>QXCR01000060.1:0-162945 GCA_004380135.1 Stemphylium vesicarium | reverse complement strand
TCCCACTCCATGTCGTGCTTGCCATCTTTCGAACCAGCATCAGGTCGCACTCGTACGCTGACGAGGACGTTGCCTTTTCCGTCTTTGTGTGGCTTGCCATCTTTATGCCCGCCATCTTCTCCGTCCTCGGCTGTGGTTGCGCTTGTCGCATACGTCAAGCGGCGTACAGGTTTGCGACGGGAAAGGAGTTGTATATGTGCGACTGGTATTGCGTTGTCGTGTCTGCGCGTCGTGTTACAGAAGAAGCACCCTTGGTAGTAAAGTAAGGTTTGACAAAGAAACGTGGAGGTGGGAGGACGACAGGCCATTACCATCCATACGGAGCTTGTTTGCTGCTGCCGGGATTCCTGTTCCCCTCGATCTATGTGATTCTGAGTGACAAAGAAGTCACGTCCTTCGTGTTACAAGCACAGTGGTACCCGGTGACAAATAACCCACGTAATCGTCATGGCTACTCATTGCCCAAACATCCACATTCAGGCGTTCGCGCGAAAGTATCACCACAACAAAAACAGCAGATGACCAATAAAAAAATTCACTACTATCAATCCATACACATCCATATCAAATGGATGGCTTCGCTTTTGTACGCCCATCCAGCACATCAACTACTCTTCCTCGCAGAGCTAGTAGAAGGCCTAGACGTCTCGAATATGCCCCTCCGCCTTCTCGTCTCCTCACTCATCATGTGCCAATTCGTGTAGCAATGTAAGCCAAAGGCATCAACTGCCGAAGGCGACAAACTACCCGAACATAGAATTCCCCTCGGCATGCTCATGCCCGTGGCTGTGTCCATGGCTGTGACCCGAACTCGCGCCGTGGTTGTGGATCGTCGTGCCGCTAGAGACAACGCGGGATATCTTCGACTTGCCGCCGCCGGTCGCGCCGCTGTGAGCGTGGTATACACTGGAAGCACTCTCCTCAAAACGCTCCATCTCGCGGCACTTCTCCTCGTACTTGGCTACGTACTCGTCGCGCTCGCGGTCGGCGGCGTGTCGGGCCTGGATGGCGCGCTCCTTTTGCTCGCGCGCCTCGTTCAGCAGGGTACGAAGGGATGTGATTTCGAACTCGAACTCCGCGGAAGAGTCGTCGTATGAGGAGATCGTCTCCGTAACCTCCTCGTACTTGTGCTTCCATGCGTTGAGGTCCGAGTGGGCACGGTCGCGAGCGTACTTGAGGTTGGTAATCTCCGTTTGGAACAGTGTGAGTTTCTCCTGTAGACTAGCAATCTCGGTTGTGAGATGGCCGTGCTTACCGCGAGAGTCTTCACCCTCACGGTACAAGACCTTGTTGCGCTCGGTAAGAGTGTGAATCTCAGACTTGATCTCGCTGATGGTGAGCTCAGAGCGGCGGAGAGACTCCTCCAAGATGTTGATACGGCGATGACCGTCCTCAATCTTGCGGTGCTCATCATGGAGATCCTGCTTGAGCTGGTCGCGCTCGATGACGATAAGACGGTGGTCTTCGCGAGAGCGGTCGATCGCGTCTCGAAGCTCAGTACGCTCCAACTCGACATCCCTCAGCTTCTCTTTGACGGAGACAACCTCGCGCTTGATGTGCTCGTACTTGAGGGAGAACTCGTTGGCGCGGGCATCAGACTCCTCCCATCCGGTGACCTTTGCCTTGACGTCGCGGCGCAAGTTCTCAATGGTGATGGACAAGTCATCACGCTCCGTCTCAACGATGCGTACAGTCTCCTTGATCTTGTGAAGCTCGCGCTGCACACGATCATGGCGCTCGCTAAGTTCAGTGAATTCACGAGTTGTCTCGTCAACCCTGAACTTGGCACGCTTGAGTTCCTCGTTCAGACGGTCCTTCTCGTGAAGGTGTTCATCACGTTCGAGCTCGAACATCTTGATGCGGTCGCTGAGGGTAAGAACCTCCTTGCGAGTAGACTCAAACTTGGAGGTAGTTTCAGTGTATTTGCTCTTGAGCTCGGTGTGCTCACGGAGAAGGATACGGAGTTCGTTGTGGTGCTTGTCGGAGTCATGACGAGCGGAGTCGCGCTCGCCTTCGCAAACCTTGAGCCTGGCGTAGGTAGCTTCGAGCTCAGTCCTCGTCCTCTCATGATCACTGTGAGTGAGAGAAACTGAAGATTGAAGCTCATGCAGCTCATGGCGAGTCTTCTCCAGGTCGCGATCTCGATCAGCAAGCTTCTTCTTGTGTTCTGAGACCTGAGCGACTACGGCTGTGAGTTCGAGAAGGAGCTTCTCCACCTGCCTCTTCCTTTCGCCGTGCTCGTGGCCGTGATGAGAGTATTCAGCTTCCTTGCGCTGAATCTCCTCGGTCACCTCCTCAACGGTGACCATCAGCTCATCCCGCTCGCGCAAGAGAATGTCGCGCTCAGACAGGATGCGAGCCCATGACTCTTTGAGTGATGAAGCCTCGCGTGAAGCATTAGAGATGAGGTCCATGAGAGCAAAGACCTTGCCATCCGCTTGCGAGGTGAGCTCTGAGGACATCTTGCTGCGATGTGACTGGAGGAAGCTGCTGGCACGTCGAGAGGACGAGCTAACTTGGCGAGTGGAGCGACGTGCCACTGACGAGCTGTGACCGTTGGCTGTGGCGCCGAAGGAGAATGATCGGTTGCCTGTGGGTGAAGAGGGCTCGGAGAAAACATCTCGACCTAGCCCGCTAGCCTTGAGCTTCATAATGGTAAGCTTCTCGGGTGAGAGCTCGTGGGGGAATGTGTCGGCCATTTTTGATAAGATATGATGATGGGAAGGAGATAAATGAGGTATAATCGAAGATGAAAGATGTGAGTGAGGGGTGGTACTTATGCTGCCAGTGTCGTCACCCAGTCCGGAGTCGATACACTAAGATAGTGTATTCAATTGGTACATCAATACTACCGTGGGAATAGTAAGCTCACCCCACACATCAACTGCTTCGAGTTTGAAGCTTTGCAAGAGTGATTCGCGCATGACGCAACAAACACAGAGCTCTGGCATTCCGGAGGAGCCATCCCAGTTGCACCTCGATGCGCTTCTCTGTTTCCGGACAAGTACATGCAGCAGGTTGAGAGAGTGCATGTGATAAGTGGACCTGTTCAGTGGCCATGTCGGCGACTTGGGAAGTGGAGTAGGCCATGGCGAGGACTCAGCTCGTCAAGAGAAGCCTCAATCCAAACGAGGACGGAATGCCCTCATGCACGGGCGATCTCCTGCGACGCCAGTGGACCACTGCCTCGCTTCCTGGGCCGTATAGTTGGATAGATGATGCCAAGTGCGGGTAGATCAATGGGGCTGGGTATCGAGATGCTGCACGCCGCTGATCAAATGTGGGGTTGTCAAGCGCACTTTTATCTTGTTCGCCGAATGAATGGAGCGTCGCTTACAAGTCGCTTGCTTCTTTTGGTCTCAGATATGACGCCAGTGCCTCCCTTGAAGCCTAAACGGGAACCAGCAAGTGCAAGTGGTCGGAGAAGCCGCCAGCCAATGACGAATCATGGGGAAGAGGATCGGACCGCGATAAGGCGATCGAGCATCTCGGACGCGGCCGGTTGATGAGATGACGCCAGTGAATGGAGTTAGACCCACACGCGTCCATTTGCCGTGGTTGAGAGATATTCATGTGGAAGAGTGTTTGGAGGAGAAAGGCTGGAAGGTTGAGGGAAATAATGCCCCGATGTCACCGCTGATCGACGCTAGCGCTCCCCGCTTTGGTGGTGTGGAAGCGACGAACGTGGTGGAGGCAGGCACGACCACGAGGTAGTGCACGGTAGGCAGGCATGGTTTTTCCAACGCAGGTGTCATTGGTGAGTGAAACAGATGTTTCCAGCAAGCACACAGTACATCTGAGTAAGGGTATTATTGAAAAAAGTAATCAGTATTTGCTTTTGAGCTGCAGGTACATTCGGAATAGTTCCGACAGCTGCAAAGCGGTGGATCGTTTGAACAGATTGCAGCTGTCATACTATGCAAGGGACTATAGTACAGAGAAAACCTTCGGGAATAGGGTATTGTACATTGATTGCTATAAACATACTCGACTGTACTGTACAGCTACCTGTGGTCGGTCACAGCCGTGTGACGCTCTGCGATACCCAAAACCATGTACAGAAAAGAAGACATAAGACAGCCTCGCAGACTGGGTTGCGCCGTTTCAAGAAGCAAACATGCCTCCTGCAGATCGGGCGCTAAAACGATGTGAGGGTGTGCGTTCAGCTCAGGACTAAACTTGCTATCCGAAGATGGCAGCGGCAGGCGGCGCAGCGCTGTCGAGAGGGTAATTCTCCTGGTCCTCCACGGGGGACAGTGCCTCATCATCCTCGGCGCCGTGCTCGTGCCCAAGCGCTGTGTCGAATTCCTCATCTGGTGCAGCGACATCGCCCTCAACGTTCTGGTCGTCGGAGAAATCGTCCTGACCGTCCGTCCTGGGCTTGTCTTCTTGTTCCGGCTCCTCGTTGTCGTCATCGACATCTTCGGCGGATATGACTTGCATCTGCTCATCGTCTACGTCAATGCCCGCACCCTCGCTGTACTGCTCTTCGTCTTGGTATTGGTCGCGGTCTTGCTCTGAAGACACCAGACCCTGTTCCAAGCCTCCATCGTTAGTCATGGCGCTGGCTGGCTCCATGTTCGCTTCGTCAACGGTCATGTCATCAGACTCTTGTGCCTCAAGCTCTGCATCTGCCTCCTCGACAGGCGCAGAGTCGGAGTCGGCTTGCACCAGATCCAGCAAGAATTGGTCGACCTGAGCGACAAATTTGTCTGGAATATAACGAATGGTGTGACCATGCATCTTGCGAGGCGCGAGGGGCTTCGAGGACTTGATAGGCTTTGAGACTGCGACATCAGCAGCCTTGCGACCAGGCTTCTTCTTCGTAGCAGGAGCTTGGGCTGCATTCTTCGGCGGCCGTCCTCGTCTGGCGGGCTTGGGGGCAGGCTCGTCCTGGGAGAGCTTCTTCGCTGGAGGCAGACGAGTGCGCAATTTGGTTCGCATGCGTGGATCGAGACAAGCGGGGCCGGCAGTAGGCTTTGACCGAGGTGAAGTCCGTTTGCCAACGCGAGAGCCCGCGACGCGGTCCAGCTGCGCGCCAGTTCCTTTGGCAGGGCGACCGCGCTTTGGTGTAGTTGGGGCCGCTTCTGCGACGGCTTCTTTGCGAGGACGTCCACCGCGCGCTTTGGGGACTGCCGGGGCTTCCTCTACGGGCGCCGCGTCTTTCTTGGGCCTCCCTCTCCCCTTCTTAGGCGTTGGCTCTTCGATAACTGCCTCACGTGTGTTCAGTGACGGGCGACCACGTTTCGCTGGCTTAGGCACGTCTTGAACCTCGGCGGGCTCTTCGGCTTTCGTTTTGGCGGGTCTGCCGCGTTTTTTAGGAGCCTCAACAGCCACTTCAATTGATTCGCCTGCATCGTCTTTGGCAGCGCGTCCTCTCTTCGCAGGAAGCGCGACGGGGGATTCATCTGCCGCCGCCTTGCGACCGGGGCCGCGAAGGGCTTTTTGGACTTTAGGTGGCATTACGCGTCGATCTTGCACTTTGGATGCTGCAGGAAGCTATATTGAGGCTTCTTACGCGCAATTGAAGTGCAGCGAGTGATGTTGTGTAAAGTTTTGTTTGGAGGTGTTTGTGACATGCGGCGGAGGAGGTGGAGCAAGCGCGTGTATCTCACCCTAGCGTGGCGGTCGAGGCTGGTGCCGCGTCAAACCGCTACACAAACTCTACGTGACCACAACTTCCTTCTTTTATTTCTATTCGAGCCTGCTTTTATTTTTGTTTGTATATTAATGCTCTATTCGCTGTGTGCTTTGTAATCATAATTGAGAGCACATTACTCTGCACATTCTCCCAATACCCCCTTACGCCCCTGCATCAAGTCTCAGGAGATTGGCTTGTAGATATTCATGGCTACTCCATCCATCAACCCCACCTCTCATCCACCTTCAGCTCCTCCCGACAATTCTCCGGCATACAGCACAGCCCCCAAATATCCATTCTCAGAATCGTCGCCCTCCACCTGTCCTCCATCCACTTCTTCGCGACCTCTTCATCCAACCAAAATGCCGCAGTCTTTGTACTCGCCTCCCACTCCGACGTACTAACCACAGCACAATTGTCCAAAACATTTACATGGCTGCACTTGGCCAATGAGGCTCCTAAAAGCTACAGGAAAAAATGTGGCCTACAATATGAGACGACATAAATGCAATGGTACCAAAATTGCATGTTCTAAGATAATTTTGAGAGAAAGTTGTGAGGATGTAAAGTTCGACCCCTGTCAAAGGTGTTCACTTTTTTCTCATCACCCCAAGGTCGAAAGCCAAGACAAGATCCGATAGGTCAGCATGCAACACCGAAGCTGAGCTTCTCAACAACAAAGCAGGGGGCAATAACAGATTGGTCGACGATCTGTATTCAATCTGGGCTAACGATCACCGCCGACACTCCCAACCACGCAATCCAGCCGATATAACAACAACATTTTCGACAATTTGTTTTACAAAGGTGTATGAGTCTAAAGAAGAGAAAAAATATTACACAGAGAACGTAATGGTGACAAGAACTTTGCGCGATGCGAAACAAGCAAGGACATAGAATAGAAAGAGAACTTTTCTCTGATTGATAAAAGACACACTGCGCCTAATCTACTCCGCCTTCTTACTAGCCTTGGTCCTCAGCTTCATGAGACCAAACACAAGAGCGTAGCTGGAAATAGCAAAGATGACGCAAATAGCCGCGTTCCTCCAGCCGTAGTAGTAGTCGTTTAGGTTGACAGTGAACAAGTAATCGCTACCACGAGTGTATTGGCAGACGTGGCAGTCACTTGTCGCGTCGGGATTGATGAGGTTGTTGCGACTTCCGGGGCCTGCCATCCATGCACCAAGGTATTGTGCACAAGTCTGGCCACTGGGGGGATCAAAGCGCGCAAACTCGGCATCAGAGCACTGGACATTCCAGTCAAAGTCTGCGAATACCAGGAGGGCACCCATGAGGTAGTTGAACGGGTTAAGGTAGTAGAGCCAGTAGCGCCAGAATTCCTGGATTTGCGCATATGGAACGAGCACACCACAGAAAGACACAAGGGTACCGATGAGGAGAGGATTGACGAGGGAGGCAAAGGTGGCGTTGGGCGCATAGGCGGCAACGAATTGAGCGATACCGGTGTAGATGAACTGGTACACCAGCATGACGAAGAAGATGGCGCCTGCTTTGTCCGAGTCCCCGGGGAGGCCCGCGGTGTAGTAGAAGCAGAGGAAGTAGAGAACCGCGCAGACGACGAGGTAAGGGATTTCCGACACGACGAGACCGGTGACGAAGGCAATCCATGAGTACATCTTAGACTTCTTCTCGCGCGTTTCGTAAATGTCACGGCGGTCGATGAACAGAGGCTGTACTTGCGCCATGACACCTATGCATTGTTAGTTCTGCGATTAGAATTGAAGTGCCGTTCAAGACTCACCAGGTGCTACGAAGATGTAGTTGAAAAGTGAGAAAAGGACCATCTGCTGATCGGCTACAGTGTTGCCAATCTTCCAGAAACTGAAACCAATGAAGAGGGCGACACCAATGTGAAGGGCAAACTTGTTGTTGACGTAGTCAATGTTTCGGTACATGCTGACATTGGCCCTGTTGGTGACGAGCTTGCATTGAGTCCAAAGAGTCGTGGCGAATTCGTGGCCGTCGTCAGTCGTACCCGGCTCTTTGCCCGCCGCGTCCGTGATGATGTGGTCGAGATCTTGATGCATACGCGCAGCCTCGGGTGAGTCGAGCCAGACCTGGTGCCAGTCTTTGCCGTGAGTTCCAGTAACGACGTCGATCATGTGCTCTGCAGGGTTGGCTCCTGGTGGGCAGGGAGCATCATATCGACCGAAGTAATCTCTGATGGTAGACGCATTGTCACCGATGTCACCAAAGTAAACCGTCTTGCCGCCCTTGGCGAGCAGCAGGAGTGTGTCGAACTGAGCAAAGAGGAGGGCGGACGGCTGGTGGATGGTGACCAAGACGGCTTGGCCAACATCAGCAAGCTTGCGAAGGAAACGAACAGTGTTGAATGCGGCTTGACCATCCAATCCAGCTAGAATGAGTTAGCAACATAAACGTATGGGAAGTGATTCAACAGGTGCTTACAGGTAGGCTCATCCAGGAAGATGAGAATAGAGGGCTTGGAAACCAACTCTACACCAATGGTGACACGCTTGCGCTGTTCGACCGACAAGCCAGCTCCAATTCGGCCAATAAGAGTGTGCTCCAGATCGTGCAGTTCAAGAAGATCGATGATGGTGTCGACATAGGCCAGCTTCTCCTCACGTGGTGTGTCGCGGCTTTGACGAAGCAGGGCGGAAAACTCGAGGGCTTCTCGGACGGTCGAGAAGGGCTCGTGGACATCGAGTTGCTCACAGTAACCAGCTGAACGTTGAAAGGAGACAGGCAGAGGTCGTCCGTCCACAAGAATCTCTCCGTGGATCGTACCTTCAGTCTTGCGTTGAGCTAGGACGTCGAGAAGAGTTGTCTTTCCAGCACCCGATGAGCCCATCAAAGCGCCCAACATGCCTGGCTTGACATAACCGTGAACGTTGTCCAAAAGTGTGCGATCTCCAGTTGGCGTCTTAACCACATACGAGAGGTTCCTCCAAGTGAAGACAGAAGTGTTGCGCATGAGGCTTCCACCAAGACCCTGTGGCTCCGAAGTCTTCTCATTGGACCCAGTGGTTCCTGACATCTTCTCGCCGGCTTGTGCCTCCTCGTCACGAGGAGTAGCGTGGGCGATGATTTGCTTGTTCTCACGAGGGATCAAGAGTGAGCCACCTGAGCTGCCTGCATCGTCCCACCGAAGTGTGAAGAATATGGTCAATCCGATGAAAAGGAACCACCAAGCAAACAATATGCCCACGTTGCGCCAGATGTTATCCTTTGAGTATGACAGACTGTTCAAGTACTGGTCGCCAGTGACTGAAGTGGCACCGGGCAAGGCTCCGCGAACACCCGCGCAGGCTTGGTTGGCGGAGTTCTGGTATTGCGGAAGGAAGTTCGGGATGAGATTATTGTTGACGCATGGAATGTCCTGGCCGGTGAACTCATTTGCCATCAATGACTCGAAGCCATAGGAAAGTGGATTGATCCAGTAGATCCACACGAACCATGGGTGCCTGAAGGGAGAATCATCAGCAAATGTTCAGCGCATTGATATTCACAATCGGAACGTCTAGAATAAGGGAATGCGGAATTGCTGACTTACATGTTGGGTTTCGGGATCTGGTACCCATTGTAGAGAATAAGCGCTGTGACCGAGAAGCCAGACACCTTGGATGCGGCGTCAAAGTTGGGAAAAGCAGCACCGATCATGCGGAAGAAGGCGGTCATGACGAATGTGACGAGGTACACGATGAACCTAAGGATTGTGATAAGTTTGCATTCAACGCATAATGGTGATTATAGTACTTACCAGGCAGTGAAGAAGGCAGCGGCTGTAGCCTTCAGAGCGGTCATCCAGTAGAGAACGACCATAAAGACGGTAACCTGGAACAGCAAGATGGGAACATCTGCTGCTACTTGGGCGATACAAAAGGCTGCTGGGTTGTAGAAACCGAAGTTCTTGTGCTTTGCAAGGATTGGTCGGCCAAAGAAGCTGTCGGTGACTTCAGACATGGCCAACAATGCGTTGAACAGCAAGGCTAAGAACAGCGATCCACCCTTGACGAACAGTCCAGATGAAGTCGCAGGGGCGTTATAGAAGAGGGAGCCGGCGATGAGAGCTTGGAAGAGAGTTGAACCTTGTTTGATGATAAAGGTAGCTTTGTCTCCCCAGAGAATCTGGTATTGTCGGGTGACACAGGCCTTGACTTGATCCTGGAAAGAAACGGTCATGGGCGAAGATGCAGGAAGATGCTTGGACTTGTCCATCCCCAGTGCTTCGACGAATGTCTTGGTGTTGGATTTCGCTTCCTCGGTAGTGGGGTATACTAGCTCGCGTTCCATGTTGGCCTTGATCGGTGAGTTTTGGTAAGCTCGCTCCAGTTCAATGTTGTTGCGCGGGAAGCCCTCGAACCCAGGACGAATCTGCCTTTCGGCTGGAACTGTGACACCAGTTAAGAAGTCTGCGACGTTTGCGCCATCGCCGCACACGAAGCCCTGCTCTTCCATGAAAGGTCGAGCTTCTTCGCGAGATCCATAGAAGACCTGCTTGCCCTCATCGAGGACGAGGACCTTGTCGAACAGGTCGTAGATACCATTGCCCGCCTGGTAAAGGGTGACGATCGTGGCAATACCCATTGCGTCGGTCAAGCAGCGCAGGGCTCGCGTGTATTCGAGGGCTGTGCTGGCATCCAATCCACGGGTGCTATAGGCAATCGAGTCAGCTAGACGTTCTGGAGTGGATTTGGGGCTCTTTACCTGTTATCCCAGCAGGCGACCGCAGCCCGGTTGGCCAAAGTCTCGATGATAGAGACACGCTTACGCTCACCACCAGACACACCGCGGACGAAAGCGTCACCGACTTTGGTGTCTTCAGTGTGGGCGATTCCCATCGATTCCATCAGGAACGACTTGAACTTCTGTCGGAAGTCCTCTGGACTGGTGGCATCTTTCGGGAGAGTCTGGGGGATGTTGAGTTTGGTCGCGAAATCCATTGTTTTCCCCACAGTCAGGGTTGGGAAAAACAGTTCTTCCTCAGTGTTGATGACGATGCTTCCCCGGTAGTTTGCCGCCTCTTTGGCATTCATAGAGCCATAGTGGACATCTCCAGCAATCTCCGCGTATCTGTAACGTGTTAGTCATGTTCTAGAAAATCGTGCTACGGACGTGTACGTACCCCTTCCGCTTGTTCGCAAGCATCTTCAAAAGAGTCGTGCAACCAGATCCGGGCCTACCCAGAACTAGTAGCATCTCACCTGGACGAACACTTCCAAAGCTGTTGTCCAGAATCGTCTTAAGCTCAGGCTTTTGCCGTGACTCCTTGACTTGTTGGGGTATGTTGAACTGGCTGAGCACGTTCTCCTGTAACCGGGCATCTGAGGGCACCACCTTGACAGTGAGCCCACTCCATGTGACGCCTAGCCTGCGTCCTTCGGTTGGGTCGTTGAGCTGAAACTGCTTGACATCGTTGGCAAGCCTCCAATCTTCAACCTTGGTCTTCGCCGAATCGGTGTCTGCGCCCTCGTCTGCTGCGTATCGTTCCATTTCTTCGTCCTGTCTTGACTTGCCAGAAAATGTGCGGGATATGGTGCGCATAATCTCATCGCCAATGCCGGCGTTGGTACTCCTCCTCCGGTTGTCCATGATTGTGTCGTTCGAACCGCGTGATGATAAAATTGTCTTCCGTTCGCAAAGCGACAATTAATTAGTGTAAGAGGGGTGTCGGCTATGGGAAGCGGCGGAGTTGATCATGTGTTTGGGGTAAGACTGAGGTTAACCCTATATAAAGGAGCACCTGGAAAACATGTTGTGGATACCCGCTGTCTACAACAGGCCGAGAAGATACACTCGGACGCATTCACGGCTCCGAGCGGAGCCAGCATCATTGACGTCCCAGGCAGGGTGTGTAGTCCCTTCGCACGCACGAAAAGCTTATTTGATGCATGGAAGCCACGGGCGCCGAGTATGACTGGAGCGAGCCCTGCATGGGAAGTCGTGATTGGCTAGAAGATTCGTCCGTGGCGGTTTTCAGGTGCAGCCAGGAGTGTTCTGGAGCGAGACATACCCTGCGACAAAGATAATGTTGGCTCCCGCGTCGAGCGTTGATACAGTGGGGCAGGGCTGTACTTTTTGTCGGTGGGCTAACACCCAAGCCATCGATCAGGGCTCGGCCGAGGCGCACCAGGCATCGAACAACCACCAAATCCCTGGATACCGGTCCGCTGTGAATCAACGACGTAGTGTCATCCCCCACGTAAGTTGACTTTGCGCTTACCTGTCCTCATGGACGCCGGTTGCGGGAGCTCCCCGAGTTTTGGTTGTGTATACAATTAAGCTCGCGGTTCGCGCCTTCGACAGTCCGAACTCTCGCACCAGCAGGCATGTATCCACAACCCTGACAGCTTGTCCTACGCCCCAGATGCGTTCGTGAAACGACGTCTCATCTCGGTTAGCTCCGGTACAAACGCGAAAAAGCATGATTACTCCTACATTCCGGTCGTACATCGAGCATCGTACAATGGGTACGCGGACAAAGACTCCTTGGCAGTAGGACCGACTGCACCGTGATATTAGCTCATCGAGCAGCAACTGCCGAATGGAAGGCATCGTTATCTCGGCGTGGGAGCATTCCGGAAGCCGGTACGCATTCAGCAATGATTACGTGCATAGATGCCTTGGATGTGAAGGTGGGCGACGAGCAACATTTGAGATGAGTGTTGATGCTCGCTCCCCGCGGGCACCGATTCAGTGCGCTAAAGGACTTGGCATTAGGTGTGGTGTTCGCACTAGGCCCAAAACTAGATGGCGGGCCATGCAGGTGTCAAACAGTATGCTTATTAGGCTATACTTGGATCTAGCATGTCATAGATAAAACAGAATCTACATTCGATACATCACGGTTGTTGCGTCATTTTGCGAGCGTTTGTATACGGCAATCAACTACAGTACGCAAAAGCTCATAGACTGGTGTGAGCCGTCAAGTCACTAAAACCTGCAACCTGATCCGATCGGACGGCCAGGGATGTTGAGCTGACTTTGAACGACGCATCATCTAGCATGAGACATCGTTCGTACCACTACCATGGCCGAAGTTACCATGGAACTGGGAAGTAAATTCGGTGGGTGCCTTTCCTTTGGCTGTCCCCTCACCGTCATCGCGGCGTGGATCCTCCCAGTCACCAAGAGGAGCGCTGCGACCTCCACGCCGCTTTGGATTGTCCCCACTCATGGCGCGCGCGGGGATGTGGGTACGATGCGACTTGGTGTGCGTTCGGGGAACGATCTCGGTGGGAAAGTGAAGCCATTCACAGTCCTTAGTCATCAACATCCTGATCGTCGTGAAAAGCACGAACCTATGCCCTCTGGCGTGAGGATAAAGTAGTGATCTGCTAGGATAATTGAGTATTGAGATGTCCACGGAAATTAGAGAACTGGTAAGCCTTTATATCGTCGAACTTCCGGGTATAGACTGGGGAGTGTTTTGGCGAGTTGCTATTCTGCCTCGCGACTATGGTGCCTTCACGGCGGAGATGCGTAGGTACTCATGAATGAGTCGACAATCGGCCAATAGAATCAAAACCTTGGCCACCGAGATTGCGATTCGATGTGGTGTTGGGCGAGGTTGATGTGCCGGGGCTGAAACTTGCGCGCTGCAAGTTGTCGGGGTCTGTTTGCAAGTAGTTAGATGGTTCAAGGGTCGACGGTTATCAGGGTACCGCGGAAAAACATAGCGCCGATTGCGTCTTGGCGCCAACGAAACACGCAATCGAGACCCTACTTACCAGAAGAATAACGACTTACGCCTATTGTTGGGTGCATGATTAGGTTTCCATCTATGCGTTCATGTTTGTTCCAAGGTAGATACAGGCCGACCACAAAGGACGCAATACTGGTATCGGTGGTAGCTGGATTCCAAGTGACTACTTACTTGGGTAGAATGACATTGTAGTCGCTGCAGTATTACTCATAGGCAGTACCTAGGTAGTATCACTCATCAGCGGTAGTATTAATTAGAAATGGCTATTGCTCGACCAAGCCGACTATGTTGGATTCTAATCAGCCCGAGACGGCCGTAAGATCGCTTTTGGCGCGTGTTTTCAGGACATACACGTGCGCTAGTGCGACAGGGTCCACAAGGCCTGAAAAGCGAGATTTGACGCCCCGGTACGCGGGTGAATCCTGAATGCCGACACCGACGCCGCCCCCGAACCCCGGTAGCACAGGTATCGTTGCCCGTCCCGTTATGCCCTGCTTATGATCCGAAAAGAGACCGGTTGTTCGTATGCAGACGCATCTCGCGATGAAGCTTACCGATGACGCAATGAACGTGCATCCACAATCTTCATGTGAATGGGGTCGAGGTATGCTGGTCCGGCGGAGCCGCAGTGGGTGCACAGAGGAATGCTTCGATATACCTGCGTTGTCCTCGCATGTGTCTACTGTCAAGTTCCGGGCGTGGCCTTTTCTGCTCCTTCTCATATGACATATGGGTAACATGGAACAGTCTGTCATCGTCCACAGCCGCGTCGTTCATGGCGTCGCTGTTAGATTCCGTGACATGTGGTTTTTGTGTGATTCGCGTGCAATGCAAGAGTAGCTGCTTCAACTTCTCTCATCTTTCCTTTTCGTCGCACACGTTCCCCCAGTGTCACCATAGATGGCCATATGCGAATTAGAGTATGGGCAATTTCATGGCACCAGAAGGCCAAGCACACATCTCCAAGGACCCAGTCTGCCTATTGCTGTCACTGGTGGGGATGAGCCTCAAGAAGCGGATCCTCCGCTTCCCATGTGTCAGACTGAGATCCTGAAGCAGACTACAGGTACCGCCAGGCCCCGATCTCTCCAGCGGATAGTACTATATCAACACTGTGAGGATCGAGAAAGAGATTTCGCTGGGCTTCTAACGGGGCCAGGCGACTTGATATGCCTAAGCGAGCAAATTTGCAAGACCCCTCCCCCCCACATCCACCCATATCTCTCTTACCTTGACGATACCCGATACGAACAAGTTGGTGTTCTTCTGTCTCTCGCCATCATATTTGATTAAATGATCAAGTCTTCCATCAAATCACGTGAACCATCCATTCACACCATCAGCATCGGTGGTTTAGTGGTAAAATTAGCCGTTGCCATCAATTCAGGACAACTTCGGCTAGCCCCGGGTTCGGTAAGTCTAGCATTCAGCCTAGTGTTCGATACATCCAACTAACAGTTCTCAAGATTCCCGGCCGATGCAACACAACATTCTCTTTTTGCTTTTGCACACAACTTTACTCTCATGATCTTTCTGTACCTGGTCTCATGGGTCTTTGTGTTGCATTCCGATCTTTTTATTTGCTTACCCAAACGACGCCGATTGTTTCACACGCTGTGCATATGAATCCACAGTGTTGCTAGCCGCCGTGGACTGCTCGTGTTAGCAAGCGATACGTCGCATCGTAGAGCTCTTATGCACACTCGCATGGCGCTATTTTATGAGGCCCACGGGTCGGTACCAAGGCTCGTTCATGTTGAGTCTATGGTCTATGTTTTTGGAGAAGCGGCTCTGCAGCGGGGCATGGCTTATCACTAATGTGCGAACCACGACAGATGGATTACGACAAACCAGGGTACAGAATGTCTGCACGCGCTGAGTGGTTCCCAAATGCTTGCTTGGATCATTGTCTGATGGGATCACACTCTCTTTGTTGTACCGTCATATTCCACGCCCAAACTCGTTTGCGAGACCATTTGATTCATCCCAAGGTGTCGCATTGAAAACACATGAGCTTACCCGGCAAGGGAGCAATCAAGGTGTATCGCATAAAGGGATCCCTCTCTTTCCTCCAGAATGCTCGTTCAAAACACTCACACGATACTTCAACCACCAAGATGTCCGACATTGCAGAAGAAATGAAGAAGGCGGAGGAATGCGCACGGATCATCAAGTTTCAACCGGGCGGAAAGAAGGTCTCAAATTCGCAACAAGCACGGACAGAGCCCAACGAAAGACTCAAGAAAGTCTTTGGAATTGATAATATCTTCACCAATGCTACCGACCCCAAGAGACCGTTCATCGACATGGTCGAGAAGCTAATGTGGAGGGCGATGAAAATGGAAGGTCGGACGGACGACGGAGATTGGACCGATCTGTGCAACCAGGCCACCACATTCTTCGAAGAGTATCTCGAAAAATCCGAGACCGATATTATCAGGCTGACGGAGCTTACTCAGTACATCGTGCTGAAGCTGTCGCTATGCTACCTTTTTGAAGGTGCTCCGGAGGCACTAGCGACGAGCGAAACCTCCTTCGACGATGTCAAGTACATTGGCCGGCGAATCAACGAGCTATGGATCGAGAGCAAGAGAGCGGACCTGCAGCTCCCAGAGTGGAAAGACGAAGAGAAGCTGCATGCCGGACTGCGTCGCGTGACCAGCGCATCTCAAGCTACCACGGCTACCGATCCGTTGGTACCAAAGCAGAACCCGATGAACCTCCTTCTACCAGCTTACGAGACCATGTGGAGGGTCGTCCTGCGCTGCTTCCTGGAAGTCGGTCATCGTAACGCACCCAACGCTGCCGCATGGATTGCCATCATGCGAGGCTACGTCGAAGACCTCCGTCATTCGATTTGTACTCCTAACCAAGCTTTTCACAAAGACAAAACAACAAATGGACAGGTCAGGCCGTCGGAAATCGTCAAAGAAGCACTACGGCTGTATCCGCCAACCCATCGTGTGCATCGCTCTTTCGATGGGAAGCAAGTCGCTGCGAACATCGAAGAGTGCCACAGATTTGAAGTTCTTGCCGGCTCAGACCCGTCTGCATACCGTCCTGAACGTTGGGAAGCAATTGCTTTTCCGGAGAGGCAAAAGTTCTACGAGCAAGCTGCACGGCCGGAAGAAGAAGGCGCTTTTGTGGACTACAGAAAGGCAAAGGATGGCTTGAAGGGAGCGGAAGAGAAGGTCGGGTACATGCCGTTTGCCTATTACTGCACTGCCGACCACCCAGCTACGAAGGAGTTCGCTTCCAAGATGATAGCACTGCTGGTAGGAGTTCTGTGCGAGGGTCTCGATGGTCGGTGGGAGTTGGAGTATGCTGCGAGCTTGCCGGAGATAGGCGTTCCTTTGGACTCTGATCGTGCCGCTTACGAGGATCTGAAGCTGAGGCGTAAGTGCTAAAACGGCGTGGCTGGAAATGGGTTGAGTAGGGACAAGATATGGAGAGATTAGGATTGTGGGGTATGAACCTGGTGAGCACTGGATGAAAGCAACTTGCCCTGCGAATTTACGCTCGCGCTTCATCCATCTTGTGTCCCCATGATTGTCATGATACGAAGATGCATTTTGTGATGACGTTCCGCACAAATTGAGAGGGTGAGAGATTGGATCTTTGCTTCCCGCAGTCTCAACATGGCGACCTCACCAAGAGCTGGATCTGGCGCTGCGCCAACAAGGAATGCAACAGCATGAACCAAACTCTGTGTATCGTATAAGGTCACATCGAAGTGCCTGCACGCACCACTGAAGCCGACAGGGCGCATTTGTGGTATGGCCAAACGTGCCAGGGATGTCGCGAGCCGGCGGCGCGGGAGAGTTGCCTGCTGCAGATTAAGATTGGGCATGTGGGTGAGGAGGAGAGGGGCGGGGGATAGGGGTCAGCGGGCAGAGATGGGAAGGAATATGCAGATGGAGATGGAGATAGAGATGTTGACATGGATGGTTGAGGGAACATGCGATTGTGTTGCATGGGGTACTTGGGACGCGACTGGCCTTGAATACAATATTGGTTAGACGAGGTTGAGGGGTATTAACTACCAGCTTGAGTTACGATCGAAATGAGTAGAATAATTGATGAAACCACCACACCAAACCGCGTGGTAGTAATCGCAGCGCGCGCAACGTTATCTTATCGATTCATGAACGCTCAAGAGCTGAGTATCTCCTTCCCAATAAACTCCCGACTAACATTCGCGCCGCACATGATAAGTACACTCGTTTGCCCCCTCACAGCCTCAGTAACCTTGTTAAATCCCGCAAGAGCTAAAGCCGCAGAGCCTTCCACGATCAAAGTCTCGTCAAAAGCCAGCGTCTTCAGCGCAGCCTGGATCTCAGATTCATCGCATTCGATCACCTCGTCGACGACTGACATTGCCAAAGGAAGTGTGATTGTATCCAAATCAAGACCTCCAGCCACACCATCAGCTAGCGTATCCAAATGTTCAGTCTCCACGACGTGTCCGGCTGCCATAGATTCGGCGAGGGCCTTTGAGTTTGTTGCAGAGACACCATAGATCTTAGTTTGCGGGCTAAAAGTTTTCATGACCGAGCCGATACCGCTGATAAGCCCTCCGCCTCCCATTGCAACAAAGATACTATCGGGTTGCTTGCACTGCTCAAGAATCTCAAGGCCAATTGTTCCCTGGCCGGCGATGATGTCAGGGTCATTGTATGGCGATATATACTTGTATCCTTGGGTAGCAGCCAGGTGTTGCGCATGCTGTTCAGCTATCCCAGTGTCCGCACCATGCAGTACAACCTCGACCCCATAAGCTCTGATCTTTTCCAGTTTGGCTTTTGTGACGCTTTCCGGAAGAACGACCGTGACTTTTTTGCCAAGTTTTCCAGCAGCGCATGCAGTGCCGATACCGTGGTTTCCAGAAGATGCGGTGATCATTCGCACGTTGCCGGATTGAGCGGAGAGTTTGGACATGGCGCCGCGTAGCTTGAACGATCCTGTGTGCTGAAAATTTTCGGCTTTGAACAGCACGGTGGATCCGTAGTTTTTGCCCACCTCTCTTGCGGGGATGAGTGGCGTTTGGTAGATGTGGTCCCGAATTCGCTGCCTGGCCCGGAGGGCACTGGTGGCTGTCTCGAAAACGTTGTTCGACATCGTGACCTTGATGGTAAAAATTCTCTTTTGATGATCGTAAAAAGATCAGTTGGGTTGGGCTAAAGTAGGGGTCGGAAAGATCAGGGTAGGAGGCAAGTTGGAGAGATGCTTGCTATCGAGTTAGGAGGCTCTAAAACTCTAGCAGCCCGGGTTGTTTTATATCTCTTGTTAGGCTGGCCAACGGTCCGACAAAGGGCGAAGTCACGGTGGGCGGAGCGAGCTTGTCATATGCGCGCCCTACAATAGCGGGCCTGATTCAAGGCGAATCTTCCTCATCGTACTTGTACAGTTGTAGGTAGTAGAACAATAGCCTTACACAGAATAGACCACGTCTATCTTTGTTCGCCGTGACTCCTGGTGTCTTCCATCAACGTTTCCTCGCTGTGTGGACAGGATATCGGGGAGGTGACCTGAGCGGCAGCTCCACGCGTCGTGACGTCACTGGTCAGCTTCATTGTCGCTCAATCGCAATCGCGCAAACCATATGTAATGTGGACATCGAGGTTTTCGAGCTGTGCTGCACAGAGATGATGGGCAATCAGAGCCGTCGCCACGTCAACCGGAGTGGTTGAGGGCGTTAGCTCCAGAGGCCAACGCGGGCGCGTGACATCCGCAAAATGCGCTAGATCGCATTCGGCATGGTGCATCTCCGGGCCAAAACCCCTTGCGTGCAACGACACCATCTTCGCAGTCATTGGATTTATGAGGTTTACCAATTCAATCGTGATCATGAGGATTCCCTGATTTATTTTAGACTGACGTATAGTATACACGAGCACTGTGTTGCAGTGCGCTCAGCCCCCACCGACTATGCGTCAGTCTTGCTACAGCCACGAACGGGGAAGAACACTTCCATACCATCTTACCCCTACCCTCAACCCCCATCTACCCTGCCAAACCACACCCTACTCCGACACCTCATACCAAATCCGCCTCAATAACACTCTCCACAGCCCTCGCATGTCTCCAAATCCCCGTAATCCTGAATCCAGCCATGTCCAACAAATTCTCCCAATGCCCCTCCGTCCTCTCCATTCCACTCGTACAATTCATAAGTTGCAAATCCAACGTCGTCATCAAGCTCGTCGCCCCCTTGTTAGGCAGCACAACCTCATAAATAAGCAACTTGCTGTACCCCCGCTTAAACGCAGCTTTGACCTGCGAGAACATGCGCACGCAATCCGCGTCAGGCCAGTCATGCGGTACGGCGTGAAAGAAGTATGCGCGAGCATGGAGTTGGGGCTGCGGGGTGAAGAAGTCGTAGCCTTGTTTTATTATCCGCGGATCGAGGTTTTCAATGGGCATGGCGACGACTTCGGGTGTGTCTTGCAGGATGAGCACGTCGGCGGGGAGGTCGGGGTGTTTGTCTAGAAGGCGCGATGTATCGAGGCCGTGGGCGCCACCGATGTCGACGAAGAGGGGTTTTCCGGTGGAAATGTCGGCGCCCGAGATGATGCGGTTAGTGTCGTAGACGTCTGTCCAGGCCATTTTGTGGTTTCGGAGCGCTGTCATTAGACCCATGAAACTGCTTCCTTTGCCCTCTGGGTCTGCGGCGCAGAGTGTGAAGAAATCGGTGCCGTTGGTCATGTCGCGGTAGTTGTCGAGGGCTTGGAGATCAATGGGCTCGCAGTAATTGTGCTTTTGGAGGAAGCGCGGGAGGTTTATGCCCGTTGGGATGGTATGGTCAGTGCTGAGGGTGTGTTAGCATGTTGTCGCGAGAAGCTGAGAGAGAGGGAAGAATGGAAGGCATACCCGCATTGTGTGATTTGATCCGTGTGCGATACCGTGTCGCCGAGGGATAGGGAGTATGGTGTTGGTTTCCAGGTGTCCACGTCAGTTTCTTCGAGGACGTAGAGCGCAGCAAGGTGTCGAAAGAACCTACCTACAAGATTAGAAGCATCAGCGCATCTTCCTATTTACTTTGTTCATTTAGTCTTTCTGGATTCACACTCACGCAACAGATTCGACTCAACAAATTTGTCCGCCCACTCCAGTACTTGCTCCAAATTCACAGCCGCACCCGGCGTCCTCTTGTCCGCCTCGGTCCATTTCTTCCAGATACCCAGATCAAGCGCTGTCTGGATGCCTGCGACGAGAACAGGTGTTTCGAAAGAAAGTCTCCAACCCTGCTCAAACGGCGTTTCGAGCCGGTTTAATAAGCGGCGCGCTGCTTCTTTGGCTTCATACCGTTCGGCGTCGGTAGCGAACTGAGTGGGTTGGATGGAGTCTAGGGACTTTATGGTGTCTTCATGATTTGCGCTATATACACGCATGATTGCTATATTCTGGCTGCGATTTTGGGAAGGAAAGAAGGTTGGGTAAATCGTAAAGGGAAGGAAAGACAAGGTGGGATGGCGGGGTGTACTTATGGTTCGTCAACATGAATCGCGGTTTCATACTTGTCGAACACATCTTAGTAGCTTCGCGACTCTCAAAAAGGTCCACACCTTGCGGGATCCGGTAAGACCCCCAGTGCAACGCCTATCGCGGACGGGAATAATGTCTTGGCAGGTGTGGAGAAAAGGCAAGGGAGCGTTCCTTAGCGTAACATGGGTTCTGATATTATATCTGACTCGTGTGTTAAGAAGGCGTCTTGCTTGAAGGCGGCCTTGTGTTGCAGGTCGCAATATGATCAGCATCCTTCGCTCGGTTTTGAAGTCTCGAGAGCAGGTGCGGACCGTTTGGCCGAGAGAGCAAAGTTTTGGCATAGACTCTAGACTCTCTGTAAGTCCGTCTCCACTCTGGCCCCCATGTACTGCATAATAGAACGAATGCGATTGCTATCGAAGTGATCGAAAGGCCGAGCGCAAGTGCGGGATGATCGATGAGAAATATTGAAACGTTGTACTAAAGGTGACTGACGAAGCCTCTCGTGATAGCTGTGGCAGTATCAGCATTTTCCCATTCCTTGCGCTTTCTAAGCCATGTGTTCCGGCCGTCCATCTGAACTTCCTCCTCGTGCAGAACAGCGCCACTGCGAAGGCACTAGCACCAACGATTGTCCGCTGACCAGTTCCGAAGTACTCTCCTTGCTGCTGGTTTCGATGTCCGTCATCTTAGTCTCAATATTTGTCATCTTGTAGATCTCAAAGCCACTCTTTTTCTTCTTCCCCAGACTGCTGTTGTTCGTGCACGACCTCTTCGAAGAGTAACCGCCGGAGGACTTTCTTGTTGCCCACGTCTCGGCTCTGAAGAGGCTGTTGATGACTGGTGCGTTGACTGCGAAGATGGATACAATCTGTTGTAAAGTGTCAGAAAATGGCGTGATAGAAATGGGGGTATGCTTGAGCTTACAGCTTCACGCTGTGCCCACACTGAGGCGAGAGCCACTTGGACCGAAGTTCCAATAGACAAGATACAGCGGGCGGTAGCCATTCCCATGACGAAAAGACCCAAGGAAAGGAGGAAGACGATTCGGATTTTGCTGTCGATGCATATTAGCCTCGCTTGATGCATATTTAGAGTCGCTCAAACTTACCGCCAAAGACTGATCTGTGCGTCTTTGAGTATCCACAAAGGCACAACAAGCAACATCGCGTCGACACTAACAACTTGATTAGCTGAGGTCATGGACATGAGACAAGTGGACTTACAAGACGTTGCCCACTGCAATGACGATATTGATGACAATACCCGCTGAGCACTCTTTCCCAGGGTCAGGAAGAATCTGCCAATTTCTTTTCAACGGCAAGCAATGCGTGCTCTGCGTGATAATTGCAGCGATGAAAGCCGCAACCGATACACCGCCGATGACTTGCACATATCGATAAAGAAGCGTGCTTCTCCTGCATCAAAACGTAAGAAAAGACCCTCTCGCACGAACTGAGAAACTTACGTCAAACGAAGGAATAAGATTATAAGACAGCCCTTGAGACTCCAAACAAGAAATATTAAGAAGTAGAAGGAGGCAAACATGCCCTTTGCACCTTCTCGCATTGATTTTTGCATCGCAGACGGAAGAGCTTCGCGCTGCTCCTGCGTCAGGGCTATAGGAGCTCCTTTGGTGTCTAGAAAGCGTCAGTATAGAGCTGCTCAGTGATGCCTCCTCATCGCTGGCAACTTACTGAGGAATTCTACCATGGCATAGATCATAGTAAAGAAGACCCAAGACCAAAACGCAAAGAAATCGTCCCAATAGAAACCTCGCCATCCCAGTGTCTTCCATCTCGTGAAGAAACGCAGCACGATTATGGCACTGCCAACGGCATACTCGACCCGGCATTCGATCAATGTGGCATTGGGGTCCGACATTGTGGCGTTCTGTAAAGGAGCGTAGTTGACGGATTGATAGCGTTAAGGCAGGCCCCTTTAGCGTAATGTATCTTATGAGGCTCCATTCTCCGGTGCTTTTAGGAGTACGCACGTTCAGCGTTGCCTGACCCCAAAGCGGATGAATCGACGAAGGATTCTATAGCAAGGATAGGATTCAACACAAAGGGAAACTTGACGATCAGTTCAAGTATCCTCCGCGGGCCTGTGTCAGGCATCTCACTTCTCCATGAGGCTCATGACCGATATGAACGCCGATGCAGACAGCAATTTTGCAAAGCGCCATCCCTGCTCTTCGTCAAAACGCGTGAAGGGCGAACACTCAAGCGCGGTGGAGTCGAAGTCGTTTACCCGGAATCACGATGACTCGTGGTGGCGTGAGGAGCAGGAAGCGGTAGGACGGAAAGGGTTGCGGCTCCAGTTGAGGCGCGCGCCGTCTTGGCGTCGCAAGGCGAACGCGGCTGAACCTTCCTGCTGGCTCTCGCTTGCAACATCGCAACGCTCATCGTGAACAATTTGAGGTTAGTCTTACTTACTAGGACGGCGATGCCAGCTCTTACCGGCAGTTGACGTTTCAAGTAGCACTGTCCATGTCCTGGTTGTCATGTTCGCTCGGAATACGCCATAGGTTTGCGCTTCCCTCCGCGCAGCCGGCAGTAGGTATCTGCTCAGCTATCGAGTAGCTCCGCAACCCCTGCATAAACACCGCCTTTCCGCGTCGAATTGTCGCATGTGAGAGGAAGATGGATGCGTGCGGCTTTCAACTGGTAAAGTAAGTGATCATCACGGAGGATTCATCACCTGGCTAGCACACGTTCCGGCATTGCATCTTGGCTCTTGGAAAGAACGGCATTTCATTACTACGATGCCGAAAGGAATCGCGTCGGAGAAATAATGCCGAGTTGCGAATGCAGCGGCTTGAAAAAAAGCTGACAATACAGGAACCAGTAGACTACAAAGCCATCGCAACTATAGCGGAGAGCGCTTGCTGGGCGATTACATAAGCGTCCCAACTAGACTAAGATTTCTTGTCGCTGTCGCAAAGTCGTCGATGTGGTTCAATCCGATATTAGTGCCTGATCTTCATGTTGATAATCCACCCAAACGCTTCCCCTACTTTTTCCAAATTCCCAAAAACGGTAACCAGATCCTTCGCGCTTATATCGCCGTATCCATCGACGTCGAACACCAGGGTATTCAGCTTCAGGTGTAGGTTTTGAGCCTCAAGTGCCACTTCATAACACGACGTAAGTAGTCCGGTGCCGATGTGTGATAGATCGAAGCGCATGCTCGAGGCGTTGCAAGTGAGTGATGAGGTAGGCGATGTTAGGGCGCATGAGAAGATGAGACGGCGTATTTCTGGGGTGAGTCGCAAGAGTGATGAGTTGATGTTTGCCGACGATGTAGTCGCGTGGTTCTCGACGGGCCCGAGGAGCTTTAGGTGGTGTTTTCTGGCTTTCGGCTTGGGCCTGGATATCTTCGTGGGCCTCTTGAGTGATGCTTGACTGAATTTGACGGTGTTGTGACCATGTTGATGTTGTGATGATGTATGGCTTGGGTGAGGATGCGTAGGAGTTGGAGAATACTGATGTGTCATGGTTGCCATGTGCGAGTGATATCCCTCTCGTGGACGGCCGCTGTATGTAATTGACTGAAGGTATTCGATGGGTAATAGAATTGATAGGAAGAGAGATGCAGGCAAATGTAGCCCCCACGCAGGTTTTTCTTTTTGCATGTGAGTACATTATGTTCGCTATTGTTGGTGTTGGAAAATAGCTGTAAGGATAGCAATTCGCTACCAGTTTGTGCGTTGAACCACTCATACCTGCTCTATTACTCGTACCTGTCAGAATGTGGTCAAAACAGTGTCTTCGCACTCAAGAGTTACACTTACTGTCGCGCTGAACCCAGAAAATCCGCCAATGCATTTATTCGTACAAGTAGACGCTGCGCACGTGACATGCATGCTTCATCGTCACCACACACAGATGGCATTCAGCTGCTCATCTTCCTCGACCATTACAAGGTCACTGAGTTCTTTTGACCCGGCAACGTGCTCTCTTCGAACTCAATCTTCTTGATATGCTGCCCCGGCACAACGATGAGCCCA
Source organism: Stemphylium vesicarium (assembly GCA_004380135.1). Lineage (NCBI taxonomy): Eukaryota > Fungi > Ascomycota > Dothideomycetes > Pleosporales > Pleosporaceae > Stemphylium > Stemphylium vesicarium. The sequence continues at coordinate 138,117 of QXCR01000060.1, read as the reverse complement.
ACATAGCGGCTATTCCACGCTACCGACGCAGAAGGGTTACCGGACTCTTCCACAGCCTTGCGAATAGCCTCGACTGACGGCGCACGATATTCATGTGCCAGGGATAATATGATATTGCGGTCCTGCTCCTTATCAGTAGCTATCCCACTTCAACGTCACGAACATCATTCTGACGAACCTTGTCTGTGCACTTCATCTGACCCCCAAAGACGCGGCCATCACTTGCGTATATGCGCAAGTTCTTGCCGATGAACTGGCCCAGCCAAAAAGTCGCTTGTTCGTTGTCCATGGTGGGCTTCTTCTTGGCTTGTGGGAAGAGCCAGTTGTAGCGGTTTGGTCTCCTTGGGGCTAACATTCTCACTCGCTACCACGATCCCTGGAAAAGAGGGGACTCAATGTGGCTGTGTAACCAGCCTGAGGCTGAAGGGGTGGCTTGACGATGTCGGAAGCGGGGAAGAGAGGGCCGATGGGTCTTGGCGCGTTTGACGCGTTTGCGATAGATTTTTGGGCCCTTGCCAATTGCAATGCGTCAGTGTTTCTCACGTTACATTAAGATGAATTCAATACGACGGAGTTGCCAATCGGCGCTGCAATACTCGCGCTATGTCTGTTTATATTCCAATGGCTCGAGGCGCGCCTTCTCACAGAGCTCTGCGCATTCCAGAGGTTCGCCTCACTTCCAATCAGCCCTCGTCAGAACCTATGTGATTAACTCAATATAGGCGCACTTCCCAACTTCCTTCCACCCTCTAACCCCAACCTTGCTACCCTGCTCTCGAAATTCAACTCCAAGGTGCTGCTTCCGTCTCACCTAACAAAAGAGCAACAGAAGCTCGTCTATTCGCAAGAATCCCGCGCCAAGCTTGAGGCCGAACCCGTAGAAATCACCCTCGGAGATGTCACTCTCCCTCTTGAACACCTCGACCGCAATGTCCTGCCTGACCGATTCCATACACTTCGGGCGATCATCAAGGAGAGCAAGACCACGGAAGACTGGGAGAATGTCGTCCGGTGTCTGGAGGGATTTGTAGAAGCGGGGATCCTCGTCAAGGGCCAATGGCAGGAGATGGTTGTCAGGAGGCTGAACATGGCTGGCATGCAGCACCTTGTGCTGAAGGCACTACAGAGACCGACGGCAACAGGACTGCGTTTGTCCAATTGGGGATTGTTGAGTCAAGTTCTAAGGACAGTACACGACAAGGCCGCGCAGGCCAACTGGGAGGAAGAGGAGACGACCAAAGCCTTGAGAATGGCAAAGCAGGTTGTGGAGCTCATGGAAAGCGAGGAACATTGCGGACGCACTTTTGCAAACCCCAGACCAGGACAGGGTGATTGGAGGGGCCATCCTGTGGTTATTGCGCTACCGACTGAAATGGCCGCCGTGCTGGCTGAAAAGTACGGTGGCGACAAGGAAGAGGTCAAGAAGCTGGCGAACCGCTTGGTCACCGCCATCAAGCAACGTGATTACATGGTGTGCCCCTCCCGACTATTTGAACTGCACGAACAGAAACTAACATCGATTCCTCCCTAGACTTCCCTCGACGCCATCGCAGCCAAGGCTGCCCCCACACCCGCCGATTGCCAGAGCAAAACCGGCCAACGGAATTATGTGATGAAACACTACCTTGAGCTCCTCGAGCTCATGATCCTAAACAACGCGCTCAAGACTTCCCGCAGTGTGCTGGGCAGCGACATGCCCCTCGGGCAAGAGTCGCAGAAATACGAGGCGAGGGTGGCCGAGGTCTTCAAGAATGGTCTAGCTTCCATGAAGGATCTGACGGTCCGTGACGGAAGGGAGGTCAAGGCTGGGTTTGCCGACTATGTGAATGAGATGGCCGAGAAGAGCATGTAGAGATTTGACGCAAGGATGTATATGAATAGATCGGAATGTATTATTTGTACGATGTACGACTGAAGTAAATCACAGTTTTGGTTACAAAGACATCGGGGTTCGGTGTATTTATTTCGACCTGAAGGCTGACATCTTGCTCGGTCGATTCCAGCGACACAACAGGAAAGGCATGCACGTTCGGGCAGTCTGATTTTCTCATGTCCTCTGCCTCATTTTCTTTCCTTGGAAGGGGGCGGCCAGTTGGATATATCGAAGATCAAGTCGTCCCCGCCTCGCGGATATTTATAGCCCCTCCGCACAACCGCACACCCGCCCATGGTGCCGTGAGCGACTCATTTTCGGACTCTTCTTTTACCAGGCCACTCCCCGACTACGTCTTCGACATATCTGCCTTTCCTATCCTCTTTTCGATAGTCGTAGTATCCCAAAGTCCAGAATCCACATCTCATGAGGTCATCCAAGGTATATTTTACATCAAGAAACAGACTGCACCTTATATGCTTGTTGATCCCGCTGGAAACAGCCTCATGCAGGGGATATTTTGCGTTTTTAGGTCGGAACAGCGGTAGAACACATTCTTGATGTCCTGGACGGTTTTGGCGGAAGAGGCGAGAGGCCGGAAAGTCATGGGAGCTCATCATGGGAGTTACAAGCCCATCCCGTGCTGACGCTTCTTTTTTGTAGAAGAGGGAAATCTTTGTTGTTGGACGAAGAAGTGTCGCAGGCAAGAACGAGAGTCTTTATACCCCCGTCCTGGTGCATCGCGCCAAGGGAACCCTCCGAAAGCATGGCGTTTTTATTGACGAGTTTGGGAAGGTTCTGGCTGGTCGCGACACATGAGTAGTTGAGACGTTGTTTTTGTAAAGGCAGGAGGCTCGTTCCAGGACAAGCCTCGCATGGTGTTGTAAGGAATTGCATTTCTTCCATGTTGTGGGAAAATATCTTTTTTAGCTTTTGGAAGGAAGACCGCGGCCAGACATAGAATTTCTGTTTAACAATTTTGTCTACGCATTCATGGCGTCTTTTGTGATTTTAGGTTAAGAAACAGAATGTGGAGGATGAAGAGGGAAGAAGTCTGCGGTCAAGAAGTGTATTTTATACACCTCTCGCAGCCGTGAGGGTTTTAACGTGCTGTTCATCACCCAGGACGGGTCCTCCAGACATGGGGTGACTGTTTTTGAATTTTTGTTCCCGCCGAAAACACATGTTGGCACCGGGTGGATACTTTAATCGGACAACCGCATAATCCCGGATCCATCAAGTTGGTCGTTCATTGGATTTAGGAGAAAGGGAGACAACAGGACATCGGCCGAGTGAGTACGGTTTTTAGGTATTCCATAGAACCAGCCTCCTTGGTCCTTAGTAAACAGGTGGAAGAAGTGAAGCATAGAAGTTCAGAAGGAGATGTGTAGGAGAGGTATATACACACCATCAGCTGGCAAACGCTCGCTGGTGCAACGTAGAAGGACAAAGATCTTTCGCGCATGGGCAGACTTGACGATAGCTTCGGGCCATGTCGAAGGCGGAGACACAACCAAAACCATGTTTTGCAGATATTGCCCTTTGTTTTTGTTTGAATGGGAAAGCTTTAAAAGTCTGGGAAGGGTGAGAGACATCGTGACTGCCCCGTTTGTTTTTGTCGGAACGTATCGAGATGCGTACAACCTTTCGCTGGTACTTTAACCTGGGAGACGCCCGAAGAACATATCTTCAAGGTATGCCGACTTCAGGGACGCCATGGGCAGCCACAGCAGGAGTTTTAAATTGACTGGAATGGTGGAGGAGTTAGAGCGGAAAGTGTAAGGCCGCGAAGGGGAATTCGTGTAGTCCTCTAACCGTTTTTTGCACGGTGGGATAATGTGCTCAGCGGCGCAAAGACCCACGATCCCATGCCGTTGTACACGTTTTCTTTTCGAAATTTAAAACGTGATGTAGGCCTCACACAGCGTCGTCCTCACATAGCTTGATATCCGGGATTTTTCACCAAAATCTTCCGGAGGACATGCCTAAGCCAATGATGTGTTTTTAGACCACAGCATGTACACCGGTGTGTAATATTTTAGTAATTGTGCAAAAGGACAGGACAAGTCATCATTGTCTATTGTCGCTATCTTAGAGACATGGGCTCTGATCATCGTCTTTTATCGCAAATCCAGGTAGAAGAAGGTTTAAAGTAATAACCGGCTGGAGCAGCAGACGAGTTTCATTTGGACCCTAATTTCTTCCCGGCCACATGAAATTCTGATCGGTGAATTTAGAGAGAGCCGGAATGAGTGTTGTAGAAGGATAATCAACCCACGACGGCGAGGGCCTTTATATCAAGACCGGAGCTTTCTCCAGCAAGTAATTGATGGGTGAGATATTAGACAGTCGTATTCTTGCAAAAGTTCTCAGTCGAAGAACATATATATGCAGGAAAATGACTTTGAAGTGTTTTAAGCGTGTTTGAGAGCGGATCTTCTCGATATATAGTGGGCGAATGGCAATTTTCGTCGTTCCGCTTCCCATCATCCCTCCTTCGAGCTTTTTTAGAAAGACGACCGGGACGCCAGCCATGCTCTAACTGGTTTTCGTTTCTTATGCTTTCAGGAACGGGCGCACATGGTACTGTGGTACAGCTGTTTTCGGAAAGAGGCTTTTAGAAGAAGAGCAGCAGAGAGAGGAGAGAGATCCGGAAGTCCGAAGCGTTTTGAGTACTTGGAGAGTCGCTCCCGAAGCGCAACATGGCGGGGAATTTCTTTGTCTTTGGTAGAATGGCGGAAAGATCTCTTAGAGGTACTTTTGACAGAGCGCGAGGGCGGCAGGGGAACACATGCGAGGCTTTGGCTTGGTTTTAGAGTCCGCACTCCGGAAACATGTATCTTGCAAAGTTTATTTTTAACACCAGCACAAAGAGGAGAGATACGCAGTCAAAGTCCCTCGCTACAGATAGCAGTCTCTTATACCTCCTCACCCCACCGTGCCATCCGCGAAGGGAGAAGCCGTCTATGCGTCAAGATCAGCGGTATTCGGGGCCACACAGCCGAAGTTTTGTACCGAAACTCTTCTCCGCTTTCCATGGGTCAATAATGTTCAGTTTTTGGGACTTCAGCCATAACAGATTCAAATATTTCTTTTCCCCAGCCCGGAAGCACATCGGAGTCGCCGTTGTACATTTTAGGAAGAACAGCAGGACACATTTCCCACCAATTGTCTGATTTTCGAGCTTTCCCTCCATCTCAGGGACCCATTCGGATTTTTGAGCAGCGCCCAGGTCCGCGGAAACATCTCAGTTTCATCCATCCAATCTTTCAAAGAGAGGGGACAGCGGCGAGGAAACATCGTCTAGGAGACGGACGCTTTTGATTTTATCGGGGTGGCGCAATGATAGAGAAGGAGGGAGAGAAGAGGGAACACATTTGCTGTTGATCTGATGGTTTCAAATAGGCATGTCTCATGATACAATGCATTTTTAGAAGCAGGATGACGCAGTTTGGTAGAAGATAGACTGCGCCAGGAGAGAGGAGGGCAGCATATCCATCGTGCAGGAGGTAGTTTAAGACACCCATGAGTGCCTTTTTATGTTTTTCAAGCAAGTAATGGGATATTCCAATCCAAGAAGAAAAGAGGAGAGCAGAAGAGGACAGCAGATGTACTGGTCAGGAAGTCTTTATAAGCAGCCATCAGCAGTTCGGGCGCTTATTTTAGGAAAATATCGAGTAAGTGTGATGCAAAGAAGAAGGCGTGAGCACGCACAGGAGAGGTTTTTATACCCATCTCACAGGCGCGCTAGTCCGGGACCGTTCGTGCGCGGCACCAGAAGATACAGTGGCATGACGCTCCTATGGGAAGACGCCTGATGCTGCACATACTTTCGCTAGGCCCATGGTATGCATCATGGGGGCATATGAATGTACAATGTGATAATAACACACTGCAGCGTCCACAAGATTTATTTCACGGCTTGTTACCCAGTGAATGTCATCGGATACGTCAGGTCACAGCACACTCTTGCCTCGTTCAAGAGTAATTCTCTCTCGACTTTCGATCGTGATCTCATCTTGTCCAATTAACCACCACCCAAAACCGCATGCGCAACACTCACCAAAACTAAACATGAGCGTTCCAATAAATACCCGCGGTCTGCTCTCACACCTCTCTTGCCCAAACCCCATCCCGATCCACCCTCCGCTTCACCTTCGCCATTCCAGCCGAACCAACCTCCTTCCACCGCGCCTTCGCGCTCCTCCGCAGTCTAGACGATAAAGCCGCGTTTCTCGCGCGGGTCGCTGGGAACTAAGATGAGAAGGTTAGGATACCAAGAAGGGTTGTGATGGATATGAGGGGGGATGTGGAGATGGCGAGGGGGCTGCAGGAAAAAGAAGATATTGGTAGGAGTAGGGCGATGGGGGAGAGCGATGAGGTTTTTGCGAGGATGCTGCAGGGGCGAGAGAACATTGATGGAAGGAGGGGGATAGGAGAGGGGAACGCAGAGATTATACGGATGCTACTGGAGCAAGAGGACATGCATAGGAGGGTTGAGGTGGCGCAAGATGATGGAGACATGGCGCATATGTTACAACGCGAACTTGAGAGGGAAGATGGAGGTTACGACCACGATTCTGACGGCCTGGTTGATCAGATGGGTGGGTTACAAACGCGTGGTCGGGATCCATATGCCGCACCGTCGGGGCTTTGGCCCTGGTTGCGATGCGCGCTTCGATCCCTGGAGTAGTAGGGATAGTGGGTGCTGTGTGGTGTGTGAGTATACTGGGCTGGAAGCAGTGACCATAAGCAACAGAGCGACAAGGAAAGCTCTGTGAGAGATGAGGTTCGAATTCCTATCATGTTGGTTAAAGTTCCATAAGAACAAGTCGTGTGATACCCAAAGGTCCAAAAATAAGTCCTAACAAACCGGGAGAAATCCAACGAAACGAATGGAGACAACCTGGCAATGCTGTGCCATGCCTGTGTATCAACCCTATGAAGCCAAATCCTACCTCGGTTCAGGTGATGGAGCAGTTACTTTGTTCTTCAGCCCGGTCATCTTGCGCATACTCTTAAAGAGAGACTTGCGCAGCGACCCCTTCTTGCGTTCTCCTTCTGTTGCCTCAGCCGGGCGTTCACTGTTCGGCTCTATGCCCGTCTCCCCCTCTGTCTCCCGAATCATCTCTCGAATGGTCTGCCGAACTAGCTTCCGGACTGTCTCCTCAAGTTTTTCATCGACTGTCTCCCGCGCTGTGACATCGACTGTGTCCGCGGGCGTCTCCTCGACCGGGTCTCGACCGATTTCGACTGAGCCTTGGACAGCTTCCTCGCGTGAATTTTGCGCAGTCCCCTCAGTTGGGCCTTGCGCAGTCTTCCCTATACGACCTCGGAAAGTAACGTTCTTCGAGTCTTTGATCGGCGCCTGACTCTCCTCCGTGAGATTCTTATCCGCCACCTGGGTCAGGTTCTCAGTCGGCGCGTAGTCCTCAGCAAGCAAGGGATGAGGACCACATGTAAACACCTCCTCACAGAGCAGACTAACGTACTCTGCATAAGTATCATACTTCATCGGTCTGCCTTTCCTTTTGGCGTGGCAAAGCACCCTCAACGCGTCTCCATAGTGCATGAGAATCCGCGCCACTCTCCTCTCATCCCTCGTCAACATGGTACGAAGTTGAAACTGTAACTCCGCATGGCTTGGTGGACCGTAGATATCGAGCCAATATTTGGGCTCACGCATCTGGAGCTCATGCAAAACGAGTGAACAGAAACAGCGGTTAGGGGCGATCTGTGGGTAGTTGGAATGCAGGATCAAGTCGACTAGATCCGGATGGAAGATTTTGCTAAGAGACTTCTTGTCTGGCATCGTGTAGGGGATCGGGTGTCGGCCACAATAGTGAGGCGTGAGGTCTGGAGGCAAGCCAGTATATTTACGAATTGCTGGGCGTTTTCCGTGGATGACCTTTTGCCGCGCGGAGTCGTTCTTAGGTATGCCGGCGGAGTCTAGGATGGAAGTGGCGAGTGACTTGCTGACTCTCAGCCGTTTGTTCGAAGCCAGTCGCTGTATCGTAGCACTGGAGACCTTGGGTGCTGTAGGCGATACCTTGGAGGCTGAAGGTGATGCAGGAGGTGTGTTGCCGAAATCTCGAACGCGGGTTTCAGTTGGCAGCCACGTAGATAGAGGCGAGGTATCCCTCACGATACCCTCTGCGCCAGACACTGACAAAGCCCGTCGCCTGTTGGATAAAGCGCGCGTCCCATCGAAGGCGGGCGACTTTGGCAGCTGTGCTGGAGACTGCATAGGACTATCTACAGCCGTCCCAGTGCGCGGTCCGTCAGTGGCAGGTGACTTTGACACATCGTCAGAGGACTGATTAGGGGTCTCCATAACGATAGGTGGTAATAGCTGGTTAAACGGTACTGGCGTGTCTGTAATGTGTAGCGATAGCGTGAGAAAGAGCTGGGGTGAACAAGTGAAGAAGCAACCTCGGGGATATATAGCATTCGGTGCACCCCGCAGTTAGCGACTGCCTCAATAGTGACAAGGCAAGCGCGGGGTGCTCTGAAGTGGATGTAACGGGAGGAGGGGCCGTGGGGGCGGCAGGGACAATGTATGGGAGGAAAGAGGGACCAACGGACTCCGAAGGGCAAGTGCGAAGATGTCATCTCAGGGACTGCTCGTAATATTCGTATTCGTACAATGGTATCATTCTTCAAAACCCAACCACTCGCCATCGTCGCTATCACCGTCTACCATCTCTTCATCCACGACCCCGTTCTCAATCTCTTTCACGCCAAAGTCGAGTAATGCCGTCTTCTCCTTCTTTTCTGTGGGTTGGGAAAGCAGGTACTCAATGCGATAGATGTTGTCATCTGCCAATCTAGCAAGCTCAGCTTGTATTCTTCGAACAGCCTTCTCGACGCTTCTCAACTCGGCTTCCAGACCACCCTTGTTTTCCTTCATCCATCGACCGTGCTTGCTAAGTAGCGATTCTATCCAGACCAAGTTGAACTCAAGATGCGGAGACTCATCCGCCTGCAGTGCGACGAAACGTAGTAATCGGCCGAGGTAGACGGAGGGAAGCTCTTTGACTACGAGAGGGATATCGGCGACTGGCGTAGCTTCATAGACCCTGCGAACAAGGTTGCGCTCGTTCAATCGGAAGGCCATTACTAGCGCCTTTAGGAAGTCTTTTTGTGCTAGGGTTTCCAGGGTCGTAGCCGGGGTGACACTGATATCAAGGTCGAACGGATCGAATTGGAAGGTGTTGTCGAGAGAGTAGATCAGCAGGCCTTCGGTCGAAGCCGCACAGAAAGCGCGACCAGTAGGCGAGAAGCCGACGGCTGGAACGCGGACTTCCGGTCGTGTTCGCCTCGCACCGATACCCTTTTGTGCACCAGGGAGGGTTGTATCGCGACGGTCCTCAAGATCTGACGCTTCGCCTTGGTCGTCGATAAGACCCTCCGGACCAGCTTCGGTGAGAAGTTTGCTGTTCAAGAACTCCTGCGTGCCGTCCAGGGACAAGTTGACGGATACGGTGAACTTCTTGAGCAAGGCGCCTGATTGTACATCATACAGACAAATGTACTTGCTGTTGCCGCCGGCCAACACGCACGTACCGTCTGCGCTGTACTTGACAGATGTGAATGCTTTGGTGCCTGCGACGTTCGCCGCTGTTCGTCGATCTGACATTTTGCGACCACCAGACACATCCCGTCGCGCGTCGACGCCGCTCTCCTGTGCAGCATCGGATACATTCCAGAATGACAGTTGGCCATCGAGGGTGGTGACTGCGATTTGTTTCGAGTCTGGGCGGAATGCGACGCAGAGGATATCCGCCATGAGCTGTAGCGGCTCGCTAGTCTGGGTGCGAGCGAAAATACTCCAGACGCGGACAGTCCTGTCCCAGCTTCCACTCACTAGCGTACCTGCGTCTGGTGAGAATGCGAGTGACGATACCGGGCCCTCATGGCCGGATAACCGATCGAGGAGCTGGCCGGTCTGAACAGACCAGATGTGGATGTCGAACGAATCGATGGAGCCTGCGCAAATGACCTCGCCGCTCGGGTCAACGGCCAACGAGGAGAAGGACAACCTGGAAGGCGCTGTGAACGTGCGGAAATTCCGGTAGCGGTGCAGGTCCCAGGCGCGGACAGAGCCGTCGAGACTGGCTGTGAACAAGACATTGCCCTTTTTCGCAAACTCGCAGGCTGTTACTCCCCCCATGTGTTCTGTGAATGTGACGACGCAGAAGCCAGAGCTGACCTCCCACACCTTGATCTTTCCGTCATCCGCCGCTGTTATGATGCGCTGGCCGTCTGGCGAGTAGGCGATTGTGTTCATCGAGTCGAAGTGCCCTTGCTGCTTCAGAATGTACGACTCTGACTGCCACTCCCAAACGAGCAGCTGCCCGAGCTTGGATGCGCCAAACGCGAGCCATTCGCCGGTTTTGTTGATGGCGACGTAGTCAATGTCGTTTTGCGATATGCTGAGGCTGGAGATCTGGGCAAAGTCGGGTAATTCGTGAATGAAGAAGAGGCCGTGGGAAAAGCCGGTAACGAGCAGCTTCGACTCGGGGTGGAAACTGGCGCATGTGACGTGGGCGTTATTTTGGTGGAAAAAGTGTCGCTCGGCGATTCCCCACTGCAGATTTTCGTCGTCGTCTTCATCCGCGTCGGCCGGCGCATCGTAGCGGAGCATGTACTTCCACATGAAGAGGGCGCCGTCCTTGCTGACTGTGTATATCGTCTCCTGGTCCTTGGAGAACCATGCACCTACCACCTCGTGCCTGTGGCCGCTGAGGGTAGTTTGCGCGTGTCCTTCTTCCTGGTCTATACTCCATATCCGCGCCGTCATGTCCTTGGATGCGCTAAGGAAGAATCGCGAGTCGCTCGACCATTCGATGCTTTGGACTGTGTTGTAGTGTCCAGTGTATATTCGGTGGCGCACAAAAGGCGCGAATTCAAGATCGCCCTCGGCGACATCGGGTGTCGAGGGTGTGTGCCATACTTCGATTTGCCGTCCTACACCCACTGCGAAATGTCGGCCAGAAGGCGAAAATGCGATAGAGGTCACTTCTCCACGGAGAGAAAAATGGTAAAGGACAATGCGACGGGGAACGTTGGTGAGGACTGCGCGACCATCCTCGTCAACAGAGAGTAGAAGATTTCCCCGGGGATTGAGTGCGAGGCGTGCGATATTCTTTCGATGCGCAAAGGGAAGGGTGTATGATTTTGAGCTGGGTACATGTCAGCTCATGTCATATATTGATAGGCGCTTCCACATACTTTACGAGATCGAATACAGAGACCCGGTTACCCACGGGCGAGAGCAGACATGTGCCATCTGGGGTGAAGAGAAGGTTGCCTCTGCTGTAGACGGTGCCCAGCAGGTTGGAGAACTGGGCTGATTAGACACGTGATTCTTCGGTATGCGTGTCTTACTCACCTGAAAGTCAGTCTTCATATTCGATTATGCTGAGGGACCAATATCATGGCGTCGTTGCGGGGACTGTCGCATCTTGAACTTTTTCGAAGCTCGGATCTCCCAAAAACACGCTAAGGGAGCAGGTGCATTAGGCGGTTTCCCCATTCAGGGTCCGTGCCTGCCGAATGAGCGACTCGCAGAAAGGGGACCCAAATTGTCCGCCAACACCACGCTTCCTCTCCGCAACCCATACCAGACGCTGTTCAGCTGCCTCATTGCTGACTCTCCCTTTGCTCGGCACTTATACGTACGCAGCACCCGCGCAGAATACTTGCACAGAGCTCAACCCCCTAATAACTCACAGCCCCCATACACACCGGCAGTTTACCACACGCCTGCACCATGGCCGAGTCCGCGTCCCCAATTGGCATTGCCAATGTACGTATCCCTTGCTTGAACCCCCATTTATCATCCATTAACTAATGTTTCTCGCAGCTGCCCAACCAGAGGTATAGTCTTCTCTTGAGCGGACACGCAACATGGAGCCTAACGTAGTACAGGCACAAGATTGTCGCCAAGCGCGGAGCTGCCTTCACCATAATGGTAAGCATACGACCAGTATCATATTTGCATCGCCGTCTAACTCTTCCAGGTTGCTGGAGAGTCTGGTCTCGGAAAGACTACCTTCATCAACACCCTTTTCTCCACCACCATCAAGAACTATGCCGACCACAAGCGACGACACCACAAGCAGATGGACAAGACGGTTGAAATTGAAATCACAAAGGCCGAGCTCGAGGAGAAGTTCTTCAAGGGTACGCACACATGGCTCTCGAATCCTCTCCGCAACTAACACGGCCAGTGCGCCTCACCGTCATCGACACGCCTGGTTTCGGTGACTACGTCAACAACCGCGACTCATGGCAGCCCATCATCGAGTTCCTCGACGACCAGCACGAGTCGTACATGCTGCAGGAGCAACAACCGCGCCGCTCTGATAAGATCGATCTCCGTGTTCACGCCTGCCTGTACTTTATCCGCCCCACAGGCCACACCCTGAAGCCGCTCGACATTGAGGTCATGAAGAAGCTCTGCACACGCGTCAACCTGATCCCCGTCGTGGCCAAGGCCGACACACTGAGCCCCACAGACCTCGCCAGGTTCAAGATGAGGGTACGTTAGCCAAAACTGTGATATGACCACATACTGACTGCTTGTAGGTCCGCCAGGTTGTCGATGCTCAGGGCATCAAGATCTACACGCCCCCGCTCGAGGACGACGACGCTGCCGCCATGCAGCACGCTCGCGGTCTCATCGACGCCATGCCCTTCTCCGTCATCGGCTCCGAGAAGGATGTCCAGACCAACGACGGCCGCACCGTCAAGGGCCGACAGTACGCCTGGGGTGTTGCCGAAGTCGAGAATGAGGAGCACTGCGACTTCAAGAAGCTCCGCGCCATTCTCATCCGAACCCACATGCTCGACCTCATCCACACCACCGAGGAGAACCACTACGAGGCCTACCGCGCTGGCCAGATGGAGACGAGGAAGTTTGGCGAAGCGCGCCCAAGGAAGCTGGACAACCCCAAGTTCAAGGAGGAGGAAGAGGCGCTTCGCAAGCGTTTCACCGAACAGGTCAAGGTTGAGGAGCAGCGTTTCAGGCAGTGGGAGCAGAAGCTCATTGCCGAGCGTGACCGTCTCAACAAGGACCTCGAGGCCAGCCACGCCGAGATCAAGCGTCTTGAGGGCGAAGTCGACAACCTCCAGGGCAGCATCAACCGCTCCCACGGCCGTCGCTAAGCGTGGAATCGTTGCTAGACGTAGCGTCATGGCGTTGATTGGGTTGCGCGCGAACGAGTCGGGCATAGCAGTAATTGTCGACATTCTTCCTCCTTCAAGATTCCCCTTCTGTTTCTGTTCTTTGGTTCTCATATGTCTGTAATGTCGCGTCGCGATGGAGTGAAGAGGGGGTTTTCTACCCGGTTTTGGCAAATGTGGCTCTCAGACCTGGGCTAAAATGGCATATCATAGCTTTATGGTTTTTAAACAAACTTGGTATTAATTTATTTTGAGCCCATGAAGATACTTGGGTCTACATGCCTCCACTATGTCTTGATTGATTTCAAACTTGTAACCCCCCAAACACGCGATCCAACTCCTCTCCTTCCTTTGCCTTGTTCTCCGCCTGCGGATCTAAATCCATGAGATTCTGCTCTGTTGCCCCTTGTCCCTCTGCTTGTCCTTGCCCTTGTCCATTCCCTCTTGTTGCGTCATCTGTAACCTCGGGCTTCAACACTCTTACCCCACTATCCAACCAACCCGGCGCAACCCTCCTCTTCTCCGCCAAATCCTCTGCTTTGCGCCTGTCCTCCCACTCCCTCAGCGTGCGCCGCGCATCCTCCTCCATCTTGCGTAGATGCTCTTGGAGTGCTGTGCACGAGGTTAGGATTGCGTCTGGGTGCGCTGAGGTGCCTGAGGCGGAGACGACGTAGGCTGGTTGTTGCTGTTGTTGCTGAGGTGTTGACGTTTCGTTTTGGGAGGAGGATTCTGTGGGTGGCTGCGAGAGGATGCTGGGAGGTAGCGTGGAGGGCAGCGTTTTGTAGCTGTATGGGAGTGGGATTGTGGTGGGGAGGGAGAGGAAGGGGGAGAGTGTTAGGGGGACTTGGGCGAGGAGGGGGTGGGGGTCTGTGGTGAGAGGTTTTGTTGTCAGCAGGTTGTATGTAGTGGTGGATGTTGAGCGTGCGCGTGCGTGTGCATGTGCATGTGCGTGGATAGAGATGAGGGCGCGGGTGCTTGGGAGTGAACGTGTAGAGTCCTGTATGTGTACTGCTCTCTGTTTGAAACATCGTTCCTGCTAGACTCTATGAAACGGGCTTGGAAATATACAGAAGCACGTGCGCTGACCTCGTACACTTCTCTGCGGGGTGAGGTATAGTGGGGAAGTAAATGGCTTTCTTTCGCAGCAACTTACGTTCGTCGTGCATGATTGATGCGCGGAGCTCTCGAGGCCAGATCAGATGGACTATGGATGTATGCGATGAAGGGGCAAGGTTTGAGTTCTCCTAGATTGATAAAGCGGGGGTGAGGCGTGTCGCGTTGTGGCTGCGGGTTGCTTGTAGATGTGGAGGTGGATGTTGGTGGTGGGGAAATCAGACGCCGAATGATGCAGGTACCGTACCACTAACCTTGGAACGCTTGCCCGCACGCTTGCACCCGTGGACCCCTCCCCGTTTGGCAACGCCCAACTTCCGGCTTTTTGTGGGGTGCATATACGACAAATGTCTATGTATGTTTGTTTCTATGGGAATATGGGACAGTGAAGGAGATGGATAATATGGGGTCAATGATGAATACTCGTTTGTTTGAAATTTCAAGCGATTCTTGTCTACTTGGACGACTGTCTACCTCATGTCTGACATATGCCACCAATACCACTGCACTCCCTGATATGACCTTCCAATTACTTCACACACCCTACCTAATCTTCGCAGAGCAAGTAAAGGGCCTGGGACCCGGAATCGTGTAGCTCGTCGGCTTGGGCCAGTACAGCTGGAACTTGATCCCAGGGTCAGTCCCCTTGTATGCACCCGGAAAGCTGATAGTCGCTGGACTCGCGTTGCCTCCTCCTGTGACGTTGATTTGCGCGCACTCCATGTATAGCTGGGCACCGGGGTAGCTTCCGGCGGCATGGAGAGCAATGAGCTCGGCTCGGAGGAGGTACCTAGAGATCGGTGTCGGATTCTACCATGTGGCTGCCATTGGGATTACTTACTGTCCGCTGGGGATGCAGGATGGTAGCACAAAATCCACCAACCCTTTGTTGTTGTACAGCCTCGTAACCGCCCATTCGCCATTGGCGTCCATACCATCTTCGTAGATCTTGAACCATTTGAGACCGGTAACTTGAGTAGTCAGGGCATCATCGACTTTGGCGAGATAGATCATGATGGGGCCTAGATGGCCGGGGTCGATGGGATCCGACTTGTCGGTTTCCGGCTGTGAATCAAGCGTATGGTGCCATTCGGCAGTCAGCTTGTCCCCAGCTTTGACCTAGTGAGAAATAAGCCTCTGCGTGGCGTCTAGACGCTATATCGAAAACAACATACGTTGATGATGTCCTTGGGAAGAGGCGTTCTGTAGGGGTTGATGCTGGATGCGCATCAATATAGCGCTTGTTTTACCTGCCTCCATGCTTACCCGCCGTTACAGATGACATCGTTAGATGTCACATCCGTGATTGGCCTGGTGCAGTGCTTCAGTCTTGTAAGCTTTGCTAATTGCGGGGTGCATTACCCATCGTAAGTCTGTTTTGCAATGTTAGCAAGGGCTCGATAGAATGTATTTGGATCGACTTCATACTGGTACTCGAACGCCCTTGGTATGTCCCTGGGCTACGCCATTAACGTGCAACTCAGTGAAAATAGTATGTGCAGATGCACTCGCTAAGAATGAGCAAGTTACGAAAGAAGCCTTCATGGTGTGCGTTCTGGCTGTGTATGTTGACCAGCTACTCATGAACGCAAGTGCAAATGTCTATATGGTATCATGTTGCACTGAGTTCGCAGTATTCCAAATGGAGCACGGAGCGTTGAGCAGACTTCATCCACACAAGTCTGGCACGCACGCCACTCAGTGGCAGCGCGGCGTGATCAAGGGTCGTCTATTTCTCAATATACTTCCCTCCGCGACGGGAGTTTGCACGCAACACACACGTGCTGGAAGGGTAACACGTGCAGCGCGACGAATCTGCATGCAGGCGCCGGCAGTGCTGCATAAGGAAAATACGCCCCGGTGGTTGTACATGCAGGAGCGCAGAGCCGGCGGTTGGATGGAAGAAACGCCGCATTAATTACAGATCAAAGGAAGGACCGAGGTGCTTCGTGACTGACGACACGTGAGACGAGACAAAAGGCAATATAATAGATTGTTGGCTGCTGGCCTAGTCGAGTGTTTCAATCTATGAAACGTGCGCATCGCGACGGCCTTGGGGGTTGTCTTGGAAGTCACCCTTCATTTGAGGCGCCCTTGCGGAACATGCGCGAGAAAGCCGGTACCGAGATGGATGTGGCGCCCGCACGAGGTCAGGGCCATAGATAGGCCAATATTCTGGAAGGATTTTTCGGCGCAGATTGTGTGTTTGGGGAGGCTGATGAAAGGCACAAGTCCGAAAGTCGTTCTATCCACCTGCCACTAATCGATTGTGGGGAACCTTGGAAGGCCCAAAGGGGTTAGAGCCGAGTGGCCAACGGCAAATAAGTCGACATCCCGGCTTTACATCAATTTACATCAATCAACAACCCATGTCGCCCTGATTTCTACATATTACCGGCTAGCCTTGAATCTCAGCCAGATCACATTGGCACCACGCCGCCCAATTGCGACGCTCCCCACGGTAATCAGGCCTTTCGGTTGGGCTCACCCTAGTCAATATGCTTCTTCCGTACCTGGTTGAGGGAGCACTTCTGCCGCCTGGAGACAGAACTTCCCCAGGTAGTGGCTTGGCCCGTTGGCATTAACCCCATACACTATGGCGCTTGCGAGATGATCCAGGGTAAAATGGAAGCGTATATAATACCATCGCGCGCAGGCATGGATATTCAAGTCGCGACTATCACTTTCGCTGGTCACTTCGTTCTCTCCTTGACTTGCTGGTACTTGTCTTCAACATGAAGGGCTCGTCTGTTCTCAGAGCAGCTTCGCTGCTATCCTCTCTTTTTACTCCTTTCGCTCTTGCGCAGGACACCTTCACCCATGAAGGCACTGGCATCCAGTTTTGGCGCCAGGTAGTCAGCGATGCTCAGACCTCCGGTGGCTTTGAGTGGGGTATGGCTCTGCCTGGAGAGCCAACAGGAGCCAACGACGAGTACATTGGTTACATTGTAAGAGAAAACTGATGCTGTAGCGCAGCGTCATCTAACGTCTGCCAGAAAGGTTCCCTTGAAGCCAACAGACAGGGTTGGTCTGGTATCAGCCACAATGGCGGCATGCCCAACTCTCTCCTTCTTGTTGCTTGGCCAGAAGAGGACCAAGTCAAGACCAAGTTTGTCTGGGCACCGTTAGTACTTCCAGGAACTTTCATAAGCTTGCCGCTAATGTGATGCAGTGGCTACGTTACACCTGAAGATTACACTGGTGACGCATCTTTGAGTCAAATCTTCCACTCCGTCAGCGACACCCACTTCGAGATTATCTACAGATGCCAACGCTGCTGGGTCTGGGACCAGGAAGGTGCGGAAGGATCTCAACTCCCAACTGGAGAAGTCCAGGTTATAGGATGGGCTCAGCACAACGAAATCTATTCGGGCACTTGGGTGTTCCACAACAAGGGGCAGGGTATCTTCGGTGCTCAGGTAGCACCCGCCAGGAACGCCAAGTACTCTGAATGGGTCGAATTGACTGATGGCCAGCCTTCTGGCGCACCTACACCAACCAAGTCCGGTCAGCCTCCTGTCACTCCTACCCCAACAAGACCCTCCTGTGTTGGTTCGGCGGCCCCGACCGGCTCATTCGATTATATTGTCGTTGGCGGTGGTGCTGGAGGTATTCCTGTGGCCGATAAGCTATCTGAATCCGGCAAGAGCGTTCTCATGCTCGAGAAGGGTCCGCCGTCTCTGGCTCGCTTTGGTGGAACCATGGGCCCTGAATGGGCCACCAGCAACAACCTCACTCGTTTCGATATCCCTGGTCTTTGCAACCAGATCTGGGTCGACTCTGCTGGCGTTGCCTGCACCGACATCGACCAAATGGCCGGCTGTGTGCTCGGTGGAGGCGCTGCTGTCAATGCTGCGCTTTGGTGGAAGCCGGTCGACATCGATTTCGACTACCAATTCCCTGCCGGCTGGAAGTCATCTGATGTCAAGGGCGCGATCGACCGTGTCTTTAAACGTATTCCTGGTACAGACACTCCTTCTATGGACGGAAAGCGTTACAAGCAGGAAGGCTACGACGTCCTCTCCGGTGCGCTTGGTGCTGATGGCTGGAAGAACGTCGTTGCCAACAACCAACAAAACGAGAAGAACAGGACATACTCTCACTCTCCCTTCATGTATGAGAATGGACAGAGACAAGGTCCTCTAGGCACCTACATGGTATCTGCTCTGAAGAGGCAGAACTTCAAGCTCTGGACGAACACAATGGCTCGGCGCATTGTCCGCTCTGGTGGCACGGCTACCGGCGTTGAACTTGAGAGCGGTGTTGGTGGTACCGGCTACTGTGGCACTGTCAACCTGAACCCAGGTGGTCGTGTTATCCTCTCTGGTGGTGCTTTCGGTTCGTCCAAGGTTCTCTTCCGCAGCGGAATCGGACCAAAGGACCAGCTGAACGTCGTCAAGAACAGCGCTCGCGACGGTGCTACCATGATTGGTGAGAGTGACTGGATTAACCTTCCTGTCGGAAAGAACTTGAACGACCACGTCAACACCGATCTCGTCATCAAGCACCCCAACATCTCCTTTTACGACTTCTACGAGGCGTGGGATGACCCAATCGAGGCTGACAAGAACTTGTACCTTAGCAAGCGCTCGGGTATACTTGCTACATCCGCGCCAAACATTGGTCCCCTTGCTTGGGAGATGATCAAAGGTTCTGACGGAATCGATCGATCTATTCAGTGGACTGCTCGTGTTGAGGGGCCGGGCGCCAACGACACCAACCATCTTACCATCAGCCAGTACCTTGGCCATGGCTCCACCTCGCGAGGTGCGCTTTCAATCAACGGTGCTCTCAACGTCGTTGTGAGCGACTCTCCCTACCTCAAGAACGAAGCAGACACCAGTGTGGTCATTGCAGGAATCAAGAGCATGATGAAGGCCATCAAGAAGAACCCTGCGATTGAGTTCCAGGTGCCGCCTGCGAACATGACAGTCGAGGATTACGTCTCCAGCTTGCCCAAGACCCCTGCTGCCCGTCGTGCCAACCACTGGATTGGTACCGCCAAGCTTGGAACTGACAGTGGCCTCAAAGGCGGAACCTCCGTCGTGGACCTCAACACCCAAGTGTACGGAACACAGAACATTCACGTTGTCGATGCATCCATCTTCCCAGGGTAAGCCTCTACACATCACGCCCTTTATGACCAAAACTAACGCAACGCAGCCACATCTTCACCAACCCAACTTCTTACATTGTTGTCCTAGCCGAACACGCCGCCGCAAAGATCCTCGCTCTTGGCGCAAGCAATGGAGGTGGTAAGCCTTCGTCCATCCAGTCCTCCTCCGCCTCCGCTAAGCCCACGACCTCCAAGGCCAGTAGTACTTCAGCGGCGCCAACCAAGACGTCCGCGAAGCCTACTACCGTTTCGACATCTGTGAAGCCCACTGGAAGCGCTCTAGCGCAAGCTTGGACACAGTAAGTCAATGCGATACTCCCCTCTTTCGCCTCGAACACTTGCTAACTCAACGACAGGTGCGGCGGCTCAGGCTACACCGGCCCCAAGACCTGCGTCAGCGGCTACAAGTGCGCAGTTGAGAACCAGTGGTTCTCTCAGTGCAAGCCCAGCTAAGGAAGGGACTTGGAGGTGTTCTCGCGCCCGGGTGGAAGTGAAGTGGTTCATCCCGGGTTATTCTTTTTGTATATACTTTTAGATTCGGCGTAAATGCCTTGTTCATGCAGAATATGTCATGCAAGCACTTCTTGTCTGCTACAACCCGATGCATTGAAGTTCGCGCGCTCACTTCTGCCAACGCGACGCGACGAAGTCAGCCCAGATGAACGAATCCGTTCTAGCGTGAAGCTTATCGCATGCATGAACCCCACTTTCGTCGCTCCATTTCCTTGCCTTCCCGCCAACATCCCCTATCCGCTATCCACTACTCATCCCATTCATTCTCTCATCTCCGGCCTTCTGGATCTTGCGTCAAGCGGTCCTGTACCGTCTTAACCCAGCGCATTCCTCCAACAAACATCAACAATGCCGTCATCGAATTGCCCCGCACCCTCCGCCAAGCGCGATGATGACGCGCTGACAAACGTGACGGCGTTGATTCACGACCGCTTCCAGGGTAGTCCGAAGGAGGACTGGGAGAGGCTGATGTTGTGTTGGGGGTATAGTGATTGTGGGGATTGTCATCGGAGTGAGGGTTTTTGTGGGTGGTGTGCTGTTGTAGGTTCTGTTTTCTCTTTTTTGAACCCATTGCTACGACCTCCGCACAGGAACGCAGTCATCAGCGATTTGCTTAATCCGTTGTCGGTTGTTTTTTCGATGCTTTTCGATTGTGTGGGATGGATACTGTTAAGCCGTGTTTTGGACTTGGTGAGCTGGAATCTTGTGATGACCGTTGCTTTGGGGTGCGCCGATGGAACTGGAGAGCAGACTGCGGATAGAATCTGACGCATGCTGAATCGCGCAACAGTCTTCGACTTGTCTCCCGCTGCCTACAGATCCGCTATCCAAAGCGTTCCCTCTTCTCTCGCCCATGCGCTACGATTCCATTTGTGCGCTTCGATCTGAGCGTTTCGAGCTGCGTACCTCGGGTCTAGGCTGTCAGGTCTCCACTATCACCTTCTTAACATCTATAGTTACCATTTTCTGCACGCTGTTCGGCGTTTTGGTACTGTATTCACTTTTCAAATGCGTAAAATGGGTCGGCCTAGGTGCGAGGGCGAGTAAAGGCGGATATGTAGTGTTTGGAGATGGAAGTAACGGGATATGGGTGAGGAGGAGCGAAAGGTGGGGTAGATGGTGGCGGAGGGTGAGAGGTGAACAGAAAGAGTTTGAAGTTGAGGAGGTGGATGATGGAACGAGGAAGAGGGGGTTCTTTTGGTGGAATACGAGGGGTGAGGAGAGGAGGCCGTTGCTTCATTGATGAAGTATGCGCTTACAAGAGAAGAGGAGGAAAGAGCAGCAGATGAGAAGTGCTGTGTTGGAGGTTGGGATGCCAAGGGGCAGCCTGATGTCGATCATGGTACCGAAGGGAATGAAACGCTACTGGGTAATATCAGCGTGTATCAAAACCCAATCAGCGCAGGGAGGATTACTACCGCTTCAACTGCTATATCTCTCAAAGCTCGAAATCCACCACCCATTCTCACTTCCATCTTCCATCCTCCTCAGCAACTACGTCACCGCCAAAATGAAAACTCCGCAGCGACAACTATTTGAGCTTTCACTCACTTGCTATCGCCAGCTGATTGGCTGCAGCTTGCCCTCATTCACCCTCGACAGCGTCCAGGCTCCTCGCGCCTGCTACCTATAACCGACCCCGCTTTAAAGAGACAGCCACTCTTCTCCTCTTCCACATTTGAGTACGACTCAGCTAACTTCTCTTGCTTCATACTGAGCTGACAAGTACAGCTCCTTCTTGTCTTCCTCCATACTGAGGATCGCCTACCTACCGGACAGCTACAGCGGCAGTCTTGAGCTCCCGAATGTGGCTCCGCTTCGCCATCACGAGCGACTGGCGGCAAAAGCGCCAGCTCCGTACGTCAAGAGCGACGATGATAGCATTTTCGGGCAAGCAGCTGGACATTGTGACGCCTAAGTCCTCCAAACAGAGCCCGGCTGTCAAACCCAAGACTTCGAAACCCTCCAGGAGCCGCAACTCGCTCCCACAGTCGACCCCTAGCACTCTCGAGCATTCCCCCCATCCTATTGAAGAGTCAGCCGATCTGCGTCCCACCAATACTAGGCCCTGGGATGATTTCGAACACCACATTCAAGAGAGTGATATGCAGGTTTCGCCCAGGATTCACGACTACCACCCAGAGACTCGCGATGTAAACACCCGTCCCCTTCGAGCAAACATCAGTCAGGAACAAGAGCGAAAGTCGCATCTCCTTTCAGACCCATACTCTGAGCCTGGAGCTATTCGTGCGTCCGCAGCAAAGTCACGCCATGTAGGAGATAGGCCCGTTGTCCTGAGAATGTCAGAGTGTTCCTCGAGTTCGTCGGGCACAAGCGCGGCAGCAGATTCGGACGTGGGCGACTGGTCTGTCCGACTGGCCTGTCCTGTCTTTTCCCTCTATCTATAGTCCTCTCATCCGCCCCTCCCCCGAGGCTAGCGTTCCTGCAACCAGATCACCAAAGCCAGCCGGATACACTGTCGCCTACTGGGCCACCGTTGAGCATGGCGAGCAGACTGCGCATATTCCCATCGACAGCAGCAACGTCTCCGGTTCCGAGAAGACCATTATCGAGGGCAACTCAGGCATGAAGAAAGTCTGGAAGTGGGTTCAAGAGAAGGGTCTTGACGGCAAAGTCAGTCTCCAGGATGCATTCGAGTTGGCCAAGGATGTGCACTGCGATACCAAGGCTGCAGAGGCAGGTAACCCCTGGGGTGGAGTCTCGGGATGGTAGGACTTTGGTGCAAGCTACCGCACTGTCTCATCTGAGTGGCTCGTATTCGGCTCTCCCGTCCTCCCTAACGCTTTCGAGTAAGGGTACGTACCCTTTAGAAAGGTCTGCGACTTGGATCTCTCGATAACCTCTGGATACCAGCAATTGTTTCATCCATGTCCTTCTGCCACTGCTTTGCGAATGCCCATGTATGGATGGGTTACATAAGGAATCCATAGACATTGAAGGCAGGATGTCAAACGGGGCAAACAGAGGCTTCTTCAACATGGGCAATACGGCATGGCGCTTTGTATAGTTCAAAAAGAATATAGCCCCTTCGAAAACCAATGCAGTCCAGTGAGATGATGTAGTTGATATCGAACACCTATACGCTTCGCACACTATCGTATAGCAAGAGCATCCCTGTTCATCTGGCGAATTCTGCCTAAGTTGACGCTGATGTTTCCAGAGCCCCACACAATAGCTGTATATTAACGTCTATGCAGGACCATCCGCAACGAACCCATGTCCGAGCAAGGAACCCCAAATTACCCCAAACGGCAGTTCAACTCCCTCAACAGCCACCCGTATCCCCATAAAACCGACAACACGGTCGCAAACACCTTCGCGCACAACCATCACCGGCTTCGCAAGCCCACAGCACCTCCACCATGCACCTCCCCACCCTCCTCACCGCCCTCGCGCTCACCACCCCAGCCCTATCATCCTGTTCCCGCGAATTTCTAACAACTATCACATCCCTCTACCTCTCCGCACAAACGCGCGGAAACCGCACCCTGCTTACCACATTCCTCGCGCCCAACCTGACCTACACTGAGCAATTTGCGGCAGCCAACATCTCCACGCCGTCCTCCATCATCAACACTCCACTCAACTCGTCCAACGCGCGCGTATTCCTCGACCCGTATTCGTGCCGCGCATTCACCGAGATCATCGCAGCGGAGGAACCGCATCCGTATGTTCTCGGTGTGCGCGTTGAAGGTGACGGGACGTTTATACAGAAGATGGAGACGCTGGTTAGTGATGCGGGGGATTGGCTGTTTAACGCAACAGGGACTGCGTATTGGAATGGGCTGGAGACGTGGGATCGCATCCCGGAAGACCAACAAGATACGCGACAAGTCATCCAAGCGGCTGGCGATGCATACTTTGACCGTTTCGGCAACGTCAATGTCACTGTGCCGTTTGCAACGCCGTGTGCGAGGCTAGAAGGAGGCGCGTATACGGATGCGGAAATGACGATGAGCGAGACGTGTCATTTGGGACTACCGAGTACGGTCAAACTGGTGGATCGCAGGTATGTGGTTGATGTGGAGATGGGGGTTGTGAATATTTATGTGGGGTTTCCCGGGCTGGATCGCGCGAGTGAGGTGCCGGCGCCGGACAGCCATACGTTTAGGGTTGAGGGGGGTAGGATTAGGTATGTGCATACTATCTCGACGTGTGAGGGGCATCCGGGGTGTGGGTTGAATGGGACGTATGTGCCGATTGATGGGGTGAGGAACAGGGGTGCGGCTGCTACGACGCTTAGGGGTGCGAGGCGGGTCATGTAAAGACGAATGGGTTAAGTGCGTTGGCTTGACTCGGATATGTACCTTGCTTTAATTGGATGTTTCTCTCAGACTTTTACCTTGAACGTTAGGCCGGTGATAGCCCATCTTCCCACTACTAGTATACAACTCCCCAGTAGCACCGCAGTAGCCGCAAACATTTGCGCACTCAGATATCCACCGCCGTAACTCTGTATTAACGCTCCTGCAATCGGTGGCCCGATGAAAGTGCCGATCCCCACAATTGCAAGGCCCTGGCCATTCCTCGTGCCGACTTTGCTCATGTCCTTTGTCAGTGTCGTCATCACTGCTGGAAAGATCCCTTGAAAGCCCGCGACAAAGAATCCATAACATACAGCCCAGGCGTATAGTCTAGGCCCGCTGGTAACGAGGGGCCAGAAGTACAAAACCAATGCCGACACGAAGCAGAAGGGTATGAGTATGTTGTACGGGCCGGTGCATTTGTCGGCAAACCAAGACGGAATGAGGCGCCCGAGGACACCGACGCCGTTTAATACAAGAAGGACGTTGATGGAAGTTCCATATGGGAGATTGAGTATGTCGATGGCGAAGGAGGATATGTAGTAAAAGGCGAAGTATTGTCCTAACGCGATCAGAAAGACCCCGAGCAGGAATATGCTGTAGGGAAGCTCTGTGAACGCGCTAAGTTCGAGGACAGGTCCAGATTTGCGAGGTGGTAGTCGAGGGCGTAGTAGCGAGCAGTAACATGTTCCAACCGCTAGCATCATGAAGCCCATCACACGCACGGTCCACGGGAATCCGATCTGAGGAAGTAGTTGTCTGGCGATTGTCGGATACACGAGACCACCCGTTGCGCTCCCGGAGGCCATAATCGCTAGCGCAACACTCCTGTTTCTTGCGAAGTAGGTACTGACCAGCCCCAGCACAGGCGCAAACTGCATGCCGTTCCCCACTCCAGTCATCACGCCCTGTGCAAGGAAGAACTGCCAATACTTCGTGCACAAGCTCGTCATGAACATTCCCAAGGCTGAGATGAGCATCCCAGGAATGGCTGACCAGTAAAAGTAGCCTGCATCGAACAGCCGTCCCGTCAACATTCCTAAGGCGAAATGGCCCAGCATTTGGAAACTTCCGATCCATGATACGGCCGAAGGTTCAAGACCGAGGTTGAGCGTGTAGTATTGTTGGAAGACACCGAACGTCGCAATCATGCCCCATGTGTTGAAGACTACAAAGTGACCTGAGAAGGCCTGGATCCAGGCTTTGGCGCCTCCATCAGGTGGTGGTCCGGGGTCGATGACGGATGCATTGGAGCGTGCGGTGATGGTCTTGGCGAGTCCGACGACAGTCTTTTTTGTCCGTGATACTTGCGATGCGCGAGTCGAGATGCGTGTTATATCTTCTTCTTGCTCTTCGCGTCTTGAAGGCGGGCGTGATGTAGCATTTATCGGGGCGTAGGACGTGTCATGGCCCTGTTCAATGGCCGTTTGTCCACTGTTGGAAGCCAAGGCTTTCTCAATGTCGTGATGCGTTGCCATCGCGATGGGTACATCAATGCCATCGGCTCTGCAGTCCGTGGAAGGGAATAAGGCTTTCCAGGACGTGGTGTGGCTAGTGAATCGAAAAGTCGAAAGGGAAACCCCATCCTTCGGTGATTTATCCGACGGTTAGCCACGTTCGCGGTGGATCTTCCCCGCCCACCGAACCGCGGAGGCTAGCACAAATCCGATATTTCATGAGGCCTGGCTCTATCTGCAGGATGAACAACGGTGGGCCAATGGTAGTGGTTGAGAAGGAAAGAGTGGGAGACGCTTGCGATCTGTGGAGCTCTGCGAAAGTCGGCGTTCTACCCGGGTTTATAATCCCCGGGTTTAACCCGGTTTGGACACGTGATCGTCCTGTCACTCAAAGGGCGTGAACGGAAAATCCAACCACAAATACTGCGTCGTGAAGTCGTAACTAGAACAATGTCGCGTTGTTGATACCTTGAGCGCAGGGATAGATGTGACACTCATGATGCACGTGTTGTGCATTAGGCAGCTTGGCGCGCCCCATGTCTAGGAAAAAGTCTTGAAGATCAGCACACCGTAACATCCAGCCATCTGCGAGAACAGCGGCTCCCCATTCTTTTCTTCTTCATACCGAGCAAGAGTCGATAAGCAAGCTATGAAGACTAATTCTCTATATCATGTAGAGTCGTCCGCGCGAACGTCATACACTCGCTACCGATATCGCTCCTACGCATATAGATACCCGACAAGCACTCTGACTGCGCAACGAATCGGTCGTTGCGCAAGATTGCAACAACGTCTTTGTTCATCGTAGAAAGATAGGATATCGGTCTAGAGCTAGCCATGAGTTATTGATACGAGTATGACCCCAGTCTATGTTCAATTCATCATATTTGCTATCTCGTGATGATCCTTGAAGGGAGGGAGATAGACCTTTAGGCTTTTCCTATTATAAAATCCAGCCACTCTTGTCGGTATGCGTGAAGAGTGGCGTTTACTTGACCGCGGCAACTGCTGCCTAAAACGTGGCGTTCGTGTGGGTGGCGCAGCAATCCTACGGGCGTGCATCACAAATCGTCGGCTGCCGCATCACTCCTCCAGGTTTGATCTTCATTTCCACCAAACTCAGAATCCGATCTTGTTTCTATTCTCTCAACTTCATTTCCTACATCTCGTCTCGGCCATGATGAGTTAGGCGGGCAGCGCAGCTCGTTTGACACGCCATCGGAAGCAGTTAGACACACCCCTCACTTTCCTCGCCTAGATGACCGACAAAATGGACGATGCGCGCAGACCTTTGACAGGTCGTGAGATACGATTGCTAGAAATACATCCCTCTAGATGCGACACCGATACACTTGAATGCCAACGTTTGCGGATCGATCTAGATGCAACCGATAGACCTCAGTACGAGGCTCTCTCCTACGTGTGGGGCGATTCAGGCAATCGTATCGAGATTTTCTGCGACGGAATACCTTTTCGAGCAACTGTCAGTCTGTTCAACGCCTTGCGGAAGCTACGGCGTCGAGACAGATCCCGCTTGATTTGGGCAGACGCAATTTGTATCGACCAACACAACAATGAGGAGAAGAACTGCCAGATACCACTCATGAACGAGATATACTCACTGGCAGAAAGCGTGGTGGTATGGTTGGGAGAGGTCGACAAGGAAACATCTGAGAGCATCGCTGCACTCGTGAAAGTACTCGTGAACTTGATCACACATGCTGGAGATCAGGGACTGGACAGCGACGCTTCAATAGAAGCATACCGGACAGCCATCTCGGGCACTGTTCTCGCGACTTGGATCCAAGAATTACTGCCTACTCTATACAATATGACGTGGTTCAGTCGAATCTGGTGCGTCCAGGAAGTGGTCCTAGCCAGAAACGCGACTATGATGCTCGGCGACTCTGAATTGGAGTGGGAAGATGTGGGGTCTGTTGCGGAATTTTTGTCGAATGTTGAGCCTGCAAGAGGTCTAGATTATGACACGAATGCTTTCTACGGAGAAATGTCTGTCTGGGGCGCGTCCACCATGTATGGAATGCAACAAAAGCCGCAGAACCTTTTCGACCTTCTGGGATCCTGTAGCGCTTTCAAAGCTACAGATAGTCGAGACAAGGTATACGGGATTCTTGCTCTTGTTGAGCCAAAAACCGAAGCACAAGCGGTCACGATAAGTTATGAAAGTAGCGCTGAGGATATCTTTGCCAACGTCGTCGTTGTCATGATTCAGTTGTATTCGGACCTTCAGGTTTTCGAGCAAATCGACCATGGTGACGAGTACCACCGAGGCAATGGGAATCTTCCATCCTGGGCCATAGATTGGGATCGCTTTGAGTATATAAGGGCGATACCTCACGACAGCTCGACACTCAGCGCGTGCAAGGACGTCGACGTCAAGCTACAAGATCACGTCCTTGAGCTGGATTTGAAGCATCTTCGCTTGAAGGGGATTCTTTACAGCAGCGTCACTTATACTCATATTATCATGAGCCAGGAGGACACCCTGAAAAGCAACAGAAATCACCCGTTTCTAGAGAATTTCAATGAAATCGTAAGTCGGAAAGCAACAGATTTTGCCAGCAAGCTACAGCTCTCCAACGTTCTAGCCCGGACATTGACCGCCGGTTCCACAACGAATGACCCATACCCAATAGCGGATGTAAGCTCAGAGCAACAATTCACTTTTATCGCGAGCTTCTTGAGACTCATAGAGTCTCTAAAATCCGGCGTAGACTATGTGGCCTTTGGACAGAACTTGCCCTCTTGGGATGAGTTTTTGGAAGAAGCCGAGCACGTATGCACGGGACGAAGAATATTCGAAACAGCAAATGGTAACTTTGGTCTCGGACCAGCAGCGATGCGATCAGGAGATATCGTCGTAGTTCTTTACGGCGGGCAATCACCTTTCGTTCTTCGGCCTTACAGGGATAACTTTCTTCTCATTGGTCAAGCATATGTCGATGAATTAATGCATGGGAAGCTTATAGACGATCTGGAGGCTGGTCTGGCACAAGAGTGCGAGTTTTGCTTGGTCTGATGTGTGGGGAAAAGCGTGCATCTTTTGTTATGCACTATGGCCAGGGTGTTTTCGATTTTCTTGTTATCGCGTATGTGCTCGGACAATAAGCCCAGATCCATACAAGCGGGTTGTTTTATACTACTTAGCATCTATTCGCAACACAATCTTGGGAGATCGACTGCTTAACAAGTATGCACTAGCATCTTTTGCCCGTGTTAAAGCTTCTTGAGTGCAATGAACGTTGGCAACGGTCAACAGCATGATGCTACGCAGTTGTCCCGTCGGAGCACCAAATAAATGGTAATCACCTCGCATACTCGCCGCTAAAAACATCGCTGGTCCTAGGTCACACTATGCAAGTCCCGACTGAAGGGCTGGTCTAAACACAGACTTCTACCACGATATCCATATGGCATGACAGTCTCTAGGAACTCAGAGATGAATTCCTGGTACTTTGATGCTCTCTCCCAAACAGCATGACAATGAATACTCAACATTCGCTCGCAATGTTTGACAGTGCAATTTCAATAGCGTACAAAGCCATGTTGAACGCGACTGAACACCTCGGGTATGAATGTAGGCTTCTTGCACCTGTTTTGGAGGCTACAGAATGGACATACAAAATGCGGGATCCACACTGCAGCGGGCCGACCTGGTAGCATGCCTGTTGTCAATGAGATCACCGATATTATGGCTACCAAATACTCAAGGTTGAACTATGGACGACGCTAACCTTGCTGCAGTGGTAGGTGGTGCTGAAACAG
Organism: Stemphylium vesicarium; assembly: GCA_004380135.1. Lineage (NCBI taxonomy): Eukaryota > Fungi > Ascomycota > Dothideomycetes > Pleosporales > Pleosporaceae > Stemphylium > Stemphylium vesicarium. The sequence continues at coordinate 108,744 of QXCR01000060.1, read as the reverse complement.
AATCCTGAAGAACCACAGGAACACTTCCTTGAGAATGGGTGTCCATAGCGACACCTGGAGAACATGGGGTCTTGGAAAGGATCCAGCCCCAGAATTCCATCACACCTCAGTGCTTGTCTCTGACTCCGTTGTTGAGTCGTCATCTACCGAGGCTTCTGTAGCTTTGGGAGATTTCTCCTTCTTTGTTTTCCATGTGCGCCAGGTACCGACCGCGACCAGAACCGTGAGAACGACAGTGGCGAGAAAACACAGCCACAGCCAATCTGAATAGATTCGGCCGTTCAAGTTGCTATTGAAGTCGAAGAACGACGTGCTGAAGAAAGTCTGGAGCTTGTCAGAGAGAAGGATGGGATAGCGAGCCATGGTGACTTACAGCTACAAAGGTTGCTGGAAGAAAGAACATCGTTATTGCAGCGATGATCTTCATGACCTTGCTGTCACGAAGAGTGAGCTTAGAATTCTGTTGAGCGATGACAGTGTAGACCTGAGTGGGGTTAGCAAACACATTGACCTGGTCATAATCTAGGACGCGTACTCTTTGAGACATGAGCTGGCATCTCTTGAAGAGATATTCGGCATCATTCTGTATCTCCATGTTCCGACAGCGCAAAGCAGCATGCGTTTCTGACAGGACACGTGTGGTGTTGAAGACATCATCTTCTGACTCATCGTGGGCAGTCGCTTGCTTCTGGTATCGATCGGTGACCGTACCCAAGGAATCGAGCATTTGCGTGAAACCTTTGAATGTCCAAGTGATGTATGCAATAGCGTCGTCGGCATCATTTAGAACCTTCACAAGGGATTTGAAATCGACGTTAACCAGATCTGGACGGCTATTGTTATCATCCCTATAATCAATACCCAGCATTCGTTCGTGCACCGAAAACTTATGTTTCCAGTAGTCGGCCACAGCTTCCATGTCATCAAGTGCGTACCGTATCATCATACTGGGAATGAAGAAGGCATATGCATTTGCAGCACCATCCTGAATTCCAAGTGGAATGTGGTCGATCGCGTCACCGTGTTTGCGCTCTGATAAATCACGCATGAAAATGTACATGGGTCTACTAGGAAAGCGGTATGTGAATGATGCGCTGGCGCAGACCCAGCCAACACTACTTGGACGTGATCGGAAGATGAAACCTGTGAGATCAAATTTAGCAAGCATTCCAGGCCTAAATTTTGCTTACTCACTGAGATAATCCTCTCGAGTATCATGACATAGATCGGGAAAAGACAAAACAGGCAGTGATGGTCGAGTGAAAAAATAGGCCGCGGTTTTTTCTCTCAATACGCTCAGATAGGGGTCTGGAATTCGCGCAAAAGGTGCAATGCGAGTATACAGATGTTGTGACAGAGGTGTCGGTGTGAATTACCCTGAGGGAGGTCCCATCCGCTTTGAGAAACTGACAGGTTCAGTCAGTGCTTGTTCATTGTATGAGGAACACGTGATCCACACAAGAGCTTTATTATCTCACTTTCCGGCTGATCAACGGCGTCAAGAGGACTGGCCTGGCTTGACTGATAGTCATTTTCGATGTATGTCTCGACAAGATCGTTTGTGACTTCACGCCTACTTGAAGTGCCGGTGCTGCACACTTCGATAAGCTCCAAGAGATCCTCGTTCTTCTTGTCGAAGATTGAATCTCAATCGCTCAGCCTTGTGGACTTCAACATGAGGCCGTCAATCCGAAGAGTACCTTCCTCCTCACAGATTGAAAACCGCTCTCGGTCAGAAGGCCGTGGTTTGGAATGTCGTCAAGAAGAAAGCGATGCCAGAGGTGAAACAACACGTTGCAAGACAGGATACAGATCTCTTTATTTGCCATGAGAGGAGAGAACCGCTGTGTGACGAAGTTCAGCTGAAGTGTAGCTAACGTATAGCTGCAGTGGAGCGGAAGTCACTAAGTGAATAGCCAAGGTGGGGGCCAAGGAAGATGATTGGCCTAATGTGGGCAGCTGCGATGAGGGGTCCCAATCAACTGATGGGCGAGCCTCCGCTGCACAACCCCGCAACGCCAGCATATCAGTCCAGAATTTGGAACGACCGAAGAGGTAAGACACGCATTGGCGCAGTGTAAGTACCATGGTCCCCTTCGCTGTACCATGGTCGAAGTCAGACCCGCTCTTTCTAGTTTATCAACCCAACCCTCAGCTTTCCCGTATGGGCAGTCTCAATATACCAATTTATCTCAACGCTACACTGGAGGACAACAACAACAGCAAGCAAACAAACAAACAAACAGTCAAAACACACAGCATGCGCAAAACATTGCAGACTCGGCTATTCTAAAAAAGCAAGCACCGACGCTCGCTCAACAGAGACAAAAGCAAGCAGCGAACGCACGCGAGGCGACCATTGTCATCATAGACGTCCAATACGCGTCTCGCCACTACAGGTAGCTCGCTCGAACGCGCAATCACATGATAGCCACCCATTTCCCTCTCGACGCCACGCCTCGCCTCGCCTTGCCCTTGATCACCTCATCCTTCGTTCCTTCTCCTCGGGCAGCTCAAAAACCCTCAATCCCCCTCCATCCTTCCCGTCCGTCCGTTCGCACACATAAATCTCCACCTCACCCACCCTCACCCAGCGTCGATCAAACACGCTTCAACCACCATCATCAAACCTTGTCGACCACAGTCCCTCTCTTCTTTCCCCCCTTCTCTCGTTCCCTCGTGGCAAAAAAGGACCAGCAAACGCAGCGTACGTGTGCGAGACTTTAATTTTGATTCCCGCTTCTTTGTCTACTTTCCTTTCTTCTCGTCGCGTGCATGTTCGGGTAGGAGAGTGAGAACAGCCGTTGAGTCGTCAACTCTTTCCCCGAGCCACTTTCGTGCACGCGAGGCACGAGATAGTTGGTTTCACATTAACGACAGCATCTCGTACGTTCTGTCAGTATACGTGTGGGGTGTGTGCTTTCACCCATTGCCAATCTCCCTCGATAAGAGAGATAGCAGAATCTTTTCGCCGGAGGCGACAAACGCGGGAATTACAAGAAAAAGAAGCAAAGGAAATAAAGAACGGGACGGAGAAATCGACATCCTGTTTCCCCGCATCAAGAGACGAGATGACAGGATGCTGCTGCTGCAAGTCATGGACCCAGGAAAACATGACAAGAAGTTCAGACGAACGAAACACGGGATGGGAGACCCAAGACGTCAGGTCAGGTCCGACATGCACGGCATCGCGCGGTGAGATTTCCCGTCCTGATAACGGGTATCGCGATCCCTCTCTTCCCTCCCTTGCTCTTCCGCCCTCTCTATCGTTTTGCCTTGTTCCCAGAAATTTCGTCGCATTATCGTACAGGGTGCGGATATTATGATCGCCTTATGGCCGCGACAAACGACCGTGACCATGACCGCGCCCGTGACACCCCGCCAATATACAGGGCCCAAAAACGCGAACAAGGTGAATGAGGCTGGTGCAACTGTGAACACGACGACAATAGCTGCACACGGACTAGCGGCGGAGAAAGGGTAGGGAAAAGAAACAAGGGCAAAGGTGGAGCAGGCGCGTATATGTGGAGTATGCAAAAGTGGATTTAGATAGCGTTGGCGAACATGGGCATCTGTTTTTTGCCTTCCTTTCCTTTGCCCTCGGGTAACGGGTCTTGGTGTCGGAGTGTCGGTCGGGGGTTCGGTTCGGTTCGGTTCGGTTCGGTGGTGTGATGGTGTGATGGTGTGATGGTGTGAAGAGGGCTCTACTACCGGAGATTTATGTCCTTCTTTTCGCAGTCGCTTTTTCTCGTACGTGCGGGTTGAGTGAAAAAGTAGCAAAGGAAAAAGAGTCAGTATACACGAGGGCAGTCGGCATGCGCGGAGTCGTGCAAACGGGCGGTTTTCGCTGCCGAGCTGCGAGCGTGTGCGTGTGTGTGTGTGTGCTCCCGCGCAAGGGCGACGTTAAGATGCTACGTAGCTTTGTCTACGCACTAGACATTTCAGGGTCTTGTTTAGGCAAAATGGCAATCTTTGGAGGTGTATTGATGAAGAAACTATACACCGCAATTTGACTTATTGAACCTTTGGTCTTGCATGGCCCCAACATATTCGCTAGACTCTAATACCACCATCGTCTTCAGCTCCTCTCCAGCACGAGACAAAAACAATCTAGAGATGTTTACCAAGATATCGCGCAGAATCCGTATCTCCATCGTATCTCGGCTGCGTCGACTTTTCGTGACAAAGCGCAAGGCACACACACACACACACAAAATATATGTTTCATCAGCCTTGTCCCGTTGAACGCCTTTTGTTTCGCGCCTTTGGCGAACCCAAGCCTGAGCTTTTTTTGTTTAGTGCCCGAGACATGGCAGGGCAAGGCGGGCAGGGCACCAACTACGACTGTGTGCAATGCAGGTCCCACGCATGCACAAACCACCCCGGATGGATGTCTCCCGAAAAGACTCCACTCTGCCTCGCAGCTGCAAGCAAAGAAGCAAGGGTTGGGTAAACAAAGTGGGTTCGTCCCTCTTCATCGTCCAGGTACGCACCGCGCAAGGGAGAAAGAAAAAAGTGACGTGTCTGTCTGTGTGCGTCTGTGTAGGTGTCTGTGTAAGCGCGTGGGTATGCAGGCCCGCGTCGCAAACACCGAGATCAACAAAAGAAAATCAGAAGAAAAGGAGGAAAGAAAGACAGAGAGGAAGGTAAAGAAGCCACTCTAAGAAAATCACGTAAAACCCGATGTTCAACGAGCAGGAAAAAAAAAAAGGCAAAAGAAAAAAGACACGATTCTGGGGTGACCGCAACCACCAGCCCCCCAACAACACCATCAGCAACAGAATCAGCAACATCAGCAATCAGCAACATCAGCAAAGCACACACAATTCGTAAGCCCCATTTTTTCTCTTTCATTCGCGTGAGGAATACGAGCAAGGATGTACCTTTCGCCGCCGCCGCCGAACCGACCGTTGACAATTGCGTTTCCCTACCACCTACCGCGCCGAATCACCCCATACCCATACCCATGCCCATGCCCACAATGCCAATGCCAATACCAGTGCGAGCGCTCATGTCAGTGCATCCATCTACAGCTAAAAAATACGCCCGAACCTCAACCGAGACAGCCTCGACGATGGTGATCTCGCAAATCGGCGCCGAAGAAAGCCCATACAGTAATCCTCATCTTGGATGGATTAGGAAGGGCCAGTGACGTCATGTCAGCACATACATACCCCCCCGGTCACAGTCGCAATTGGGTTGGGCGTGGGCGTGTCAGGCTGGAATTTGTGTGTATCGTGTAGAGTGCAGCCGGCCGGCGGTTGAAAACTATCTCAATGCAGGTGATGATGTGGGGGGCGCGGTTGCTTGGCAAAGGGTTGGGAATGTGGGTGGCATATGTGGGTTAGGTGGATTAGGTGGACAGGTGGACAAGATTGTGTGGGTTTGGGGGCTAGGATGGCAAAGCGACACGGCGGTTTTTGGTGCAACAAATACGGCCGGGGTTTGGAGGGATGTACGTACGTCATGGTTGCATGGGTGTGAGTTGTTGTAGAAGATTGGGTTGATTGTGTACGTCAGATGTTGGAAGGATATAGTCGATGTTGTATTGATGGGTACAGACAGGTTTGTAAGGACGGGGGGCTGGGTAGACTACACACGCGTCCATGACAGCGATGACGTTGCATGCACGTGGAAAGCAAGGATTGTATGATGGATGTATGCGATAGATTGTTCTCTAGTATTTGTATCTAAATCGCTAAAACTAAGAGGTAGTACCATGTAAGGATATCATGAGTCTTCGTTTCCAAAAGGCCACCTTATTGGGCGCAATGAACAAACTTGGACTAGCAACATGGGAGAGATGATGATGATGATGATGATGATGATGACGGCGATGATCGCGATGCAACATACTAGATGCGATATAACGACAGAGGATTGGCGGCAGCGAACACTTCGCAATGATTGCCAAGGAGATGAGGAAAGCTGGAGGGTATCGTGACCTCTAAAAGCGAGAAAGGAAATTTGGAACCAGAGAAAAAGAAACAATAAAAGGCCATGTCATGCGCCATAGGTACGCCGGGTATTATGCGCTTAAGCGGTAAATAGTGTGAGACGAATAGAAGGTTGGTAGGAGATATACGCGAGCTCGGCGGTGGATGAAGAATGTAGGTAGTGGTGGCATGTACAATGAGGTGGATGTGTCGTGGGAAGACAGGGATGTCGCATAATAATGCGGTCGTCTAGGCGTTCAAGGTTGCGGATCTAGGCGTTTCGAAACAAAGTGGCAGTTTATGCGTTTACAACGAGTCCATGAAATCCATTAATGACTTTCGACGTCGGATGGCGCGGCTCTTGACGCTAGACATGGGATCGTCTTCAGCATCAGGGCATTCTGGGAGCACAAGTGTAGGTTCTCGCTCGTTGGCACCGCGAGCTACCAGCCGTCCCATGGTGGTGGAGCGCTTTTGTTGCATGGTGCTAGCGCTGACCTGCGGCATCGGAGGTGCGACATCTGGCGTAGGTGTCCTCCTTGCAGACTCGGCTCCACGAGATTTGGGCCTGAGAATTGTTGACGCGCGGCGGATCTTGTTGGGGTTTGCAAAGTTGGCCGCGCCCTCGAGAGGCGCCGTCTGAGGTGTCATGGGTCCAGGGGTGATGGGTGTGGGGGGTGCCTTGCCGTTGATGCGTGTGTCGAATTGCTTCTTCGCGGGGGAAATGGCGATCTTGGCGAGCGACAGCTTCATCGAGATTGAGCGTAGCCGCCTGTGCGTGGCAGGTTTCTTGATGATTGGTGAGGCGGCGCTGCTGTTTGAGTTCTCGTAGGGGTCTGAGCTGAGGAAGGAAAGGGCAGGTGACTGAGGTGTCAGCGGCGACAGGTGCGATTGCCTATTTGAGGATTGGTATGACGATTGTGACGTTTGGATGCGGCTGAGGTCGAGGCGTGATCGCGTGGGCATGTACATGGAGGAGCGAGCTGATGCAGCCTCCCCGGCCGCCGAGCTGGAGGGTCGTCGGGGTGCATCGCTGGGCGCGGGTGAGAAGCTGCGGCTGGATGCAGTCTGGAAGGATGACGAGATAGAGGCAGAGTCGGGGTAGAGTGTGCTGGTCTTTTGCGTCATGGGGCTGTGGCTGGTCGAGGGTCGTCGGGGCTCGATGACAGCTGGGGGAGATGTGGAGCGAGAAATGGGTGGTGAGGCAAGGCGGCTGGTAGGCATCACCTTCATGGACAATCGCTGGGCGTCGTCTGCTTTGCGCAGTTTGCTTGCTGCGGTAATGGGAATGAGGTTGGCAACGGAAGCCGACCGTTGCTGCACGGTTGGCCGATCGGTAGCGGCTTCCATCTCAACCATCTTGGGTCGCCCTGCATGCGCGTACGACACGGCCACGGCCATGTCGCAGCTCCGGCCCTTGTCCCATCTTGAAATTGACATTGTCCGCGCCTTGCATTCTTTTGAGAGGTCGTGGACAACCACATCGTCGTAGTCATATTCTGATTCGGATCCCGAGTTGTCGTCGGCAGTGAGGTCCTCTTCGCTGGATAGATAGCGTTCCTGGAAGACCCTACCTTGCTTTGCGGCCGTGTTGATGCGGAGGGTCTCGGGCGCATCGTCGCACAGGTTGGGGCTCGAAGCGGAACTGTCAGTGCTGGTCCGTTGTGGGCGGGCTGTCACTGCGGGCTTGTCGAAAGTCCATTGGGACAACTGCGAGGTGACGGCGACGTCGACCATGGTGGCTAGGTGAACGTAAAAAAAAAAGTGGAATGGCACTGCTCTCTCAGTAGGCGTCACCGGCCTGGGGAGTTGATATATCGGAATGGGCGGCAGCTGGCGAGGGTTGAAACCGAAGGCGTGCAGTTCCTACGCGCCAGTGGTCGGAGAGTGTGTGCGTGGCTTAGGGACACAAGGCAAGCCGGCGTCTGAGTGAGACTGACGATGTCGCACGGATTCTTCTTCCTGCGCGGATGGTAACAGCGTCGATGATGGAGGCTGTGGGGAGGGGCACTGCGCGGGTATATGGCAGTATTATCCTACAGTTGGAGGGGTGAGAGAAAGGCCGACGCTATATTACGCACATTGGCAGAGGGTGTATATATTGCAAGCACTTTCCAGGTTTTGGCACCCCTGGCAAGGCGTCGAGGTTTCAAGTACAACCGAGTCCAAGCACGGGCAACGGGTCAGGGAACCCAGGAGTCAGTCGAGCGAGTCAGTGCGCTATCCATCATTTCACGTCGGCTGAGAGGACCATCGGCGTGCACACACTGACAGGCAGCCCACCAGCCCACCAGCCAGAGGTGTGATCGCGCAACTTGCCAGACTTTGCTGCAGCTTGTACTAGCTGCCGCCCGACAATGGTGTGCGGAGGCCGCTCGCCTGAGTGGCCCAGGGCCCGTTTCACCTGCAAGGTGCACGCAGGCCTCCAGCACACCACCAGAACTGCGCTGCGAACCCGTGGCGCGCACACTGGCTGACGTCGCCGCTGAACCACTTTTTGGCGTTGCGATGGCAATGCAACACCAGCGCGGCACGCCCAAATGATCGCCCTCCTTTCATCTGAGCGACCGAAGACACCATTTCCCTTCTCGTCACCGACTCGACAGGCGTTCCTGTGCCGCTCAGGGGCAACCACCACTCAGCCTGCGTTGTCTAGGAACGGGGCGCACACGGTGTGGGGATAGCGTAGAGGCAGTCGACGCCATTGCCGGATGGGCGACATGACCCTACCCTACCACACCTCGCCGCCTGTCACCATGGCACTTCCATTTTTTTCCTTTGCCCGCTCTACCCGTTTGTGTGCTGGCAACAATCATGACCCTGACCCTTCTCTCCAAACTTTCCACAAAGCAGGGCCTCCCCATTGTGTGGACTACTTCCTCCGACGCCCGGAAAACTCGTGCATGTCCTCTCAGCGGACCCGACCTCACACAAGTGCTGACCCCCATCCGAGGCTTTCCACGGTCGTCGCGTCTATCTTTACATCGTATGCAGCGGGCTCCGAGTCGCTCTTGGCATTTCAGGTACATGCTGATCTCCTGGCTCTATTCTCGGTCCAACACACTTGGGGTCCCATTTTACGTGCAGCTGAGCACGGTTGCATCCATGCCCTGCAGTGTCATTCGTTCCCTGCACTTGCCGTTTGCCCACACCGCCCACACCCACTCGCTGCCTCTGCCTGCCGTTCATCGTCTATCGCGCTATCAACTGCAAAATCTGTGAGAGATTGCGACGAGTCAAGCTCTACAACGCGGCCTTCGACGATCCCGCTCACGAGGGTCTGAAGATAACCTAAAAGAGTCAGGCTGCTCGCCGACTTCACCCACTAGCATCGTCTCGGTAATCTGGGTATATTGCACTACTCTGCTAGCAGCGTATCGCCGGAATTTAGGACCGTACAGCTACTCTCCGCACTCAAATCATCTGTGGCACATTTTTCCGCCGTGGGGAATCTGCGCGCTGCTGTCGCATCAACCATGGGATGGGCGAGGCCACCGTCAGCGCAGCAGGGCGCTCATCAGCAACTTTATCGCAAAACCCAGTTTCCACTCTTAGTCTGCATCGTGGCTTACCCAATAAACCGTCGCTAGTCACTGCCACTAGACGCAGCATTCTACAGAAGGTTCACAGTATCTCAAATTTCCAAAGCCTCGCTTCTTCTCCTTACGTCACGCACCTGCCTCGTCCAAATTATCCGGCACTCCAACACCAGCATCTGTTTCAGCATCAACATTCCTTCTTCCAATGCTGGTATCATCTCGAACAGGTGCGCATGCACACCGAAACGTATTCTGCGCATTCATTCATTCATCTATCCATGCTCGAGCGTGCCGCCCAAGCCCTGCGTTCGGATGCGCGTGTCTCGAATGCAGTGTATTCGTGCTGCAGCAGCGGATCCGTACACAATCGCCACGCTCAACCGTACGGCGTGGTACTGACCCAACTTTCGGGCATCTGGCCCTGTTGATCCCACACTAGTCACGACATTGGTGCTTGCGAAGAACGCACAAAGACCGACGAACCCCTCCACCCGACCTGCTAACGGTGCCGCACCACATTGGCGCTTTACAATCATGCTTAGTTCTGACGGACGTGTCTTGGAAGGGTCCAGCGTTCTCGAGACCATGGTGCTATCTTCGAACGGCGCGGAGACTACATATCTACCAAGCTGATGTCACGGCCAGCCCCATCGTCCCGTGTCTAGCTTCCAGCCCCAAAACGCTGACAATGTCAAGAAAAGAACTGGTCTAAATGCGAGAAAGCTCAGTGCACTAACGCCCAGCCCCATTCAAATGCGCATCCAGCGCTGCAACCCCATCGCGTCATCGGGGTCCAACCCAGTATAGACCAGCTAGTTATCTGTGTAACACCCGTGTCACCAACGGCACCCTCAGCATCCGACTTCCAGTGGAGTCTGCGGCACGGCTCCTAACAGTTTCGTGCTGACGGACAAGAGACCTCGTGCCCTGTGCTACTTGAAGCATCTCGATACACCAAAGCTGTCGGCTCAGAAACATCAGCACGGCATCTTGGTGCTCCGAGCCGGACTCACGACGGTTGGCCAGACGTGTCTGAGAAGTAGAAGCACGGCATTCGGTACACTCTCTTGTCAAGTAACAGACCACGTGATGTCATGCAGGTATTCGAAAAAGCAACGGTGTCACAGATTGTCGCGAGTCGTCGGTAACGAGGAGTTAGACGCATATCGCTTTCAGCCGGCGGACATGCGAGACCATATACTTGCCATCCCTCGCATGGCGATGGAAGTCTTCTCGAACGTACCATGATCGGTCTGGCATGACGAGTAGTACCCCATCTCACTGGAGTCGTGTTTCGGATAGAGTGTGCTCGTACAATGTCTCGGCGCAGGTCTACCGAATTTCCTACTGGATCTTTTGTGGGGTAAGAGCCAACGACATGGCTTATCGATTGCATGGGCGAATTTTAACAGCGTCACATCACCCTATCAACAGGGGTTCGATACAAGAGGCTAGACTCCCTTAGGAGGGTCAGGTGTCGACGAAGATACAGGTCGTCGCATGGAGATTGTGCGCCTTGTAGGTCCTATTAACGCCCTTCTACGACTCCTTATTGGACCTTGAAGAAGAATTCGGTCCGGAAAGCGGCACGTTGTGACTCCTTTTGCCCCTGCATTTGCACCAGCCGGCGAGCGACTGCTGTCAATTTATAAGGGTAGCAGTGCTGCCTCACAGATCTCATGCTGCATACCTGCGAATAGGAGTTAACTCAATAATATAGTTCAAGGAAAGAGATCGCGCCGAAAGGGTGCATTCGCAGTCAATGCGAGATGCCAATCTTCGCTTACAAACCCTTGGAAGAAGAAATCACGATAAGACAATGTCAACAAACTGTTCGAATGTGGGTTCAAACTGCCAGCCCAGTCGGGAAAAGCAACGAAAACGATTGCTTCGAGTGGCTTGAGCGTCCCCCATAGCCCTTCCACGTGAAAGCGACAACACTAAGCAAACAAATCGGTACGCACCGTTGTGTCTGGAGACACTGCATATTCATCATGTCTGCTGCATCTTGGCCCAGGTTGCTCTCTCCATCTGTCTTCCCGCCGAGATCCATCATGTTGTACGCAATCATCGATTGTTGCTTTTCTCATCTTGGCCCTGCTCGTGCTTCCAGACCTGGTATGCGTCCCAACAACCACAGTGCAAGATCCGCACCCCCGCATTGACGATCACCGAGCTTCAGTTGAAGAAAAGGAAGACGCGTACTCTAGTGGTGTCCAACATCCAACAAGTCTGTCAGTGATAAGAGCGACTTCGCACGCAGCACTTGGACTTGATTTCGCAAAACTTTACATTCGCTTATACCATTTCCCTACGTTCGTTTTACTTTGTTTTATAGGCTGCCACCCCTCTCCAGCGACAATGGAGCTCGTAGCTACTGAGAATATGTGCGAATTCCAAGCCCCTTTGCCCCGCAAGTTGTGGGAGCATTCGGATCCTAAATCGACTGCCATGTGGAAGTTTATGCAGGATGCGAATTCGAAACATGGACTGAATATGCAGGTAAGCGATATCCTAGATTTAGTCAGTTCAAGAGAGGAGGAGTCTAGTACGACGGCTTTGTGTGAGAATCCAAGTCAGCGCATCGCGCCAGCACTTGACAAGAGCATTTCCACTGGCGAGATGGTTAGGCACACGGGCAAATTGCATGTCACGTCCATGGCCTCAAGGTGCACGACCTTCCAACAGCGTTGGTGTATGGTGTTTGGACACCGTACTGGAGTGCGTGCGCAGATAGAGGGGGTGAATGGTTTTTATCGAGTGGACTTCAAGAAGAACAAGGCTACAGTATTCGTATAGCTGCTAACGCCATCAAAACAGACCTTTCGCGACTTATATTCATGGAGCGTCGGTCCAAACCGCACAGATTTCTGGGAAGACATGTGGACCACCTGCAACCTGATCTACTCAGGCGGCTTTGACCAGGTGAGTAAGGCACTACTACCTACTGATCCCTCACCTACCGCTTTCGAATATTTGGTTGACTGTAGGGATAGGTTGTCGACACATCCATACACATGGACGAAAACCCTCACTGGTTCCGCGGTACCTACCTGAACTTCGCTGAGAATATTCTCTTCACTGCTTCAACATCCGATTCCTCCCGACGTACCACCACCAACAAAGACGACGACAAAATTGCCCTCACAGAAATTCGCGAGGGTAACACCGAAGTCGCGCATCTAACATGGGGCGAACTTCGTCGCCGAGTTGGTCTTTTGTCCAACGCACTCCGTGCCAGGGGAGTGAAGAAGGGAGACAGGGTCGCTGTCATTGCATCAACAAGCTTCGACACATTCATCGCATTCATGGCTACCGTCAGTCTGGGCGCGCTGTTCAGTTCGAGCAGTACAGATATGGGGACAAAGGGTATATTGGAGCGACTCTTGCAGATCAAACCCAAGTACGTCTTCGTCGATGACTGGGCGGTGTACAACGGAAAGACGATGGATCTCCGACCTAAGATCAGCGAGGTCGTGGCTGGAATGGGGGACGTCATCGAGTTTGAGGGCATAGTAACTCAACCGCGATTCCCTGGACGACCAGCAGGTGTAGAGGGGCTGGGTAGCACCGAAACACTGGAGAACTTTTTGCAATCCGGAAATGGAAATGAGGAGCTGGTGTTTGAGCGTGTTGCTTTCCGGGACCCGTTCTTGATCGTTTACTCGAGCGGGACAACTGGAGTACCGAAATGTATCGTGCATTCGACTGGAGGTGTTTTGGTCAACGTCTGCAAGGAGAGTATCCTTCACAAAGAGATGACGCCCGAGAGTGTGGTACTGCAATATACCACTGTAAGTCCCCTCGCCTTTCCCTTGCTTTTGATGCACAACTAACGAGACACCAAACAGACGGGCTGGATCATGTACCTCGTCTCCGTGCAAATCTGCCTCTTCGGCAGCCGCACCGTCCTCTACGACGGCTCCCCCTTCCAACCCTCCCCTCAAGCCTTCCTCTCCATCCTGCAAGAGCAACGCGTCACCGATTTCGGCACCTCACCGCGCTTCCTCCACGAACTGCAAAAACGCGACATCAAGCCCCGCCAACTCTTCGACTTTTCCCACCTCAAAAGCGTCGGCACAACCGGCATGGTACTCCCGGAAGCCCAATTCGAATGGTTCTACGATCACGGCTTCCCAGCCTACGTCCACCTCCGCAACATTTCCGGCGGTACCGACATCGCCGGCCGCTTTGGCATGGAAAACCCGCTCGAGCCTGTCTACGCCGGCGGCTGCCAGGGCCCTTGTTTAGGCACGAAAATCGAAGTCTACGACTCCCTCATCGAAAGCGGTCCCGGCATGGCTGTCCCCGACGGCGAACCCGGCGAACTCGTCGCCACAGCCAGTTTCCCCAACCAGCCCATTTTCTTCTGGGGCGATGAGTCAGGCTCGCGTTACAAATCCGCCTATTACGCGCGTTTCCCGCACGTCTGGACACACGGCGATTTCATCCAGTTCCACCCCATCACAGGACAAATCTTCTTCCTTGGACGCGCGGATGGCGTGCTTAATCCCAGCGGTGTGCGCTTTGGGTCCGCCGACATTTACAGTGTGATTGAGGCGCATTTTCCAGAGGTTGCGGATAGTATCTGCGTGGGCCAGAGACGGCCGCACGATGCAGATGAAAGCGTGATGCTTTTTTTGAAGATGAATAAAGGGTTTGAGTATCGTGAGGGGCTTGTGGAACGGATTAAGAGTAAGATTGCGGAAGAGAGGAGTCGGAGACATGTTCCTAGATATGTGTTTCAGACTTGGGATATTCCGGTACGTCTTCATTTTTCTTTTCCCTTTTCCTTACAAGTGTATGTTGGTTGCTGACAGTTCCAATGTTGTTGTGATATAGACGACCGTCAACCTCAAAAAAGTCGAACTCCCCGTCAAACAAATCGTCTCGGGCAAGAAGATCAAACCCAGTGGTACGCTCGCCAACCCCGAGTCGCTCAAGTACTACGAGCAGTTTGCACATGTCGAGGATGTGGTACAGCGGTTGAGTAATGATAAGATGGGGAGGAGGAGGAGTACGTTGTAGAAGTTTCCTTGTCATCTGCGAAGAAGAGAGGAGGGAGAAAGCGAAGATGATGAAGGCAGAAGGTTGAGAGAGGAGTGAAGTGACGAAAGGCAACATGGATGGCGTTTTTCCAACGGCGTTTTCGGTTTTCCTCTCTTTTGTTTTGTCTGGTTTTTCTTTGGGTCTTTGGAGTTTTGTGGCTGGTTGGTTGGACACATATCTTTGGTCTCTTTTCTTTCTTTCTTTCTTTCTTTCTTTTGTCCATTATTCCGGGGTTGTCGGAAGATGAGAAGATGGGGATATCTTTTCCACGAATTTCTGGTACCGAAAATGTCGTGTATGTCAACATCGACGTTGGGGGGTTTCGGCAAAGGCTTGGGGGTTAGGAATGTTTATTTCAAAGTACACACATGTTCAACTCTTTATTCAAAAGTCTGGAGATAGTATAGTGCAAGTGACAGTGACATGTGTGAGTGTGATGTGAAGATTGAAAATCAGTCCGAAATTCTGCAAGAAATAAATGCACCTCATTGCCATACACGGGTTCCACAGCTGTGAAAAGAGGGAATTCGGGCAGCGTGTATCTCGTCCCGTCGCGTGACTTTTTCGTTCGCCTGTTTTACGCCTTTTAACGCCCACTCTTTCTCACATCCCCATCTTCTGTTGACCATGCCCTCCTCTTGCGCCCAGTACATTTCAAGCTTATTCAGCCCAACATGCCCTCTCCCTAGCATCTCGGTCGCAATCTTCCAGACCCCACCCCTTCAACATCCGGAAATATGGCTTCGCGTCACCGATTTACACCTTCTCAGCAACCTTGTTCTCTGTGCGCACAGTCAGCCATGAATCCCTCGTCCCATCCTCCATGTCCACACCTTCCACCCTCCCCTCCATCTCATCTCATCCATCGCGCATTACAAGGACCCAAACTTACTCTGCTGCGTCAAAAGCAATCCATAGCGCTTCTTAATCGTAACGCGATGCCTGCTGTACTTGTCGTCGGGCGAGAAGCGAGCCGGATGCGCGCTCTTGCTGACCTCGCCATCGATGACCTTTTTCAGCGTGTAGATGCGCTTCGTCGGGTTCGCGGGGTCGGGGATGTACATGAGATGCATACTGGAGGGTTTCTTATTAGCTGTGGGTTTTGGAGGGTTTGCTGGTGAGAGGAGAGAGGGCGCGCTGAGGTGGGCTGAGAGGAGGGGAGGGAGCTTGTGGAAAGGAAACGGGTATACGAACGCTGCGGTGTTGATGCACTTAAGCTTCTTTTGGGCGGATTGGATGTGGTGAGGATAGTTGTAGTGGCTGGTGGTAGGGTCTGCGCGTGAAGTGCGATTCGCGATGAGGGAAGCTTCGAAATTCCTAGCGGAGGTTTTTTTGCGGACCACCGAGCCCTTCGCATCTTGCCAAGCCAAGACGAACCACGGCCTACAATCCCTGCCACTTACGCCTATCAAGCCACCTTTGTTTGTCTCGTTTGCACACCCCCAGATGCTCTAAACCTCCACATCACCCACTTTCTGTAGTCTGCACTGCAAGCCGGCAAACCCTTCTTTCTGGCTGGAATTTATCCCGCGACGTGCGCACGTATACAGACGAACAAAGCAGATAAGATGCCTCGTTTCCACATTCTACTCGCCGTGCTGGCCTCTCTCGCGTGGAGCGCCAGCGCGCAATTCGGCTTCTTCGACCAGATGTTCGGGGGCGGCGGAGGAGGCGGTGGAGGCGGTCAACAACGTGCTGAGCCGCAGAATGTGAGGAGTGATAGTAGTTGGTATCAGGCACAGTATGAGGGCGGTATGTAATATTTCAAGTTCTTTTTCGCATATTCCTACACTGTTTTCCCTTTTTGCTGGTGCTACTTATTCGGCCACACTCACTTCCTGTGAAAGATGTATATGGAGGGATTGTTTTACTAACGACATGGGTAGCGCAATGCTCCCATTACCTCTGCCCCGGCACCCTCTCCTGCGTCCACTTCCCGCACCACTGCCCCTGCGCCTGGGAGAACACGGAAGATAAAGCGGAGCTTGGGGATGGAATTGCTATCTGTGGATCCAAGGGTGGATGGGTCGAGGGCGAGTTTGGCAGGAAGGTTGATTTGGCTAGAAAGGGGCTACTCTGAGTGGTTCGTGTTTCTCGACCAGGAAAGGCATACGCATTGCAGCTGTTTATGGGATAAAAGCGAGGAGGGAGTTGTGGATGCGATTATGGGTGTTGATCTGCTCACGCTGGGGATGCGTAGATTCTTCGGTTTTATGGGGGACGATACAAGACAGAGGAAAATGGATGCGAAGAATACTGTTCACTGGGTGCAAAAGGCTTGGTTGCGTGAATGACGGTATCGAACATGGCTCATCATACTCATCTAGCTACGCTGAGATCCCGCCAGCTTACACGACACCACAAGCTCAAAGTTCAGAAACTAATCCTCAAGTAAATGTTACCTTTGGCGCAGTTACCAAGCGAAGAAAAAAGTTAGCAAACAAGAAAAAAAAGGGACTCAGCCAACTCAATTAGATGTGAAAACCAGTGAAAAGTTAACATTAAGGTTTTGCTTCATTGATTAACATTTGATAAAAGAGAATGATACGCCGTTTCCTAGGGAGGTGTCTTCTGGACCAGAATAACTTCCCCTGCGCATCCAGACATATATCCAAAGCCCCAAAGACAACCAACAGGAGAAACCCAGACTTTTGTCGAAGAAAAAATACTAAGAAAGAAGAAAAGGGAAAGACAACTCCATTGACAGCCCCACGTACCTCAACCCCACACTCCCGCACACATTTACATATACATCCCTCATCACCGCTTAACATACTTATACTTATACCCCTGCTTCCCCTCCCCATCCTTCCCATCCCTTTTCCCCCCATCATCACCACCCACCTCCTCCCTCCCCCACTGCCTCATCAGCACCTTCCCCAACAACTCCCTCTCGCCCTCCACCGCCTTGACGCTCTCACTCCACTGCCCATCGCGCTTGCCAACCACGGTTCTCGCCTTTTCTTTCATCAGCTTGCTGAGCAGCACGGCGAGTTTCTCGTCCATGGCTGCGTTGAGGGCGTCGTGGTCGGCGCGTGTGGTGGCGAGGAGGGAGTTTAGTGCTGCGTTTTCTGTGCGGAGGTGGTGGAGTTGGGACTCTAGGGCTGCGGTTGCGGGTGTTGGGTCGGGGAGTGAAAGGGTGGTAAGAGAGGTGGATATGGGTGTGGCTTTTAGGGCCTTGTTTTCCTTTCGGAGGCTCGAGATGGTGGCGTTTAGGGTCTTGATGTCGGATTGTTGGGTCAGGATTACACTGCGGAGGGATGCGATTTCCGTGGCTTGAGCAGCTTTCATTGTGGTTTCGTCGTCTGATTCCTCTTCATCATCTTCTTCGACCAGTCTTTGCGCGGCGCTGTTGCGCAGACTCTCGACTTCTTCCTTGCTTCGCTTGAGATCTTTCATTATCCGTCTCTTCTCGCTGCGTTCTTGTTCCAGTAGGGCGCCCGCTTTGCGTACCGCGTCTTCAGCTTTCTCGCGCACGTCTTCCATCATGGCTTCGTGTCCTTCAATCATGTCGTCGTGTTGGGCTCGTAATTCTTTGTATTTGGTCTCGGCTTCGAGTTTCGCTTCTTTGGTCTTGGTCAACTTCTTCTCGAGGTCGCTGACGCGTCGGTCGGCTTCAGCGTGGGCTTCTTGTAAACGGTCGTTGGCGTCCTGTAGGTCTCGTTCGAATTGCTCTGCGTCACTGCGGGCTTTGGCGCTGTCGCGATGGGCTTCTGCTAGCTGTTGGCGCAGGCTGCCGTTACTGGCTTCGATACTCTGTAAACGGCCCTGGGAGGTGTTGATTCGCTGTTCAGCGTGTTCTTGTGATTCGATGTGACGTGAGATCTCTTGATCTTTAGTCGCGAGATCAGACTGCGCGGATTGCAGTTGTGACTGTAGAGACCTTATGCGGACCTCTAGCTCGGATACTTGACGAGATTGTTCGTCGTTCATAGGATTGTTGATCTTGGTCGACTCTTCCCGCGCTCTCAAGGATTGAACCTCTGTTTCCAGAGCAGCAGTGTGTTGAAGTTGCTGGTCTTTCATAGCATTATCTGCACGCATAGAATCGAGCTGGGCTTGAAGATCCTCAACGCGTCCCTCAAGCCCAACCACCTCCGCTCTATCCTCTCCACCATTCGTAACGTCCTTCCGCGGACTGTTGACCTCAGCCTGAAGAGCGCGAAGGCGGGCGTTGAGGTCTAGGTTCGTCTGGAAAAGCTGGTGCTTAGCAGCTACATCAGCTTGAGCGCACTCCACTTCGAAACGAGCTTTCTGAAGATGTCCCTCAAGTTCAGTAATACGTTTTGTCTGGCTGCGAGCCTTTTCTTCAACAGCAGAACGCAGCTCGTCCTTCTTCTGTGCGTCTTCGCGCGCTGACTTGGCTTCGGAAGTGGCAGTCTCGAGATTGGATTGGAGGGCATTGGCTCGCGCTTGAACTGAAGATAGTTGCTCGGACAGCAGGACTCGCTCCTTTTCGGCATTATCATCCGTTTTAAAGGGCTTCTGGAGTTGCGTCTCTTTCAGGTCCTGCAGCTCTCGCTCATGTGCATGTCTTGCGTGGGACAACTCCGCCTGAATCTCTTCGAGGCTCCGGCCCTTCGACTTGACTTCTTCAGAAAGTTCTCGATTTCTCTGTTCGAGATCTCTTCGTTGTCGCTCGAACTCCTCAAGCATGCTCTCCAGTTTGGAAAGATTCTGAAGTCGCATTTCCTCGCCAAATTCGTGCATCTTAGCCTCCAGCGCATCTTCTCGCGATTTCAGATCCGCGTCTGCCGCTGCACGAGCTGCTTCGTGCTCAGCACTCTGCTGCTCCATGCTCTTCTCCAGACTTGAAACCCTCTCCTTTTGCTTGTAGTTGTCGGCGCGGGTGCTTTCGAGTTCAGAGCGGGTGTATGACATGATGGTTTCGAGTTCCGTGATGCGCGATCGCGAAGACGCCTCTTGCTGTTCCAACTGATGTTGCAGCTCGGCAATCTTGTTGCGTGCCATATCCTGCTCACTAGTGTCGATGATGGCCGAAGTGTGCCGTATGACCGTCTCTTGGGTCGGTTTTCGCGGGGTGTCGTAGTCTTCTACAGTCGGTTGTAGCGATCGTGCCTTTGGTGGTGAGGATCTGGGAACCTGCAGGAAACTGTGCCGAGGCGCATGCATGGGTGTTCCGGTGAGTGCGCCGTCCATTTCCGTGTCTGGTAGATTGCTGAGAAAGCTCCGAACCTTCTCATCGTTCTCCATAGACCGTTCAGACGGTGGTGTGCTGTACTGGCGCTCGTCCGATGTTCCGTTTGGCCGCCTTGTGGTCGAAGCAGTATGGGATCGTTCGTCTTTCCGTTGCTTTGTGTCTTCCACCACGACTACCGGCCCACCAACCTCTGTCGCTTGTCGCCCTTCACTACCATCTGGTATAGCGTCCATCCTCATCACTGGTCGCTTTGTGTTGGCTTCCTTCCGTGACTTAATTTGCGCCAGCGGTAGATCGGCAGTCATCCAGTAGGTCATGTTCATTGTGAAATCCTCAGGACCCTCGATCTCACTTGTATCCAACCGATCGACTGGCGGATGGTGACTATTCTCAAGCTCGGTGGACTCGAACGTCGAATTGAGGCCCAAAGCGTCCAGGTCCATCTCATACTGCGATCCATCCTGCGACGGAGGACGCGCCGGGCTGCGTTGCGGTGATTGGAAGCGCGTAGGGCTGGCGGTATACGAGGAATGTGATCGCACCATGGTGATTCATGCGCTCGGCCTTGTTCACTTGGGTTAGTATCTCGGTGCTGAAATGGGATAAGAATTGTGTCGTTATGGGGGCTCTGTTTGTTGTGGAAACGCGTTTACAGTCTAGTGTCATGCACGTGCGGGGTTAAGAGGATTTCGCGCTTAATTCCGCCCACGCGTTCCTCAATGCCACGCGTGCAACCGTCTCGATCACGTGTCGCACTTCCGGCGAGTCTCGTGTACCTGGGAGGCATAGTCCATGAAAGATCAGACAAGAAGGTGGACTTAGAACATGATGCCAATTGTCATGAAGATTTTGCCAACTAGAACTAAGCGAAAGGATACAAACTTTTATCATCTGTCGACCATACGCATACATGGAAAAATAACTCCTGCTATGCTTCAGATATGCAGACCTCGTTCCATGCAATGGTCATGAAAAGAGAGAAAAGCGACATTGCCAACAAGTCGCGCACCATGCTCCGAACCCTCCTTGAGTAAGTATTCTTTTTGATAGCGTCAGTCGGTGCTACTCATCTCCCGACAAGACACTATTCTCGGCGCCACGCAAAGCGCCAAGCGCGCGTTCCAGCTCTTCCTCCGCAACCATGACCGTCCCCGCCCTTGCAGTACTCAGATAACTCATCTCAACAGGATCTTCCAATTGACCTGTCGTCTCGCCCACCAGACGGCCAGCCACACCACACACAATGCCCGTACTCTCCATAGGAAGATCCCTCAGATCAAGTGTAATGGGCGTGAGGAACTCGTCTCTGGAACCCAACAAAGTGTCTTGGCCAAAATGCGGGAGTAGAATGTGATCGAAGAGGAGGGCGGCGGATTCAGTGTCGGTTAGCGTGAGGGATAAAAATTTCGGATAGGGCTGCGTAATGAGGCATTTTACGAGACCGAGATGGAGTGCGTCGTCTGCAGCTGTTGTCATGCTGTTGCGGTTGCGTGCTTGGCTCATGCCGTTGGCGCTGTCTCTACGGCCCGCGCACTGGACGAGCCGAATGCTGGAATCGACCGTGGGCACAATGTGTCGACGCTTCAGCGTGGAGAAAGTCCTAGTCTGGAGTTCGGAGATGGTGGTCGGTGGTGGTGTGCTTGGTGGCTGGACTTCGAGAGAAGTAGCTGATTGCTTGCGGCCATGTTGGAAGGAGTTGACGTAGGATGAAGTGTCCTTTTCGAACTGAAACCCTCGCTCCTCCAGGGCCTGTACCACCTGAGACCGGTGTCGGAGTGGGACAAGGATGTAGTCGGAGAAATATGTTGTTATGAAGAAGATGGGACTGGCATCATGTCAGCCTTGCACTGCGTTTTGCAGTGAGCAAACTTACATTCCGGCAAGAGCAAGAGGACTCGTCAGCTCCAGGACGCGTTGACCGGCATCCAGTCCCTCACCGTCGACTTGCATTACGACAAAGTCATCAGTGGTGATATTGACAGACCCTCTGGCCTGCGGTTCCAGCATGTTGAGCACAGGCACGAACAGCTCATTTGCAAGCTGCCTTGAACAGACTATGGAACACTCGACTGGGGTAATGGAAATGTTCACAAATGGATGTTCGCAAGGCCAGTTTTTGGGAGGCTGCACAGCACCAGAGCCATTTTCATACCCATTGCGAGTCGCGTTAGGCAGCACTAGCTGGAGGATGGACTGAAGAAAGGTGTGGTACAGGGGTAATGGGATGTGTATCAGAGCAAGTTGGGTATCCTTGAAGGTAATCATGTTAGCAGAGGATCATCTGAGAGAAAGATCTCGTGTGGGAGGTGGATTATAAGAGCACAGCCCTGCGCCATGTTGTGCATGAAGGTCCCGCCAACAAGGCTACCTCCGGTGTAAGACACGGACATTTTTTATGCGAGCCATGCAGCAAGGCGCATGATGAACGAAGGACAACGTACCAGAATTCGGATGTTCGCGCTCAGCAACGTCAAAGAGGAATCCATCTCGCGCTACAGGGGTGAGATAAGAATAGTAGACCTTCTCGATGACGATCGGTCGCGTGGTGAGTGGATGCAGCCTGCAGGACTCCTTTCCGATTTGGCAGGTCTAAGCTCGACAAGGCTTGCTAGGGAGATCCGAGGAGCGCTCAGGAACAGTGGGAAAAGCAAGCTTATCGCTGTTTTGGATGCTATCACGAGAAGCAATTTGCAGCCGCAATTCGAAATGCGGGGGAATCTGACCAGGCTATCGGTTGATGTGTTCTTGTCCTACGGGCCAGTGCGAAGTATCGTTTTTGAAGCCGAAATTCATCCCACAAACCTGAGGTGTGCAACCTGAAGGGTAAGATGCGAGGTAGCGAGGTACCGGTGATGAATATGGTACAGACGGACCGTGACTAATCGTCCCGATTCACTTGCGGACCGATGGCATGCGTGAGCGTGACACGAAAAGACGGCGGGATACAGAGGTTGCTGTATGTGACCTCGGGGTGTGGATCAGGCCAGGGACTGTGGTAAGTCTGGGGTAAGAGATGCAGCGTGGGGATGGCTGCAGGGCGCCTGGATCCAATTGGCTAGCAAGATTCCGGACGGTACAGTAGACGAACCCTGACGTTTGTTTTCAGGGCGCTGTTGCGCAACACGCGGGGCGAGGTCGAGTGCGTGGGATGCACAATGGACGGGAATGAACGCTTTTGGTGACGACTGGGCGCAAGAGTGCTTCTGCGCGTAGGGCGGGTGTTTCTGCTGACGTTGACGTTTGACGCGTGGGGCGGATCTTGGTCTAGATGTAAGTGTTCAAAAAAACAGCCGCCAATGCTGTTGGAGTGGATAGGCGATTATCAGGAAGCATCAACGCTTTATGTGAGTCGAAGTGCGAGAGTGGAGATGGCCGGGAGTGGTGACTCGAAGAGGCACCCCGAGAATTTTCCACGACCGGCGCGGCCATAATGCTGGGACATGTTCCCTGTGGCCGACGGCAAAGCGGTAGTCAGCGAGTAGAGTACGTGAGTGTGAGCATGAGCAGCTCCGACGTCAGATGCAGCCACAAAAAGGCCTTTTCTTTGTTGCTGGTGTCATGCAGCACTTCGCGAGCTGCAGCCAGAGCTTGGGACTGTCCGTGCTCTGTTCATGTTGCACAACGTCGTGGTTTAATACTCAATCTATCTTGTGGTTGAGAGTACTTGATCGACCTAGACAGCACTGAGAGTTTCGCAGAGACGAGGATATGCTTTTCTATGGTCGATGCGTAGTCTTCTGAGACGATATGGAGCAACGTCTGGACCATCATCATCAAAGGTCAAGAAGATGACGAACGCCATGCCTCTCCGCAAATCCCAGTCGCCGTATCTGCAGTCAGTCAACGCCGAAGCACATGAGATGCATCCCAGCCCCACGACGTCGACGGTGGTTGCAGGGCAAGATTGCGTGCAGAAAGCAATGCCCTTTGTCCCTGAGCGGGAAGCCGAGCATAGCCGCCGCAGCCACCAGGACCCTGCCCAGCGGCCTCGCTATCTATCTTACTTTGCTCAGCGTCGCGATACGCGCTGATACTAGTGGCCGTTCCGCATCAGGCGCTATTTCAGTAGTCGGAGATAGAGCAAGGGCTGGACGGAAAGAAAGACGGCAAGGTCAGACACGCGGAACCAGTGCCTGGGTGTACGCTGCTGTGTAACCAATGAGCCACCTACCCCGCATCGTCACTTTCATCCCGCCTGTGTGCATCTAACCCCAAGCATCACGACTCCCTCGACATGACGTAGACGGCTCCTCGAGACGACACACGGCTACCTGCAGCTCGGGAGAGCAGCATTGACAAGAACGTAGTAGTGGGTCATAGAATCCTCAGCTCAGGAATAGGACCGACATCAACACCATGGCCATGATGTCGTCTGCGGCAGGAGTACCCCTCTCGGCCAGGCCTTCCGGACCCACAGGCAACGCCGCATACGCAGCACTCAATAAATAAGCTTGCGCGAGAGACGCTTTCGATGGGCTGGCGTGGGGGTTGTCTGTAGTCTGACTGCGCTTCATCACTCTTGCGGTCTTACCCCTCGCCAACTCATCGCGCACGTCCGTACTTGATGTCGTCGCATTGATGCCTCCACTCTCGACGGAAGCCGGGACAGAAACCGTCGTGCATGGTCGAGAGACTGTCCGATGGGCTCTGCACGCGACACTGACTGCATACGAGACACCGAGGCCGCTATGGGCTGATAGCAGCTCGCACGAGCCCTCGCACGATACGATCATGACATTCTGACTGACCAACAAGCAAACCTCAAAGCGGTAGCACTGCGCCTTCGGAAAGCGCGATCTCTGTGCCACGACAGCCGTTATTGGCACTTCTCGCGGGTGCTCCGAGCTCGTGCTCAAGCCGATAGAGCGTGAGTGGGCGGCGGCGTCGAAGCCCGGCTCGCTTTATATATGAACCGTCACCGATCACGACAGCCTGCTCGAGCAGACGGCATGCAACGATAAAGGTCCCGTGTCATGCTCTTGGTGCGGAAGTAAGAGATATCGTATGCAGCTGAGAATATTGGGAGAGATTGCTCGACCATAGGAAAAGACAGGGTGAAAGGTGTGCCAACAGGGTCAGGAGGATGCCTGTGTAAGCCTGATGACCAAGTAATGGTATGAGATTGTACTTGGAACTAGTTTGTAAGACGATCTGATGGTATAGAGAAGCAGATCACCTTGTGCGCGAAAACATGAAATCACATGGGGAGAGCGCATTGCGTGGTTCAGCGTTGATCCACTCCATTCTGCATTCCCCCAACGTTTGTGTTATAGCAGCCATTTGAAGTCCAGGCATATCCTTGTTTGACAAAGACAAGCATAGCCGCGAATTGTTGGTGGGCGCATATTGAGAATCCGCGAGAGATGACAACGCTCGTGCGTTCACAGGTGTGTCCGCTCAATGACTGTACAAGTCTCGATCGTATTATGCAGCATGTGTGAAACACGTGAGAAAGCGATTGTTTGATCCGACTCATGTCTCCTTGATCTCATAACACAATCCCAACTCACAGGATGGCTGGACAAGTACATTATCCCGTATGAAATACGAGCACTTTAGATATACCCGGGCCCAAGAGTTTGTGTCGGGGATCTGCGTTATCATATCGGTGGAATCGGGAATTCCATGTTCATCTAACCTTTCTTTACCTCTGTCAGGGTCGTATTCCCAGTTAGCAAAATCAGCTTGTACAGCTCCTACTTGGGAAGGGCATGCCTTGCAGTCCACCAATCGACAGTGCAGGTCCGCTCTTGTTCCAGCCCCCCAGCCCAAGACGTAGATTACGCAGTCCGTATCATAGCTGTGCACTCTGTTTGTCCCTCTGAGGTTATCAAGGCGCAAACTGAAGCGCAACCACACGGAAGGCGGTGACATGCAAGGCGCACGGAAAAAGATTCCGTCTTCGACATCATAAACACCATGGTAGTCAAGAATCGTGACAGATGCTGTATTGTGAAGCTGTAGAACAGCGCGACGAAAATGGCGAAGGTATTCTTGACCCACAACCGGTTGTGGTAGAAGATCGAGATCTTGTCTCTCTGGAGGCTCGACTACCAGATATCTTGGCTTGAGAGCATGGACCTGAATAGTTTTCTTATATTGGAAGAGACTTGTAGGATCTTCTCGAAGAAAGATCTCGCCTCCAATTTTTCGTAGTCGTAACGAGAGGTTTCTTCCGTCGCCTGCGCGATAGGACAGAGGCAGGATGTAGTGCTTGACATTTGATACAGGATCTTCATGGACATTGATCGTACAAAACACTCTGATGCCGCGGTTTGTGACCGTGGTCTCTCCCAGAGGGGTTTCAGATGGGCACTCCACTATGTGGCGACATGGAGAGAAAAGAGCGGGGCCTTTGGCCAGAAAACCACAGTACAGCCGCTGGGACCCAAAAAGGTCATCCCTAAAATGAGGATCTCTCCAGGCAAGGATACTGAGGTCCGAACGAGATTTGATGATCTCCTCCTACAATCGCCGAAATGCATTCTCTTCTTCGCCATCAAGTAGTGGCATGTTCACGCTAAAGATGCCAAGTAACGAATATGCAATGTCCTCCATACGTGTGATCTGTCGGGAAGCGGCCCAAGACATCTTTTGAGCAACGCATATGGACGGGAGTGCACGCCCATGGCAGAGTACATGTGAGCTAATTCCGGTAATATGAGAGATAGTATGTCGGAGGTCGTGTTTAGACCCAATGAAGTTCCACTGTCTGTCGAAGAATTTCACATTGAAAGGAGCAATCAGCTCCTGTAGAGTCCATCCACATGTAAACCTAGATGAGACAATCAGCCGAGTCACCTGTACCGGAGCAAAAAATACCAGCGGCAAGTTTCTAACTACTGATGTATATGTCCATCCGCTTCAAGATCGGAAAGGTACACGTAGCATATTACACTCCGCTCATACCATTGGTACATGGAGTTTATGGCTTCCGTGAGCTCTGCGCTACCTTTCTTGTCGATGCAGCAAGTGTCTACCCATGCCTACCGCAGTCCGCTCATGCGGACGATCTCCAGCATCATCTCAATCTTTACATACCCTCTTTTATGTCTGTAATTTCCAGCCTCGTAATCTTGGAACGACACCTCTTCTTCTTCCCAAGTGTGAGACAGTATGGCATACCGGGGTATTTTGCGGCCGATGAACTCTTTGAATTCGCAGGTAGTAGTGTTTATCAGTCGCATGGTGAGCCTGAACAGGAAAAGCGACGCGGAGTCGAAAGTCTGGTTCGTTCGCAAGAGTTGGGGAGCAGGCTGAAGGGGGGCCAGCGACGTTATAAACTCGGCCTTGGGGCTGCAGGTCGCTTATGGCAGCCTGCTCACCGGCAGCCAATACCGCGATAAGAGCGTAAAGCATCGAAGCCGCGGCGTATTCACATGCTGCACGCTGTATTTCAGCATGATGAATGGGCGATGCGGAAATGTGACATTGCTTGCAAAGAAGATGCGGATACCGAGGTGCTGAGCGAGGACTCTTGAAATGGCGAGTTAATAAAGCAAAACTTGGCACCCAATCACTGCATAGATGGAAGCATCATGCGCAAATCTAAACTGCCCGCAGGCATAATGGACGAGGTGGTCAATGGTGTTGCTCCTATCCAGGGCTGGGGGAGGACATGCGCTAACACGCGCTTAGCGCCAATCGACGTCATGGTGATTCGCGGTGGTCTGGCGTGAGGGATCCACTTTCACAAGCTTCGACGACGCGCATTCCTTCCCCTCAAACCTCTGGAACGTTCACTGCCAAGTGATGCTTGTCGCTTAGCAAGTATGGCTTCTGCAAGCGATGTCCTCACGCTCATTAGCTCTTTGACTCTTCGTCTGAGCATATGGATCTTCTTGCGATGGGTGAGACCCGAGTGATGCTCATGATAACCTGATGCGGTAGCTGACCTCCTATAGATACCCACGACCGTTAGCAACCTCCTGTTGGGCGACAGACTGCAATCATGCTAATATAACAGGTGATAGATCGTCCCTGCGCTTGCAACTGCGCTCACGCTTGTCTACATTCCATCCTTCGTCACCAGCTTCCAGGACACGGCGCAATACAAGATCATATCCGATGAGCTTGACATAATCGTAAAGGAAACAGTCGGTGGAAGGGAAGATGACTCGAGCGACGACGTGAAGCTCATTGATGGCGCAGACGAAGGCCCATTGGAAGAGCTCGACGTACAGGAGACTGTCCAGTACCAGGAGCGAGAGCCCAAGATACTGCGTACATTGCTCACTGGGCTTCCAAGCCCTTCGTCAGCACTATGGAGCTGGATCACCTTTGGTATCAACATGGCCCTGATCGCCATGGCTCTAGACGTCGTCTATCGCGCGCCATTGCTTCATCAATGCCATGACGCGAGCTTTGCGCGTGTCGGTTACGTCTCGGAGAACAGCGCGAAGATACTTGTGCGAGAGCCATTCGCCTTCGACGTAAAGGTTCTTTATCGATCTATTGACGAGATAGAACGATCATGGATGCAAAAGACACACCGCGCGAGTCAGCCTGAATACTGGCTTACCAACGAAACCGACTTCACTACCATTCTGAACCTCGAGCACTTACGTCCCGACCTCCCTTACGAATACGTCGTCGAGACCTCGCGCGGAAACGTAACCGGTACTTTCACAACGGCCCCACGACCAGGTCAAATATCGCTGCTCAAGGACAACAAGTACACGTTCGTCCATTCGAGCTGCATCAAGCCTCGGGTGCCGTACACACCATTCCAACACCCACTCGAATTCCCGGGTATGAAGCACCTTGCGCGCTGGTTGCCAGAACTAAAGCCGTATTTCATGCTCTTCCTCGGAGACTTCATCTACGTCGACGTACCACACCGACAAGGGAACGATGCTGAGACGTATAGGCGCGAATACCGTCAAGTCTACTCGTCACCGTCATGGCCGGCAGTCAGCAACGATCTTCCTTGGATTCATGTTATCGACGACCACGAGATTCACAACGACTGGAATAGCAACATGACAGGCGTCGCAGTCCCTGCCTACGATGCTTTCACGCACTACAACGCCGCTCCCAACCCACCTCCTCATCGCGAAGGCGTTACCTACTTCTCCTTCACTCAGGGTCCTGCCGAGTTCTTCCTCCTCGACACGCGCCGCTACCGCAGCCCAGCAAGCAAAGACGCCTCGGATCCATCTAAGACAATGCTTGGTGCGCAGCAGCTGTCCGATCTCCTTGAATGGATCCAAAAGGAACCCCCAAGTGGTGTTCACTGGAAGTTCATCGTGACCGGTACCCCATTTACAAAGAACTGGCAGTTTGGGTCCGAAGATACTTGGGGCGGGCACTTGTATGAGCGCAGACGCATCTTGGAAGCTGCCTGGGACCTATCATCTATGCACGACATTGGTGTAGTAGTACTAAGTGGAGACCGTCACGAATTCGCCGCAACCTCTTTCCCACCACCCAAGGACGGCAAATGGCCCGCAAGCGCCACCGTCCACGAGTTCAGCACCAGTCCGCTGAGCATGTTTTACCTCCCGTTCCGCACATACAGCGAGATTGATGACGAGGATGTGTGTCTCAAGTATCTCCCTGATGGTAACAGCAAGTTTGGGGCTGTTGAGATTACGACACCGGAGCACGGAGAGCAGAGCTTCGTCACTTATCGGTTATTCATCGATGGGGACGAAGCTTGGACGCATGTCGTCAGCACGCCGCCGGGCAGAGCGGGCACTAATAGGGCGAAGGATGCTGTATGGGCATAGAGGGATGCAGAGAGGATTGAACCATGATTGCAAAGGGAGGAAATACCAGATAGCTTTCGAAATAGACTCAACATGTGCATATCATTTCACACTCCACTTGGGTATCTCATCAACATGATCTCCTAGTATCCCCATCACCCCCACTTCCTCCTCGCCTTCTCCTCGTCCTCCTTAGTCCACTCCCGCGGCAACACAGCAAACACAAGATACGACGTATGCGTCTTAATCTCCGGCTCAGTGCGATGCACAAGCCTCCCCTCCTTAAACAGCGTCCGACTCTCCAACTCCTTCTTCGTCTGCGCAAGCCTATCATGTTTACTCGGCGGCACACCCTCCATCTTCTTATTCTTCTTACCCTGCCCCGCCTTGCTATCCCCAGCACCAGCACCATCAACATCCTCCCCCCGCTTCCTCGCCTCCGCCTTGCGCATAACCTCGACCTGCTTCTCTCGCTGCAAGCTGTGGAAAACAGCAGCGCGGCCCTCGACGTCGCGCAGCCGCTGCACAGCTTCTTGCACATTGGCCGGGTGTGCGTTTCCGCCGCGTACGCCTTCTTCCTGCAGGCCGACGCGCTCGCGGCGCACGTCGAGGCGCTTTGCGCTGATTTCCACCATGTCGATTTCGAGCCAGCCAAGGGTGCGCAGCGCGGAGACGGTTTTTGTGACTTGTTCGATGCAGGGGCTGAAGGTGCAGATGCGGACTGCGTTGCGTGGGTTGAGCGGGGTGCGGAAGGGAGTTTGGGGGGTTGAGGTGGTGCTGGTTGCGGTGGGGGTTGTAGGGTCGTCGGCGGCGGCGGTTGGGGTCGAGGGATCGGTAGCTACGGATTTCAGGGCTGCGGTCGAGGGTGGGGTGCGGGTCAGGTGCTTGAGTGCGTGCCAGGGCGCGGGGAGATCGAGGAAGATGCAGTCGGCGTCTGGGCCTGGGGATTCGTCTAGCCCGAACCCGTCGTTGTAGACGTCGCGGTGCGTTACGGTGACGAGTGGATCGAGGCCGTGGTCTTTGATCTCAGCCTGTAGTTGCTTTGCGCGCGGTTCGTGGTATTCGAAGCTGTATACGCCACCGGTTCGCGTCTTGCGCTTTCGCTTCTTGCACATGCCTACTGCGTTTTCTTCGTCATCGTTTGGCTCGGTCGATGTGGCTTGAGTGCCCGGGTAACCGTTGTAGACTGCTCTTATCGCTGCGTGCGTGAAGCTTCCACTTCCTGCGCCGGCCTCGATGATGTGGTCGCCGGGTCTTGCGCGGAGTCTCTGAAGGATGTAGCTGTAGTCGGGCGTGTATACGACTTGCGTGCGGTGCGGTAACGATAGCGTCCACGTCTCTGGGGTAGGCGGTATGAGATGCGCAAATCCACTGCTTGCCACAGCCGCCTTCACAATGTCCTTTTTGACAACCTCGGGCTCAGTGGTCGGTGTGCCTTCACCCTCATCTTTACCGTCTCTCTTCCTCTTCTTGTTTCGTCCACGCGACCCAGTATCCACTACGGATGCCAGAATTTGCGTACCCCAGGGTTGGCCGACAAGCGTACTATGGGGAAAAGAACCAAATCGCGTGTTTTCGACTTTGCCCTCGGCATAGTCCGAGTCGGCATTTGGCTTGAGCACCGCTGGAATGAGGTGGTCCCGTCGCAGTTGCAGAACACCGAGATTGTCGGCTGTCGCGTACGCTCCTGGATCCAGGAATGGTGAAGGAGCAGGCGCCATGGTCAAATCAAAAAATCAAATTATGGCAAAGATAAGGGCAGCGACGATGTGGAACGGGATCGCGATTGTCGCAACAAAAACGCAGAAGTCGCGACGGAAGCTCCACAAGTTCAGAAAGATATTCGGCGGGGAGCTTTCGAAATTGCTATTGGCGGGGAGCGCCAAGGAGCTGCTGACAGGGATTCGTATTGCTCACTTAGAGCCACCCACAGAACGTGACTTTCGGGGTAACCTCCCATACTGACTCACCGTAAGCGGCACTCTAATCTACACCTGGCCTGAACCCTCCTACCACTTCTCGTCGTTCCTTGCAGTCACTCATCTTTCGTCACCTTGATGGTACTTGCGTTTCGGTCTTTGTTTCGCACCCTCAAATCGCCTTCCCCACTTCTACTTTCGCAAACCAGTCGGGTAAAGCAGTGCCAGAGAACACCCAGATTCGTGGCCGAAATGGCGACCCCAGCCCGCACCCAACCACCATGGAAGGAGCCGCAAGGATCAAGCCCGGCAAAATTGAAAGTTTGGAACTCCCTGACTAGATCCAAGAATGATTTCGTTCCCATTGACCCAGAGGGCAAGGAGGTCAAGTGGTATAGCTGCGGGCCTACAGTCTACGATGATGCGCATTTGGGACATGCTCGCAACTACGTCACAAATGATATTCTCCGGAGAATATTGGCTCATTACTACGGATACAACCTCAAGTTCGTGCAAAATATCACAGACGTCGACGACAAGATCATTTTGCGAGGACGCCAACAATACCTCCTTTCCAAGTTCAAAGCCGATAACCCAACGGTCACGGATGAGGTCATCGATACTACGATTAAGGCTTTCGATGCATACGTTAAGAAGAACCTTCCCCTGCTTAGCGAGGACGTCAACATTGGTAGCTTCAACAACGAATCGGCGCAAAAGTACGCCAATGTCATCCAGGGAAAGTCTATCGATGGTGTCACTCCAGCGGGTGATAAGGAGGCCAAGATTAAGATGCATCTCCGAACAGCAAGCACCGCGGTCACTTCATTGCTAGCCCCGTCAAAAACAACACCGGAAGATATCGAGGTATTCTATGCAGGTGCTGAAGATGTTCTGCTACCGTACCTTGACTCGCTGTATGGCTCCTCCATTGACGCTAGTGATCACTCCGTGTTCACAACGCTCACTAAGAAGTATGAAGCGCGCTTCAACGAGGACATGCGCGCCTTGAACGTTCTGGATCCGGATGTTGTCACACGAGTGACCGAATACGGCGATCAGATTGTATCTTTCGTTGAGAAGATCATCAAGAACGGCATGGCCTATAGCACTTCAGATGGATCTGTCTACTTTGATATCGAGAGCTTCGAGAAGAGGGAGGGCAACCACTACGCGCGCCTTGAGCCATGGAACAGAGGTGACACGAACCTTCAAGCAGATGGTGAAGGTGCTTTATCATCAGTCAAGACATCCGAAAAGCGCAATGACTCTGATTTCGCTCTCTGGAAGTCGAGTAAACCTGGTGAGCCGGCATGGGCTAGCCCCTGGGGCCCTGGTCGACCAGGATGGCACATTGAGTGCTCCGTCATGGCCTCCGCCGTTCTAGGTGAACAAATGGATATCCACAGTGGTGGTATTGATCTTTGCTTCCCGCACCACGACAACGAACTGGCGCAGTCAGAGGCGTACTGGCAAAAAGACGGTGCCCCATCACAATGGGTAAACTACTTCCTCCACATGGGTCATCTCTCCATCTCGGGCTCCAAGATGTCAAAGTCTTTGAAAAACTTCACAACCATCCGTGAAGCTTTGAGCCGTGGAGACTGGAACGCGCGCAGTCTACGTATCATCTTCTTGCTCGGAGGCTGGCATGACGGCATCGAAATTACACCTGATATGCGGAAGTCGGGCTCGTCGTGGGAAAGCTACGTCACCAACTTTTTCTACAAGGTCCGAGATCTCGAAGTAAACCCCAACATCGGCTCTACGGGTGCAGAAGATGAGAAAGTTCTGAAGTCATTCGAGTCTGCCAAAGAAAAGGTACACAGCGCGTTAGCTGACTCCTTCGACACTCCTACGGCTATGCGTGCCATCTCAAGTCTCATCACAGACTACAACTCTGCAGACAAGGCAGGCTTGTCTGACTCTGTGTCCTTTGATGTAGCTCGCTACATCACTCGCATGGTCCGTATATTTGGTCTGGATGGTTCAGCTGATCCATATGATGGCAGTATTGGTTGGGCTGGTATCGATATCCCCTCAGCAGCCAAGGAGCACGTCTATGCAGTATCGCGAGAACGCGATGAAGTACGCCAACACGCTATCGCTGGGGACCTGTCAGATGAAGTCCTACAGTCCATCATGGCGCAGCACAGCCCAGCACAACAACAGGACATTGAAGCGCTTCCATACGCTGAAGTCTTGTCTACCTTCCAAGAAAACCTGCAAAACCTCGCCAAAAAGAAGGCGCCAGCGAAAGATTATCTCGACCTCTGCGACCAACTCCGCGACACCCATCTCTGGAACCTTGGCATCTACCTTGAGGACCGCGAGACTGGACCTGCGATGGTCCGCCCAGTCGATGCCGAACTACAAGCCGCGCGAACCCAGAAAGAGGAAATTGCCCGTCAAAAGGCTGAAGCAAAGCTCAAGCGTGAGCGCGAAGAGGCAGAGAAGAAGGCCAAGCTTGCCGAACAAGCGAAGATCAACCCGAAGGATATGTTCAAGACCGAGGAGTACGGCGCGTGGGACGAGGAGGGTTTGCCAACAAAGGACAAAGACGGGGCTGATGTGCCAAAGGGACGGACGAAGAAGTTGAAGAAGGAGTGGGAGAAGCAGAAGAAGCTTTTTGAGGAGCATTTAAAGGCTTAGTTATAACATTGTCAGCAAGGTCCGATGTGCAAGATCTCTGCTATCCACAGCAATACTAGAGAATCCGACGTCGCTTTTGTTCCAATCCCTTCTCCAGCCTTCGACTTGCATCTCACCGGGCATTTATGTCTTTTTCCATGTCGGCGCACTCACTAATGTCGCTCAGTATCACGCACCAACTTGTCATGCATATACAGTGTCTTGTTGAAATCTCGTCATTATATAGCGAATCGTGGCATCAGCGCCTACCTCGGATAGGACATCTTTGGTTGTACCAGGGACCCTCGAGTGAGGGGAGGGGCACTGCGGAAGGACGCGTTCACAGACCAGGACCGGGTCCGTACGTGAGTTCACTAGTGTTGGTGTTTATCATGATACTGCTACCCCACTTTCTTGCACCTCACGATTGATTCCAACCACCACTCCGTTGATATTGCTTATATTGTGTAGTTCTTTCAACAACGAGATCGTCTCTGCAGTCTCTGCAGTCTCAGTGTCAGGTCATCAAGATGTCAGCTAAGCCAGGAACGAAAGAACAAGGCCTGGCTTTTCGCATTATTTCCTCCGATCGTGTCATGCGAAATTAACGAGGGCCTCTAATCAGTATTCCCAAGCTTTCCGCCCTTCTCGATTGGACGAACAAGTGTTATCGAATGGCCACTAGCTGTGAAAGTAGGGTTGCCCATCGACACTGAATTCCAGTCAACATTCCGACACACCAAAACCTGGTGTTCGCGGATGTCCAATGCCGGCCTCAACTCTCTCAAAATGGATGCTTTCATAACGCCTTTCCCAACCTTTACATCTCATCACCTCCAAACCGATCGGCATGGACGCGTTATCAACAGAGACATTCTCACGCTCCGCGAACATGACTCGAATCGCATAGGGATTATGGCATACTGTCACCAGAATCAGAGCGAGCTTCTTGGCTTTAACACTCAGCTCCTTACCGCGAGGTGGATGTGCGAGGACCCCGAACGCCGTCTTTACACCGAGGAATTCTACAAAAACAAGGTTGAGGATGATGCGATTTCGGTACAAATCGACGTAGAATCTCAGGCTGGTATGTAACACACTATTCCTGCGCCAATGATTGCTAATGCGCGATGCAGATAGCGAAGCCCTCCTCACACCAGCGACCACATGCGCGTCCTCACCTGGTTTCTGACTCAACCACTTTTCTCTACTATCGAGGTTTTGCTTGGTATGTATCTAAAAGAATCAATAGGATATTCATGCATCTCGGGTGGGCAACTGTAGTAGGGAACCATATCGCAACGATGTTTACGCTGGCTTGCATGCAAGAAGCTCTGGTACGGACAAAGAATGCAAATTCTCTTTTTCAAGCCGTTGGATTGTTGAGATTGCGCTACGCAAAGATTTTGGTTGGCATAATGCAAACCGCTTGCACAAATCTATGCTTATTATTCCATCTCACAACAGGAGGAGCGAGAAAACCCCTTGCGTAAGCGTGCGAACTCTCTTCTCGGTATTTTTTACCACAAGTGCTAACTTCTTTACTACCGTACAAGATACGGTGTCCGGTGCAGCGCCATTGCTGTTTCTTTTTACTTCTGAACCCCTGATGCGCCGTGAAGTTCGTCGTTATCATACCTAGGTCGCTGACAGAAAAAGAGGGATGTCAATACTGAGTATACTAACTAGGATACTGAGAAGGGGGCGATGGCCATTCACTTGGTGTTCCCGCGCGCCAGCTACATAGTTTTACACTGTCTTCCCGTGTACAATTACAAGAGGGCGCGCATTCTCAGCGCCCTCCTCTGGTATCTCACAACGTGATGGCTACCGACTGCCACATAAAGACCAGGCTCTTCTTCCCACTCCTCATCCTATACCCAGACACCACGACAGATACCCAATTACATACCATCTTTGAACACTTATTTGTCAAACATTAATCAAACCAATATCAATGCAACCCCCCAAATCCCCACCAAACTTCGAATCGAATCGCCACGCAAACCACTATCCTGGCAGACGGTTCCTATCGGACAGTTCGTGATGCCAGAATCCCATCTCCCACTGCACCGCAAAACACCGGGCACTCAGCATGGGCCCCTTCTTCCTCCGCCATACGCGAGCCCATCAATATCTTCGTCGACGAAAACTTACTCCAGGATGTCGAAGTCCGTCTAGAAACCATTTCTGAGAACGTCATCAGCATCCACATCAACCGTCCCTAACCACCAGTCGTAGCACTTCCCAGTGTGATCTTGCCCTCTGAGTTGCTCGACAGTGCGCCTAGGGGTAGTCTACCTCGTTCAGGCCTGGTAGCTTTGCCGTCTGGTGCCAGTTCAGGTGGCGAGGCGGCAGGTCTTGATACTGTAGGCTTGATCGAGGATATACGGAGTAGGTTAGAGTTTGCAATGCAAACTCTGGGCGCTGTTGTGCATGCGCCTGAGCATGGCGGAGAAGGGGATGCCGGTGACGATGCGAGTGAGGTTGACTCGGTTAATGCTTCTTTAGCCGTGCTTAACGTGCAGCATGACAACGGGCATGTGGGTGGTGGGGATCAGGGTTGAGTTAGATGAGAGAATACTTGATTGATGGATTGTAGTGAGAAAGAAGGGAGTCCGTGACTTCTTTTTCTGTAGGGAACAGAAAGACTCAAACTGTAAGAAGAAACAATCAGGGTAACAACGTAAATAATTGCATACACCAACTTCTACCGTTTGAGAATGCCCTAGCTTCCTACTTCCGAACTTTCTCAATGATCAATTCATCACGTGCGAAATCTGATGTACAGATGTGTACCAAACCCGAACCCTCCTTTGTATTTTCATAGAGAAACACATAGCTTTGTTCCAAGTATCCTCCAGCCCATGCCCTCATCAACCCGTTTCCAACCATCCAACCATCATCCCTTCTCTCAAACCACAACCCCCGCATCAATCAAGGGCCAATTAATCCCCTTATCCCTCGCCCCCGTATTCCCCAGTCCCGCACAATTATACAGCCCCACGGGGTTATTCTCTACAGCCCTAAGATACTGCAAATCAACACACTGCTTCGTACCGCTACTAGCCGCGAGCGCAATACGTCCATCAGCCATGGCATTCCAGGTCTGCGCCTCGGCGCCAGCAACGCATTCGCGGAGGGAAATTGGCGCCATATCTTTCCACGCGGATCGGGGACCGGCGTCCATGCATAGCGCGGTGGAGGCGAGTTGAATTGAGGTGCTGTTTGAGGGCGCGGCGAGGTACCATGTTTGCGCTGGGGAGGAGGTGCGGGATTGACTGGAGGGGTGGGAAATGTTAGTTTGAGACCGTGTTCTCTGGGAGGTGAGAGAGGGGCGTACACGACGAGTGTGGCACCTGCGGTACGGGATTTGGGCACCACGACGAATTTGGTGTCTTGGGCTGAGGTCATGTACACAGTGCGGTAGCCTTCTGGTGCTTGGGCTAGGCTGGCTGCGGCGAGCGCGAGGGTGAGGAGGGTGATGGTCGTGGTGAGCATTGTGAATACAACAACGGGCGTTTTGCGAATGATGTTCTGCGATATTTGGTGAGGGTGGGGAAGCCACTGATCTTAAACCGTCACGCCAAGGGAGATTTCCTGACACGGGTTCATCTAAGCTTTGTTACCTAAGTATAATCTGCGCTTGTTTGGGTATTGAGCACATAGATCGGTTGCGGGGAACCGAAGTGGAAGGTATTGCATGTGGGGAGGGACTGCAAAGTTGGGCTGCGCGCGTCCGTGTATAGTGGTGTAACATTTAACCGAAACTACCATGGCGTCGGTAGTTGAAAGGAAGATCGGAGGTCAACGACCTAGCCCCGAAGATTTGCATATGCATAGAAACCCGCTGATTGTCTGGAGATGCGCGAGAGACCACTGTTGTACTAGGCCTCGGGAGTCTTCTTGCGCTTCTCCTCGTCCCTCATCTTGCCTTCTGCCTTTAGCTGAGCATCGTCCTTCCTATTGAGCTCGACTTGCGGCATCATGAACCAAGCGGCGATAAACGCCACCGCATTAAGAGCTGCACCGACAATGAAGATGATTCGAAAGCCTTGCTGGTATGCCGAAATGAGTGCAGCACGGATCGTCTCAGTACGCTCTTGTCCGAACGACTCCCGGAATAGGTCCGGCGAGTCCAGAACCAGCTGGGTTTCCGATTGCGAGAGACCACAGGGTATGAGCGAGTGACGAACAACATTGTTGACGATCGTTCCCGAGATCGCTAGGCCAAGCGTGCCACCAAGGTTGCGCACGAAGTTGCGTGTCGAAGTAATGACGGCCATGTGTTTGCGCTCGACTCCAGCTTGCACTGCAATAAGCGACGGTTGCAGTGTGTTTCCTATGCCAAGGCCGGCGAGCAGTCCATAGCCAATCTGCCTTCCGAGGGACGGGCTATCCAACGTTGAGATCAGGCCCAGACCAATTGCCCACACTGCCCAACCTAGCAAGAGGCATTCCCTATACCTTCCAGTCCAGTGCACGACGAGGCCCGATAATGTGCTGAAAAGTGCTAGACGCGTGTTAGCAGTGAAATCTCTGGCAGTGAAGCGGTGATGAGAGACGTACTCTGGGTAAGCGTGATGGGAAGTAGGAGTGCTCCGGATTTGACAGCCGAGTATCCGTATACCAGTTGGTAGAAAGAAGGGATGTAGTAGATCTGGACTAGGAAGTTCCAGCCATTCACGAAAATCGTCAATACGGCGCCGTTCACAAGTTTGGACTTGAAGATCTCCACTGAAGATCATTAGCTGGAGGCTTGCTTGCTCGCGTTGACGCGTCACTTACTCGGTATCAGAGGGACACTTGTGCCCTTCCACTGCCAGTAAATGAAGAACGCTGAAATAGCTACGCCAACCACGAGAGTTGCAATAACATGAGCAGATGCCCATGCATAGTCTCCGCCAGCCCAAGTCAATGCGAGCTGCAAAGATAAGTCTAGGTCAAATGGCTGAAGAGGAATAACATACAACGAGTAGCGCAGATCCGGCAAGAGCTAAGAAGGCTCCAAAGAAATCGATCGCCGCTAGTTTCCTGGTAATCTTAGGCTTGGTTGCGCAGAGATATCAGTCTACTTACTGCTTCCAATTACCGTACACCTTTCTCAACGGCATGAAGAAGATGACGGAGCCAGTGGTCAAGACACATAGAAACAAGTTTAGTCGAAAGATCCATCTCCTTCCGAAAGGTTAGTGGACGATATTACGAGCCCCGTTGCACTTTCTCACCAAGAACCGTGGCCTTGAGAGGCGAGCGCACCGCCAATCACTGGACCGATACCGTTCGCTATGGCCACGACAGACCCCTAAGTTGATGTGAGTGGGGTTTATGGGCAGCGATGATGTCTGACGTACGAGTATGCCTTGGTATTTTCCTCTTTCGCGAAGTGGCACGATGTCGCTTACAATCATCTGGGCGACCGTCATCAGACCGCCGCCTCCCACTCCCATGAATGCGCGGAAGACGATCAGCTGAAGTGCGGATTGCGCTAAGGAGGCGGCGAGTGACCCAAAGAAGAAAATGCCGATGCCAACCACTAAGAGTACCTTGCGGGACCATATGTCGGAAAGGCGTCCATAGAGGAGTTGGAATGACGTGGAGGTGAGAAAGTACGCTCCTGCAATCCAGGCACTCTCGCTGCTGGCACCCAGATCCTTACTGACAATGGTTAAGCTGGCTGCAAGAGTAGTCTGATCCATTAGGGCCAACAGATCGACACTTGCGCATGCCAGAAATATCTGCACCGCACATGAGCACCGAAAGCGGAGATGGCCGCAATTACACTTACTGTAATGATGGTCTTGACAGGCACATAGTCTGACAAAACCGTTAAGTTAGGGTTTCAGATGTGGTCTGTACATGACGTACTGGTTTGATCGTTGAACTGTGGTGTAGCGTCCTCAGACTGGGAAGGTATCTTTTCCACTGAATAGACCTCGGCTGGTGGACTTGCCTGGACTTCGAGGCTAATGTTGGTCGCCATTGCGCAAAGGGTATTATTAACAGAGCGGTCTCGGGTGTGCAAAAGCAGTAACGAGAATAAAAGGAGGCTACGTGAAGCCTTCAGTGGCAAAATATAGTTATTGCAATCCGATATGAGTTGCCAAGATGACTCTATGTGTACGAGCGGTGTATGTAGTGCTCGTGGAGATGTTGAGTAGGGCTAGAGCTCCAACTCGACATTAGGTACTCAACTTGGATCTGCGTTGCTGATCCGTTGATCTCCCACATTTTTCGTATTCCTATGCATCACCTGCATCTGCGCTATGATACACAGAAAGCTCAAAATCTTACGTGAACACATTGGCAACCTGTGTGCGCAAGGATGCGGCAGCATATGCGCTGGGCTACCAAGCTCATTGGGCGATCCTCGGAGGCGACCAGTAATTTACGCGGAGAGTACCCAGTGATTTAGTGATATCTCACAAACACCGTCGCTGCAGTAACTAAAATGCTGCATAGGTAAGTCTCGCAGCATTCGCAGCTCGAGTCGCGGGGGTTTGGTAGCCCGCTCGATCGTCATGTTCGGACATCGTGATGCGCGTGGAGGGTTGGGATGATGCGTGTAAACGAGCCGGGCGGCGACCGAGCATAGGATCGCATTGCTGTATCTAGTAGGTGTTCTATTAAACCATGTCGTCGCGCAACGGAGAATGAAACGTTGGAGTCGTGGTGTTGCTCAGCACTCTAGTTTGTGTTTGCGCTATCCCGAAAGGGGATAAGTGTCGTCGCGTTCCGCCATCATTCACCGACATCAATGTGCTCAATACACCTCAAAACCATCGCGACCAAATTCTTATCATCCAATTATGCCACCGCGGCGCTATGTGTTGCACATACCCCCCCGTAGAGCTTGTCTTTGAAGCTTGGCTTGCGCGGCTCCTCCCTGTCGCTGCGGGATTCCTTCCGACCATGTCCAGTTCGGCAGTGATCCTCGCCTGTCCCTGAGCAAAGCATCCACGAATGACACAGGATGAGCACCTTTGTCCTCAGGTGGTGCATGGTATTCACGCGATTTCAGCCGGGCGTCGTAGATTAGTTGATTGATGTCGGCTCCAGGAAGCAAGTTCCGATATGCCACCGGCATGCACATATTTATTGAAGAGCAGAGAGTGGCAGCTTTCGCATCTCACAAGTTTCATTACTACTTCTTTTGAGTATACTATGGTGGCATCAAGGAATCATTTGAACGCCTATTCGGGCCCCGATGCTCTTCGAAATTATTTCGACCCGGACTGCGCACCGATGCTGCCGTTGGTAGAGATACCCCCAAGCCTAAACCCGTTCTACAACGATGGTGTTCGCATCCACGCGAAGATGATGTCCATGCACCCATCGAATAATGTCAAAATCATGCCCGGTGTGTGCATGTTTCGTGTCGTCATCTACGCAATGCTAACGGCCATATTAGCCTTAAACATGTTGACCAAAGAAGTGCAGCCAGAGAAGTCCAAGACGGTGGTTGAATACAGCTCCGGGTCTACTGTTATCTCACTGGCGCTAGTATCCCGCATTAACCACGGGATTCACGACGTCCGCGCATTCCTGAGCAATAAAACCTCTGGACCCAAATTACGGCTCATGCAATTCTTTGGATTAGCCATGTACGCATGCCATAGCATGGAAGTCGCATCCTACTAATGCCAAATAGAACACTTTTCGGGGGTCCTTCTCAGCCAGAGCCGCACGACGAGCGCGGTGGCATA
Organism: Stemphylium vesicarium; assembly: GCA_004380135.1. Classification (NCBI taxonomy): domain Eukaryota; kingdom Fungi; phylum Ascomycota; class Dothideomycetes; order Pleosporales; family Pleosporaceae; genus Stemphylium; species Stemphylium vesicarium. Next base: position 67,093 of record QXCR01000060.1, on the reverse strand, counting down.
CAGCGAGCCAGGAAAATGGCCGAAGAAGACGAAACAATCTTGAACGTCAATCAATACGAGAACGACGCAGTATGCTATTCGCGCAATCCTGCTCAATCCAGTTCAATCTGACTTTGATAGAATTGGCAATCGCATGTCAGGTGGACCGGACCCCAAATTCACGAACAGCTACCTGACATTCGGTTAATGTGTGCTGGCATGGGTACATCCGGTACTATGACTGGCCTCGGTCAATACTTCAAAGTGGCCAAGCCCTCTGTAGTTCGGTTAGGGTGCGTCAGAACACTACTGCAATACGCAATGCACAAGCTAACATGTTGCATAGTGTCTGCACCGCCCCAGGTGACCGCGTTCCGGGACCAAGGTCGCTTGCACTTCTTAGTCCAGTCAAATTTCCCTGGCGCGACTCCGTAGATGCCATCGAAGAAGTGGGCTCAAAGGATGCTTTCAGCTTATCCTTGCGGCTTTGTCGTGAAGGACTAGTCTGCGGACCATCGTCTGGCTTCAACCTCAAGGGTATGTCGGTCAAGTGGCCTTTCAACGACGACTAACAATAGAAGGGCTTTTCAACTATCTCGAGAAGCGAAAGGCTGCCGGTACCCTGTCAGAGCTGACTGGGCCTAATGGGCTCGTTGACTGCGCTTTCATCTGCTGTGACGGTCCATACCAGTACATCGACGAGTACTTCGACAAGCTTGGCAGTGATGATTTTCATCCGATACATAATGAGGTATTTGCCCTGCAAAATAGCTGGGGTTTCGTCTTCTGAACCGTCCATAGAATCTCAAAGTCGTCGACCTTTATCGATACGACGAAGCGTGGGAGATGGAGCCACCACGAGCACTGTCGCATTTCACCAGCATCGCACAAGATGGAAGTCTCGAAGCCGTCTTGCTTGACCTGAGAAAACCGGAAGACTTCATCACGAGCCACATACCCGGGTCGTACAACCTGCCGCTTCAGAGCTCCAACGCTTCGACCCCAAGTCCGTTCTCCGATGCAATGGTCCTCGAAAAACAGTGGAAGGAACTAGAAGCCACATTCACTTCCGATCGCATTAGTGCCCACGATCTCTCTGGCAAAGAGGTATACGTCGTCTGCTATCAAGGCGACACTGCGCGGGTCGCTACAAGCGTGCTACGCACGAAGGGCATCTCCGCCAGCAGTGTAAAGGGTGGAATCGCTGCAGTGCGAAAAAGGTTGCCTCACCTCCAGATGGCGGAACGAAGTAGGGGACTGGTGCAGCAAGACTGGACCAAGACACCAGATGTTGTTACATCTGAACTGAGGGTTGATTCGTTATCCCCTCAATCTCGCAGCCAGGCCGGGCTGGTCATGTAGATCACTCCAATCGAATCGGCGGTGGGACAACCATGACAGAATCTTCTATGTGCCCGCTATGGTTGATGCACGCCCTTTTCTTGGTCCACTCCAGTACGTGGCCTATTAGACCTCGATGACGTTGCACCGGGCGGACGAACCTTGGAGCCAGAGTGCAAATCCGCTAGTCTCAATCACGTTAGATCTGATCGACAAACAAAACCAATTCACACCTGTTTCTGCTTCCTGTACCAGGTGCTCCGAGATGTTTCCAATCAGCATAGGGCTTCGCTATAGAGAAAACGGCTTTAGTTTGAGCAAATGGATAGTAGGTCGTTCTGCGCTGTATGCAGTTTTGGAAGTGTACATTCTAGTACTCGGAATGCGCTAAATCCATTGCGGACTTTAAGATGCTCAAGTCCGGAGGTAAGCAAGCCACCGGCGATTCCACATGTGTATAAAACCAGCAGCACATTCTGACCAAAGAGAACTGTTCGCAAGCCTCGGCCTTCTTCCACAAATCGATCCCTTCTGAATTAATCATAACTCCAACATGACATCAATCGTCGCGAAAGAGGTCGCACTAGTCACCGGCGCAAACAGCGGTATCGGTTTCGAGATCGCGCACCGGCTCCTCCAGAGAGGCAACTTCCATATTCTCCTCGGTTCTCGCAGCACCAGCAAGGGTTCTGCTGCCCTGCAAGACTTGCAGTCACGCAACCTCTCCGGTAGCATCGAGCTGGTTCATCTCGACGTGCAAAGCGACGAACACATCAACCAGACCGCGGCATTGATCAAAGCAAAGCACGGGAAACTCGACATTCTTTTCAACAATGCTGCTGTCGCGCTACCAGACGGTGCGACTGAGCGTGAGAAGCTCACCACCGCTTTCGACGTGAATGCCACGGGCCCATGGCTTCTTTCGAAAGCGCTCATTCCACTGCTTAAGAAGAGTCAGAATCCAAGAATTATCAACATCTCCTCCGGCGCTGGGAGTATTGGTCGACGTCTCTTTCCAGAGAGCCCGATGTACAAGATCCAAGCCGTCCAGTATCGCGCGAGTAAGGTAGCCTTCAATATGCTCACGGCTTGTTTGCACGTCGAGTATGGGCTTGGGATCGAGCAGCAGGACAAGATGATGATGGCTGGGGAAAAGGGGGTCGAGGCTAGAGGACAAGACGCAGAGGCTGTGGAGGAAGCGAACAAGAAGATCAAGGTGTTTTGCTACGACCCGGGCTTTACAGCCTCCAATCTGGGTCCGCACAACAAGGAAGAGTTTGGCGCTAGGAGTGCGAAGGATACGGTGGTTAGTATCATGGCGCTTGTAGACGGGAGAAGAGATGAGGAGGTGGGCAAGTTTATTCATAACTCGGGGGAGTACCCGTGGTAGGATAGTGCTGGCGTAGGCTGTTTACATGTTGTCAGGCCAGTCCCTTTCGGTAGAGTTTTCGGATTACTATCTGTGCGTTCCTGTTAACGACTAATTTATTTGTCGCCTTCTTTACCTGCAGATTTCTTGACTTGTTGCTTGTCATGCTATCATCTTCGGTGTGAGTGGTCGAGTAGATGACCACAGCCCCGCACCTCAGCCTCGCACAGTGCTGCTGCCTACGCTCAGCCTCAGCCTGACTGCTACTCTTCAACATTCAATTGCATGTTTCATCGTAGTGTGCGCCCTGTAAACGCAATTTACTCCATACCGGGACATTTTCCTTAATCCTCTTTTCTGGCAACTCTACATCGTCATTACAATTTTCGAAAGCTCTTTGAGCTCATTCACTAGCCTTCCTCTTTTCTAACAGATCAACGATGAACGGTAACTTCACATACCAGCCGCTGGAATCTTCGAAACGCGAAATTCGGCTGTTGGAAGTTTTGCCAATACATCGTCGACGGAGCAAACCCATACCCGCATGCCGGATGTCCCATGTCAGTCTGAATGAAAATCCGGATTTCACAGCTCTGTCGTACGTGTGGGGGGATCCAAGCAATAAAAGAGTTATTCTGGTGGACGACTGTCGCTTCTATGTTACTCGAAACTTCTACGACGCGTTGATGGGTTTGGAGCAACCAGAGAGTCTTGTCATATGGATAGACGCGATATGCATCAACCAAGAGGACAATGCAGAGAAGGCATGGCAAGTCGGGCTGATGAACAGAGTTTATGAACAGGCCACTGAAGTCATTGCTTGGCTAGGGAAATCAGCGAACAACAGCGACAAAGTCATCGACCACCTGAACGTATTGGGAGAAAAGGCCGAAGCCTGCGGTCTTCACGACGGCCCCTGGTGTTGCATGCATGTGTGGAAGGCGATGATAGTTAATCCGCTACGTGTCGGTCACTGTGACGAGCTCTTCTTCGACGGTAAATCGCTTCCAGCATCGACACCGGCACTGGAACGCCTTTTGCATTCTATCAGTGGCTTCAAGTCTCAAAAGCGACTGCTTGAACCTGATAATCTCAAACACCTTTATCAACGAGCATGGTGGGGGCGAGTTTGGGTATTGCAGGAGATCACACTTCCAAAACGAGCTCATCTCGTCTGTGGGACAAGGCGGATTTCCCGTGAGAGATTTCGAGCTGCCTACAACGCATATTATGCTCTATGTGTCACGCTACAAATGGAGTATCGTCAGCCATTGTCACCGTATCAGACAGGGCTAGTGAATATGGCCTTTCACAGAGTGCAGGTTATGCTATCGATGTCGCAAATTTATCGGATAAGGAGACACCCGTTAGTAGCTCTGCTTCGGGCAACGACTGTCGAGAGTATACATAAACTCAAAAGCGAGGGCTATCAACACCTGGAATCGACCGATAAGCGAGATAAGATTTTTGCCCTCCTTGGCCTGGCGAAGGACAAAAGGCAACTGAGAGATTTGGGGGTTTCACCAGACTACAACAAACCTGAGGAAGAGGTCTATACGAAGACGATGGCTGCATTGTTGCAGCAGGGGCATGCTTCGCTGTTGTCAACGTGTCGCGCAAGTGGAAGATCAAGCAGTTTGCCCTCATGGGTACCAGATTGGTCGGTTCCTAGACTAGACACATTACAGGACGTTCGTCCCGATCATGTCACCCTCTGCCCACAATTCAATGCTTGTGGAGGAAAGATCGAATGCTTGGTTGACGCTCCATTTGGAAAACATGGCCTTGGAACGATCTCCATAATGGCCAATATCTGCGACGAAATTCTCGAATCGGGACAGCTTCACAGGGTACTCAGAACCACCGAAAGCGCTTGGCCAGTACAATGGCTTACTGAAATTCTCCGCCTCTCCTACATTTCAGAAGATGTATATTCTGGCTTCAAGGAGCGTTTTAAAACCGTGGTTAGAGTCTCGCACGCAGGTACTGGGGTTGGACCAGTTGAGAGCCCTCGACAAAAAGTTGATCGCTTCCTTGATGCTGTGTTGTTTTTGAAAACGGGAATCCATATAGGTCTTCCAAAAGGTAACAATCTTCAACTTCTGAAGTTCTTAAGAAGCGATGAAGTGAAGCGATCACTCAAAGGTCACTGCAGTGACACATCTGTATTCAGTGAAGATCTCAACAGGACTTGTTCTAGAAGATCTCCTTTCGTTACTACAAAAGGCCACTTGGGAGTCGGTTCTATTGATCTGAAGAAAGGCGACGTCGTCGCTTTGATTGGGGGAGCGCAAGTTCCTTTCATTCTTCGGAAGTGTGCTGATGGAAAATATCAACTCGTTACTGAAGCGTATGTAGAAGGGATCATGGATGGAGAGGCAGCAGAAAACGGAAGATGGGAATTCATCGATCTCATCTAGCAGTGTTAATTCATAGGCTTCGTTTAGATCTTTTCTCTTCTTTCCACATACCTGCAGAATACAGTTCATAAAATATACAAGCAGAACGGAATTGTAGCCGTGCCGAGGAGTGAGGAAGTACCGTTGCGTTCGTCCCACAAACACTTCGCATATCTCTGAATCGACTAACTTTGTGAAAACTACGCGTACTAGATATCAATGAATAGGAAATCTTCACCTGAGGATCGGCGCATGAGGCGGTCTGGACACGTGAACTCAGGTGGAGAGCGCCACAGCTTAGCATTCGTCGATCATTTGTATCAAGGAAGGAACAACAAGCGCAGTGACAGCGCATATTTTAAGTGCACACGTGGACTCTAAGTGGATGCTTGTTTTCGTTGAGGCTACGGGAAGGCATCGTGGGTGTGAAGAAGTTGGCTGATTGTGGTAAGCTCAAGCGACGCGTCATGATTGCGAACCTCGGTCCGCAGCTAGTGTCACTGACCCTACCACTAGACTTCCCGCTCCATTGCTTTCCCGTCACCACTTCAAACAATGCAATGCGCTTGACTCGTCCGCAAGATCACACTCGAGTCCGGGCGTCACAGAAAAAGCATTTGCGATGGGGCGTCTTCAATATGCTGGTTCAGCGGTTCGTACCTGGCTAGATCCGGCTCCATTACTTTCATGTCAGGTCTCTGTCATAGCACACTGATGCACTTGACGGCGCACTCAAAACTTTCAACATTGAAGTATACCAACGGCTAGGAAATGCAAAAGACAGCCATTTTGTCGAGTACATAAGCACGCTCTCTCTCCTTTCCTACATATCCATCATTTCCCTGCCATCGATTCCTCAATTACTAGATACAATCCAATCTAGATATCCTTTCAAAAACTTCAGTCAACCCTACCACACTATGCCTTTCCTCGTGCGCCCAAACTATGAGCGCTGCCGCGAGTTTTTATCGCGTCCGAGCACATACACTTTGAAGTTGCCAGGAGGCGGCGACATGTACTTCTCGGTCCCGGTCGAGGTGGACTCACTCCCCATGTTAAGCGAGCCCGACCTTTACGCTTTCCACGGGTACCTTCCAGAAATACTTGACGACGTCATGAAGACCATGGGTCATCTGGGCGTGGACAACGTTCGTTGTGTCATGCGAATGATTGAGGACAGACTTATCGCGACTCGCAATCTTACGTCAATAGAATGCGATGCTTGGAATGCAGGCTACGGATTCCCAGAGTTCGATGAGTTCAACAATATAACCAGCTTCTTCTGGAACTGGGATGTTGTCCACTTTGAACGTGGGTCCGAAGTGGTTGCCAAGTATGCGTTCAAGGTATGGGAGTCTGACAACCCCCAGTCGCCCAAGAGGAGGAACGTCAATCGTCCGGCGCTCTTCATGGAAAACGATGTTCGGCTGATCTGCTGGGAAAAGAATGGTCAATGTGCCTTCGAATGGACTTGCAATGGATACACGGTGTGTTTCGCCATTCATGGAGGATTCTTTAGGGACTACGCCGAATGGATGTCATGCAGGGATAGTCTCAAGGCTCATGAGCTGCGACTTCTCGAGGAAGGCATTGCTAAAATCTCCAGCCTTCCGAGTGGAGACTGGGAGCCGGTAGGCCCTGCAGACCGACTGCATCCTACTGTCAAGCCGCAGCCCTATCCGAAGCGCCATGATAAACATGACGTGCCGCATCCGGTGAACGAACCCCCTGAACACAAGAAGCGGGACTCTGGATATCCCACAGCTCACAAGCCAAATTCTTGCAAAGATTGTGGTTGCGTTTCTTCGTCCACTCTGACTCAAGAAAGCGACGCTCGCCAACAGAACAATAACCCGTTCGAACATTCGCGCAAGGCCCAAGAAAGCCCTCATCGGCCAACTAAGGGTCGCTCGCAGTCGGGCCAAGCTGGTTTGGTAGATGTAAAGTGTGGCCCTGCCCATAAGCACGCCAGTCTGGTGGCGCCTCCGTCTCCTTCCAGGCCCAGGTACACGGCCAAACAGCTTGACCAGATAGAGGCAAGAGCACAACACGAAGAATTGTTTAAAACTTATGTCTCTCTATTTGAGCGTGAATTCGGCAATTCGGATGATGTTGCGCGAGAAGCTCGTATGCAGAGAGACGCAGAGCAGCGAATGCCAATGATCACGGAATCAGAGTCGAAGCACCCAGATGCCTATTACGGACCTGCCCATGAGCGGGTTCCAACAGTTTATAGGCCCCTAGAGCGAACTGACGGAATTCCCACCGCTCGAGGAAGTGCCTCGTCTCCTCGTATCTCCCATGGCCATCACGAGCAGCGCGCACAACCTCCTACGACCACGGTCAACCCATTCGCCTCCACTTATCATCAGATGCGTTCGGACAACACCACTCGAGTTCCATCATGTAAGCACACACCACAAACGGCTACAGCTTCAAGTACTGGAACATCTGAAGACTCGAAGGGCTCGGCAATGCCTCGCTACCAAGCTTATGCCGAGGACAGCCAGGAGGACTCGCCCCGACCTCGACCCGGCTCTTGGCGCGACGTTTGAGATGTATGTATGAAGAGCCATCAAAGCGTAGGGACCGTATTTGGCTCGTAAGTGGATAATGGTAAGGGGAGGTTTTGGTTGATTTACTCAGGCGATATTTCGAGTACCAAGGTTCTAGTTTGTTACTAGTCGATAATGCGATGATATTCCCCTTAGTCCGCTGCTCCGTGATGTATTAGCATATTCACTCTCGTTGCTTCAAATGGTAATTTAGTTCATGAGTGACGCACAGCTTACATCACAGGCGTACAGTCACTGCTTCGTAGGACTTGCAAGGTGTGTAGTCCTTCAAGAAATCCAGCCACCACAGCCTTTCATGAGCCTCAGCCTTTGAGGGGCACTCAACCACGCTCAAGAGGTGTTTTATCTCCACACCCTGCGCGATCCAGTACAACTTCTATTTGTCCTCTCGCCTTCGCCGACCCCTTCCTATTCGAATATGTCTTTCGTCGATGGCGCACTCGACAAGATCACAGGTCTCTTCTCCCATCGTCCTTCTGGGTCCTACGGGATGAACCGCGTAGATGCGGCATCCAACCTTCTTCAACACCATCCCCCGTGGGCCCATTCAAAGGTCCCTCCACCACCAACACAATATCTCCCTACGCGGACGTGCATCACAGTAGTGCCTCTCTCAGACTTAGGCCTCGCGCAAACCCACGCCTACTACGAGGAGATTCAAATCATCCCCGCCTTAGCTGTCAATCAAGATAGCGCGTTCCCTACAGGACATTGGTGGCTAGTACATCCAGTCACATGCGTCGACGTGCTAAGTCTAAGCAGCCATGTCCTCCTCGACCTTCAGCAGTGGATCGAGGAAACTGTACAAAAATCTTCTTTTACCAGCGACGCTAAGCAAGTTCTCGATTTCAAGAACGCGAGAGGAGAGATGCTGGAGAACGTGAACAGAAAGTTGGAGAGACGGATAGCTAGAGACGATGTCGCGTGAGAAGAAGGGTACATGGGACCCTGGGAAGTGATGAACATGGCAGGCAAACTAGAAAATGGGGAAAAAGAGGCTCAGAAGAAGAGAAGATTAGAAGAAAAGGCTGAGAAGGATGAGAAGAGGAAAATTCGTCATTTACCCGCGCAACTGGAGGAAGCGGCGGAGGCGGGGCGGCGTGCCGCCGAGGAAGCGAGGACGAGAGACGAGTATGAGTTTTTGCACTGAGTGGTGGGGTTTGACCTCACTTGAGTACCGTGAATCCCTTCAGGCTGGGTAATCAGCATGGTGGGAGTGGACATGTTGGGTAGATGAAGCCAGCTGGCCAAAATCCAATCCGACCAATGATGAGAAGTTTGAATGTAGTGAAGGCCTCCAGGCTACACTATCACAGCAATAGAAGATCTTATTTTATTTAAGAATATTGGAGGCCTCCCGGCTACATGATTGGCGCCGCAAGCCACAACTTTTCAGGCGGCAAAGTCCTCCGCGCTGGTCGAGGTGAATATCTCCACCATCTCAACCACTAAATACCAACGCCGTAGACTTAAAGCCTAAACTCGAACAATACCTTCCCATTTCGAAGTTTTCCATGCACTAGGTATAAAACATGCGAAATTCCCCCCTCATTTCTCATTCATCCATCCAAAAAACACCATCACAACATCACGATATTGCAAAACCCTTGCTGAAAGCCATCACAAAACCACCACAAACAACACCCAAAACGTACATATTGTCACCCCTCACAGACACAGAATTACACTCCCTCTTCAAACACTCCTTCTTCGACTTCACCGCTCTCCCCGCCGAGCTGCGAAACACCATCTACACATACTACTTCTCCGCTTCCTACACCACTACACCGCCCACCCTGCGCATCAACAGCCACGGAGCCATCATCGGACCCGCTCTTCTATGCACAAACCAGCAGATGCGCGCTGAAACGCGTGGATACCACTCCACATACCTCGACACCGTGAGTCTCGCACAAAAAAACAGCTCGGCCGACGTGCGCATCATCGCACAAGTCGCGGCGAACGATTTATCGCCTTTGCAACGGACGTTGCAACACCTCGCCTCCTTCCACAAAAGGGATATAGATGACGAGGAAGGGAATAGGGAGAAAGTGTATAAAGCGCTTTGCGCACGTCTTATAGTACGGCACATTACACCCCCCACCCTACCCCATCTCTGCCACTATATCAAAGCAGCTCTCGACGCGACGCCATCTCTCTGTTCAACCCCAGCACCAGCCAGCCCAGCAGCAGCAGCAGCACAAGTCTGGACGCCATAATGCGGGTCTACTTCCAAACAATGGCAACAGCAGCAGGAGCAGGAGCAAGGGCGGTAAAGTACGCTGCTAGACGGTTTCTGCAAGAAGCAGCAACACTAGACCTAGCCCCCCAGCGTGGTGTTGCCACAGCAAAAAGCGGAGAAAGCGACGACCATGCGCTCGCGCGGACGGTGTTCGAGGTCGTGGCGAATTAGCATGTTATCCTCGCCCAAGAACTGTGTGATTGTGATGAAGAAGAGGGGAAAGAGGGAAAGAAGAAGAGGTGGACGAAGGGACAGGGGGAAAGGGTACGGGCGAGACATGCGGATATGGCGGGCTTGGTTTGGTGTTTTCGGGGGAGGGGGAGTTGGGGGAGTATGGGGGGGTTTGATTGGTAGGTAGCGTAGCGTAAAAGGGCGACTCTTTTATATTTATTTGCGCAATCACTGTTATTCTTTTGGCGAGAGAGCAAGGGCATGTATGCAATCTTTGTTTTACGTTTGATTCTTAATTTCATTTTTTCCATTATACTGTGAACAATTGAGGTGAGGGGGAGTATTTCTATCGCTTATGTGGTATGTGGTGGGGCAAGAAGTTTCCAGATAAAAAACCCAGCCCAAGTTAGCCCATAGCAAAAGAGAGGGAAGGAGGAAACTAGAAACAAGGAGATTCGTTTGCTGGTTTCCCTTTAAGCCTGTCTCCCGACCGTTCCCTGGTTTTGCCTTCCTCATGCATGTCGTTGTTCGTTGTCGTGGATATCTTTGGTATAAAAAGTTGTCTTCATTTGGTCGTTCATTGCAAAAAGGAAAATCCACATATGGGCCTCAAGCATCCATGTAGCAGCAAGTAGGTGGTGGTGTGGCCTTTGGTATATACCCCCCCAGTCCGTTGAAAACCAATAAAAAAATCTACAAGCATCATTTATCCTGGAAATGTGCGCCGGTGTTTGAAATTGGGAGACCAAAATTGTAAAACAAAAAAGTTGGTAAAGAGGTTAAGAATTTACGCGAAAAAATAAGACAGAAAAAAAGGGCTCCAAGGCAACAGGGGGAATCATGCTTGCTGGAAATCATGAGGTTCAAAAGAAAAAGGCCAGGGATAATAATGTAGAAACTCCTCGCTATGCATGACTGGGGCCATCATCATCTTCGGGCCAGTAACAATGTGTGTGCGCAACGCGAAATATATCAAGGGTAATGGTTGACGTGGGGTATCAATGCAGGGCCGAACACCAAATGCGGAAAAAGACATACTATGCCCTGGTCGGGTTGATGTTTTCCAGCTCGCTACGCTGGCGCAAGTACTTGGCGGCAAGTTGATCGCCACCCTTCATGGATTGCTCCATCCAGTGTTGTGCCACGCACATGGTCATGGGGTCACTGCGCGCAGGGTCCTGGGAGGCCCTTCTCTCGCGATTGAGAAGTTCAGTTTTGAAGACCTCGCTGGGCTTGGTAAGCGGCAGTACGGTCCGGTGGACGAGCTCAGGTGAGGTGAGGTAGAAGATGGCAAGTTCGCGCTCGGCAACCGAGTCGCCTTCTTTGGCAGTGATGAGGAGCATGCGCCCTGCATCTTCCATGGTGTACTTCGACAGGGGTTCGTCAACTAGGGGCGGTAACGAGGATGATGCGCCGGCCTTTTCGGCAGAGCCACTGCTACTGGCCTTGCCCGCATCGCGCTTCGAGTTTTGTGTGATGACTTCGTCAACAAGCTCGACCATGATGCGGCAGACGTCTTGCTTCAAGCCGAGGGCGGCGAGACCGACGTCCCAGAATGCTTTGCCACGTGCAGTCTTGTCAAGCATCTGCGCTGGCACAAAGGACGCGATGAACTGCAGGTCTCTGAAGAGTGTCTTGGGACGTATGTTGGCATCTCGTAGGAGCCCTTGGATGACCTCTACGATCATGTCAGTGCTTGGTGGTCCGGCAGGCGAACGAGCACCGTTGCGCGGCACAGGTGATGCGTTGCTCATGCGATCTACATTCATGCTTTGAGAGCGGCGCTCCTCGCAATTGGCAATCGCCTCTTCCAGGTTCTGTGCACGAGATACCTGGGTTGCTGGCTCGCGAGAGCTGAGCTCTGGCATGGCGCCTAGGGTGGGTGACTGAGGTACAGGAGGGAGGGTTTCCCGGCGGTTGTTGTTGTAAGAGCGACCTGTCCGGGAAGACAAGGAAGCTATGATGAGAAGCTCAAGCTCATACAGCGCATGAAGCTTGGAGTAAGGGTTAGGGTGCGTCTGGAACCTACTAAGGAGCCGTTGGAATGCCACATTGTATGGGAACTCCATCAGGCCAGCTCTCTTCGCGGTGGTATTACCAGCTGATCGCGAAGTTGCGTCGCTGGAGGTTGAAGAGTGCTCTCCAGCTGATTGGTGAGCGTCGGAAGCAGCAGCATGCTGGAAGGTTGCCACGGGGGGTGCCGCAGAACTGCGCTCCGTGCGACCAAGCGCCTCCAACGGCACACTCCGCTGATCAGAGGTCTGCTTTCGGATGTTCTTGGTGCTCTTCTTCTTGGCCAACTTGTTCTTCCGCTTGCGTTCTTCTTCGTCTCTGCGCTCGATGCAGTCGTCAAGCAGATCACCGCCGAACCACGAGTCGGTCTCACTGCCATTCGCAAACACCATGGTTCCGAGATCACTCAATAGAAGGCCTGTAAGCGTTTGCTTCAAATCAAGCATGAAGCGACGCTTGTCTTCATTGACTGTCGCAGACTGCTTCAGCATGACCGTGCCCTTGGAAGATGAGGCTGTTCGTGGACGAATGCTTGTGGCATTGGTGGGCGACTGCGCCTGTGTCTGGAATGGCGACCAGAAAGTAGCCATTGGGTCGATGGATAGAACAGGCGAAGACGCGCCAAAGTAGTCAGGAGAATCCATGGGGTTTCTGCCCCAAGGGCTGTGGTCAAAGCTTGACGAACCATTGCGGTTGGCCGCGGAGCGCAGACTGCCGTGACTTGGGCGTTGGGAGAAGTCATTGTTGCGCGCTCCAGCGCGGCCGTGCGTTTCGTACTCCTCGTCGCCCGCGATGGAGAGGGTACCGACACCGGTCAGGAAAAGATCACCCTTTTGTCGTCCGCTCTCGAGGATCTGCTGGTCGCGCTTGTAAAGGTCGCTGGCCCAGAGCACTGGTCCGTCTAGGAGACCCTCACCGATGACCTTGGTGACGCATTTGTCGACTTCGAGGCAAAAGCGGTGGATTCGCTCTTCACCCTTGCAGAAGTTCTCGACGCCGTACTGCATGAGCCACTTGAGGGTGATTTCTGACTGCTCATCAGAGAGCTTGTTGGGGCCGCCGAAATCTTGCGATGCAGACATGAGATCAACCAGTTGAGCTTCGTTCTGGCGCAAAAAGCTGTTGACATTCCGTGATCGAGAACCGGATGGGCCCTTGGCGTTGAACATCTTTGACTGTTGATCCATGATTTTAAGGGCGAGTGCCACGTTCCTGGCGTCCTCGTATGGCTTGGACGTGCGGACATCGGTAATATACCACATCTTGTCTCGCAGGTTCTTGAACGTCAGCATCATCTCATTGACCATGCCGTCTGATCTCTCCTGTGACTGCTTGAGCCATACAAACCAAGCTTCGAATTCCTCGATAGCGTTGGCTGCTTTGCTCAGTAGATCTCTTGGGCCGCGCGAAAAGTAGTTGAGAAGAGCAGCGTATCCGTTCTTCACCAAAGTTGGCGAGCTGAGTCGGCGCAGACTCTGGAGAGTCTTGTAGTACATGTGCGCATTGACAAAATCAGATCGGGCCTGGCACTGGTACATGGCTGTCTCCAGCATCGTAACGAGGACAGAGTTGTTTTCCTGTTTCTCGCCGGCCTGCGGATTGCTATGACTCCTGGGGTACTGGGGAGAGCGACGGGCTGAGACGTTTCTTTGGCTAGCAATCATGTTTGTAAGCTGGCTGTGACCCGGGGTAGCGTTGTAAGGATTGCGGGATCCGAGGTTCTCGCTGGAATTTCGCACTGGACCGCGCCCGCGGGTGCTTTTACGTGTCGTCATTCGGTTGCTGAAATTCTTTGATTCGCTATCCGGTGCTAGCTCTTTGGGAATCTCGTAGTCTTCCACAAGCTTAGCAATAGCCTCCTTTAGCTGGTGGTAGTCGTGACCGAGATCGAATCTGTCCGCAGTGCCCTCATCGTCACTGCTGTCGCTGTCTGGAGAGTCTTCGTCGTGCTCCTCTTCGTCATCAAAGTCCTTGCGCATGCGCGGCTTGAGTTGCTTGCCATCAGCGGAAATGTAAAGCACAGCCCATCGCTCGGCACACGGATGGCATGAACCAGATGCCGCTTCAGGGCCGAGGATGCGAGTCATCTCGGAGCATGCCATGCGGAGGCGTTTTCCATAGAGCTCTGTCGGAGCCGGTCTCACGTCGGTCTGCTGTTCAGTCGATGTCGAGTTGCTGTCCAAAAGTGGCTCGCGCGAGGTCTGATCGCTCGTCATGGAAGAAGCGCTAGCACTGAGAATAGAGCTAGCGTCGGTCATGGAAGCAGCAGCATTGCGGAAGGGAACAGACATTCCAGACATTGACGACGCTGACGACGCTAGACCAGCACGGCGTTGGCTGTCGTTGTCCATGTGGCTGGACGAGGGGCGGCGCTCCGGGAAAAGGGCGTTGACCAAGGTGACGATGTCAGCTGGTGAAAGAACAATAAAGGGCTGGACTTCAACAGTTTCCCGGGGCGAGGTGATGGCTTTGGCCGGGAGCAGGATAGGCTTTGAGGGGGTCTTGGTGTGCTTGAACCGGGCCAGAATGTTCTCAACATGGGTGCGGATCTCTGGTAAGACTGGATTTTGCTGCTTCCTGTATCGATATTAGCAGTGCATTGCTGAGTATGTCGCAATGGAGCCGTACCAGTTGTATGTCATGTCAAGGACCTGCTTCTGCGCTCTGATGGCAATCTCCTTGAGGATCTTCTGACGAGCATGCTCGCTGATGTGGTGACCAATCATGATGCCATGTGTCTAGTAGTTGTTAGTTTGCAAATCTCAATAATGGGGAAGACAACATGCCTCGGGATGAATGATGGCGTTCAGCAGGAAGGAAGAAAACAGCCAACGTGAGACAAAGAAGTTTTGCGACGCCTTGCGGGCGCCCCTCTCGTTCTCCTCATTCAGCTTCCGGAGGATAGCGTTTCCTATCTCGAGGACGCCTTCCGGAATGCCGCCAGCACTGGGCTCGTCATCGACGACTTCGAAAAGGCGCTTGACAGCCTTGTCAAAGAACTCGTCAGCAGCAATCGTGTCCTTTGTGCTCCTCGGGACTGGCTGCGATGCAGATCGTACACCTGACTCTTCGGCTTTCTCGAGCAGAAACTGACCATCCTGTAGGGTTTGCATAAGATAGAGCTCCAAGTTGGCTTTACCTGGCCATTCGCGCATACCGGCCCAAACATCGAGGATTGTCCTAATGAAGTTGTGGCTGATCTTGGTGTCCTTGATTAGCTTGGCGCAAACGGTAGCCCATACATCCGTACGGCGGAGATCCTCGGCAGAGTCCGGGCCAGACGAGTTGGCGAAGATTGTGTAGATGAGAGCGGAGAGGGGATCGTGCCGTTGGAAAGACAGAAGACGCTCTATCGGGTTTGCGCCCTGTTGCTGGGCCTTTTGGGAGCCTACGTTGCGACCGCGAGCCTGCATGGCCATGACGGAGTCAATAGGATCCATAGCCTGACGGAAAGAGGTAATGGCGGTAAGCTCTTGCTGCGAAAGACTAGAAATGCGAGTAGCAAGGAATTCAGGGTTGGTGCGAATCTCAGAAATAAAATCAAGGAGATCATCAAGGATCTTGGAGGGGACCTCATTGAGGAAGGTGGAGGCGGAGAGAGGCTTCTCGGACCGCATGCTCTTGGACTTGCCAAATTCCAGATCTGGTTCCAGGAGGGCATACTGGCGGGTGGCGTCGCAGGAGTTGCGGACATCGTTGAGCGCATTGTACAGGGACGAAAAGGACTTCTTGTCGTCTGATCTGAAGTTGTCCACCAGGGTGCGGTATGCCAGCTCCCCACAATGTACCAGACGTGCGGAAAGGGCGCTAGAGACGAGCCATCGGTGGAGGCGGACCCTGGCGTGGGTCTTGCGCTGCTCCTGGTAGCCCTGGAGGCGGATCAAGTGAGCGAGCTCAGCGAGGGAAGTGGCCGACGGTGGGATGGCGGCCGTCGGCAGGTACGAGTCTGTGTAGGAGGAAAGGTCGGCGGGGAGCAGGCGCGGCAGGCGGCCGGCCGGCGCAGACATGGAGGCGGACATCTGGGGACGCTGGAGGCTGGAGAGGCCATGGCGGTCACTGCCGGCGTCTTGTGACGGGCCCGGTCGAGTGCCCATGGTGGCAGTGGGTGGTTTGGATGCGCGAGGTGAGGGCGACCTGGGCGGACTGAAAGACCGCGGCGGAGCCTCAGCGGGCGGGTCGTCGACTTGAGATGTATGGCACAGAGGCGTGTGGCTTCTCGACGAGAGATGGGTGACGGTGGGCGACACGGCTAATGGAAGGGTCAGCGTGGATTCGCGTGCCAGCTCATCGTACAGAGCGCCTTGATCCGAGCCCCAGCTATTGGGCCAGGCACAACCAGGTGAAGAAGCGGAAATACACAGGCTAGAAAAGGCACCTACGAGGAGGAGGAGGAGTGCTGGACGCCTGCGCCGGGGGCGTGGCCGTGAGTTGGGTTCGTCGCATCATGTCGCCATTCGAGAGCACGTCGAAGCCCTACGGAAGGTACGGACCTCAAGAAGGTGGCAGTGATCCTCTACAGCATTGCCAGATGGAGCGATGGTATTGGGAGAGAGAGAACTGCTTTGGGCACGACTCTCCACTGCTTGGACGTGTGCGCTGGCGCGTCTTGACTCTTTAGGTGGAATGGGTACAGTAGCGAGGCGGGCGCGGCGTGATTGGGCGCCTGTCTCGAGTCCCCTTGTAACAACGGCGGGCAAGTAACGACTGCAGCTCAACGGCCATGGACGGCCAGCGGAGACAGAAGCTTCACATTGGTGGCGACGACAGACCGCCTATGTTGTTCACGCCCGGCCTCTTGTTGACATGGATCCGTCCAGGCGATGACTTGCAGGACCAGCACATCGCCGTGGGACGAATGAGGGCGCCTACACTCTGCATCACGCTGCAGGCCGCCCAAATGCCTCAGCTACGAAGAAGCCCATTGACCCTCTTTCGCTCACAGGTTCCGTGCCAGGCCCATCCCCGCCGAGCACAGAGACTCGTCGTCGTCGACAGCGCATGCTCTTTGATCGGCGCTGTCGCCATTACAACGAGAGATGCTTCCGGCATGTCGCCATAGAGGGGCTGCCGCTGCCCCTCCCTCCTCCATCATGGATGGTCGGCCGGCTGGCCGCCACCACCACCACCACCACCACGCCCACCAGCAGCCCAAAGCAACCACATAAACTCTCAAACACGCTTCTCCGTTGCATCTGCACAGTCTATACAAAGCATCGCCCCCAGCAAATCATATCTGCGCATCTCTTGTCGCCCTCGTGATGTGAGGGCTGTCGAGTGGAGTCGCCCTCTGCCCCTGCGCTGCCAGCACATCAAGCGCAAGGCATGCTGTCAAAGGAGGTCCATGCAACATGCTGCACGCCAAAACATCGCGTCGCGCTGCTGTGAACCGTTGTTTTCCCACCTCATCTCGCAGTGCATGGTTAGTGTGTAGTCAAGTCGTCCAGCCCGCGACTTGCGATGCGATGGGTATCCCTACTCCCATCCAATGAGCCTCATCGGCGCACCGCATCTTGCTTGACACTATCGCTGCAAGTTGCTGCGGAGACTTGTTCCTTTTGCACTTCTGCAGCAAATAATGCATCTGCAGTTGCCTTGTAGTCGTCGCCCGCGATATCGCCATCTGAATATTACGAGATGAAAACGTCTACCAAACGCATTCCCACCCATCCACTGTGTTGAACCGTTGCATTTGAAGATGTGGCCTACCTGGCCGTCGGAGATCGTCTTTCCCATCTGCCGGTCGCGTGCAAATACCCCGCTACCACCATTTGCCGGCTGGCGGCAGACCGCTTCTTGCTTAGGTACCGACAACCGCTCCACCTACCCAACCTCAGCCTTGGGCTGACGCTCACATTGCCCAACCCTTGCTATGCGCTCGTCTACTCTGTACAACATGGGAAACTGTACCAAATTCCGCCGAAACCCGCTTCGAAGCGTGGGCGTAACGCCCTGCCTAAAGTCCACTTGACAAGCTGCGATACCCCCGGAGCACCCATCACTCCATCAGAGCTTGCTATTTCCGCGTTGCAGTCATGCCATGGCTTCCCTGAGCAGAGGCGCGACACGTTTCCGGCTGTGCTGTACTTGACCTTGCCACCAGACTCTCCTCCACTCACTTTTATCGTCAAGGTCACTGTAACCCTGCCACTCTTCAAGCCCCAACTCATCCCGTGAATTCGTGGCAAAGCTCTTTGCAGCTGACACGGCGCCTTCGTTGAAAGCCCAGAGGACAAGCTCTCTCCGAAATTGCCCATCCCGAGACGTCGACGTGGTCATGAGAGAAAACATGTCCAGCTCACGCTCCCGTGCAAAGTGCTTCATCGCATCAAGAAAAGCCTCTGGTGGTGACGCGCTAGCTTCCTTGCCAGCTTTCTCCTGCAGGAATTCAATGGGCTTGACGACTGAACTGACACCCAACTTCTGACCCTGGTCCCATTGCTTGTAGTCCTTCCGCAGTATGTCTTGCAGCTTCAGGCTTCCAATGTCCTTCTTTGCTGCATCTATCTCCTGATAGAAGCTGGTGCGATCGAAGCTTGCAGCCAGTTGGGCACACATCATCATCTTAGCCTCGAGGTACGCGACTGCCTCACGGTCATGCTCGGTGGTTTTGCTCGCGTCGTTGAGATTCGCCGTGTCAATGAGAATGCTGGCAAATCCCAACTGAGCGACGTCCGCATCCCATCGTTGAACCAATGCCGCATCGTTTGACAAGCTGTCGCCCTGTGCGTGGGCTGCACCAGAAGACATGGCCGACCCAGAAAGGACGTCCCACGATTGCCGACAGTAATTCGCTACTAAGCTAGTGCAGCTACCGCTTTTTTCAATAATGCGAGGTTCGTCACCTGTATCTGCTGGCACCTTTCCCTCGTCATCGTGATGGTCAATAACGCCAAGGACGCGATCAGCGTAAATTTTGCCCAATTGACCCTGGAGGGCGTTGTGGTCTACGAGAATCCATTTGGTGTTCTCGGGTGCAAGCTTGGATCGCATGTCCGATAATGCGGGAAGGTCATCAAGCGTGATCAAATGCTTCGACTCGATATTAGCGTGCTTGAACACGGCAAGATACTCCGGTCGCAATTGGATATCCGCAGCTGGAATATTCGTGATTGGCACATATACTGGGCTGAATGCATTTTTAGGCGGCGACATGGACCGAATGTATGCGTACAGAATGGAACATGACATGGAATCAAGGTCTGGATTGCATGAGTACGGAAAGCGCCATTGTGGAGCGGGAGTCATGCTCACCCGCAGACTCATTGCCAATGACAAATGTGATCTTCTGACTGGAGTCGACAGCATTACGAAGTGCGCCTCGTGCGTGAGCGAGAAAACCTCGCAGTGAGTTCCTCGGCACTGCCATGTTGCTATGTAGCGGTGAGACGTACCGTTATTTTGAGAGAGCGAAGAAGCGGGCGAACGGTACTAGGAGATGACGTATTGCGCGCTTGGGCGCTCGGGCCACAACACGTGCTCAACGGGGATTGGAAACAACGACGCTCAATGTGTAGTGGGGAAGAGCGATGTCAATGAGACGAAGACGACGAGCTTCGAATGTAGAATTTGTGGTTCTTTCGGAGATGAGCATCTTGGTCGGAACGGGTCCTGGATAGCTTCAAAGACCCCGCAGAGCTTACTTGCTACCTACCCAGCGCTTGGAAAGGCGGTCCAGACTGTCAGCCCTCCACTTTATGACTGCTGCCGCTTTTAGTGGGGCCTCGTTGATTTGTTCAAGTTGGATTATTCAGTTGAGTTCGACGCTTCCCGCGGGTACACCTTTGGTACTCCGTAGCCGGCGAGCGAAGAACTGCATAATAGGGAGCATCTCTTCACGGCTGCTCGGCATACCGTCACCGTTCTTCTTCCACTCCTTGATCTCGATGTACTCGAAGGCGTCTTTGAGCTTGGAAGTCGCGCTATCAGTGACTGCAGACTTTTTGCTTGCCTTGCAGATCAGCACTGGAGTCTTGCCCTTCTTTTCGAGGGCCTTGAGTGACACGGATTGCGACAGCGGGCCGCCAATACTGACCACGCCGCCCAGTTCTTCGCCGTCGAGCTCGGCAGCAGCCTGTAGCCCGACCATGCCACCTTGTGCAAACCCAAATATCATAATCTCACGCGCTTTGTAACCACACTTTTCCATGAGCCCTTCGCGAATAACCTCGTCTAGCACCAAGTGTGTCGACTTCTTGAGGCCAGTGTCCATGTCCATCTCGCCGGTATTCGAGTCGAAAATCATGTCTTCACCCCAATGCATCCCTCCAAGGTCGAAGGGCAGAGGATTGGGTGCTTGTATCGCGACACATGCTGTCTCTGGGAGATTCAGCTGTTGTCCAAGCTTCGTGAAGGGCTCGTTCGTGTCCCCGAGGCCGTGCAGAAGGATCAAGACGTTCGTCGGGGGCTGCGAGGAAGGCGCTGCACTGGTTAGCGGGAGCACAAGAGGCGCTGGCGGAGCTGACATACGTGGCGTAATGCTCAAAACTACTGACGAGGGAAAGTCAGCTTTGGTGGGGAGTCGACCCGGCATGTTGTCGTGAAACAGCTGGTGTGGCTGAGCGCAAGCTAGAGCGGCCGATGGGGTTCGAGGCAGTGAGACGATCGCGAACTTCGGGAGATCTCCGCTCACTAAGCGACCAAGCTTTCTACCTCCATCGAAGCCTCGCCCTCTTTATACCTCTTGAGAAGTGGTCGAAATCTAGAAGCCAAGTTGTGTAATATAGTCACTATTTCTCAGAGAGCCATGGTACATATTTATAACGTTTCGCAGCAGACATAGTTCGGTGTCGCGGGCTAGATTGTCCATCATGCAAGGCTAAGCTTTACCAAGGAAGCTTGGCTAACTTGACTCTTTAATCCCGCAGCTCCCATGCCCACTCCTGGACCCATTACGCACGCATCTATACCGCATCAGGTGATCCATCATGACCTCACACGTACTAAGACGACATGTGGTCCAATCAACCGGACGGCTGAACGGCCTGGCCCATGATGTGGCGCAAGAAGAGCTCAAGTACCCTGCGGATATCTCCATACTGAGCCACAAAAGGACCCTGTATGGCTGAGCGATGCTTGAATGAGGGGCATGATCGGCCCTTATGCATCGTCTGGACGGTTATAACGGAGGTTTCGATCATATTCGGTGATGACGCGGCGTGAAAGTAAAGTTACAGGTAGCTCTTGTGCATAGGTATTTAAAGAGAGGTGCATGCACTCGAAGCAGTCATCAACATCCAACTTCTTCATCCAAGCATCTAAACACCTACCCTAAACACTCTATACCACTAAATCAAGCACAATGGGTTTCTGGGGTATGTCACTCCCGTCCCAGCCTTGAGTCAATCGATGCTAACATTTGGTATCAGACAAGAACGAAGACAACTACCAGCAGGTGTACGAGAACGACAACTTTGAAGAGAACAAGGCCAGCCTTGGACATGAGGCGATAGCGGGAGGCGCGGCCTTTATGGGCTTCAAGATGTTCGAAGACCGGCAACGCAAGGAAGGTGTGTAAAGATGGCTATTTTCTACTGTCATTCAAACTTCATGCTGATGGTTCCCTTAGGCAAGCCGGTTTCTCACCAGTTCGCCAAGGAGATGCTCGCAGGCATTGCCGGCGCCGAGGTATGCATTGACCGAGATTGTAACACAATGTTGGGTCCCTAACAAATTCAGGTTGACCGCCTTGCGGAAACAAAGGGCGAGGACTGGTTCGACCGCGAAAAGGCTAAGCGTGATGCGCAACACCACGCTGAGCGTATGTACGACGAGCACTACATTGACAACCACGGTGCCGACCAGTGAGTAGCGTCATTGCAATGATTGAGTGTCAAATGTATACTGACTTGCGCAATTTAGATACGACCCTAACCAATACAGCCGCCCGGAGCACTTTGACAGGCGCGGATGGTAGACGGAACAGGGCAGGCTATGATTGGCAACCAGACTCAACGGCCACTAGCTGACATGTCATACGCACCCTTGCAGTTGCTTTTGTCCCCTTCATCATATAGTGTAGAATGAATTCATGTGCAGATTCACGACATCGACACCACTTCTCCATGCTGTCTTGTACCAAACAGGTTCTAGAATCCGGGGAGGGGTCTGGCGCGTTATGACGTGGGCGCCAATTTGCCAATCCGCCAAGTTGGCCATGATTCGTGGGCTCGTTGACCGAAAGACATTCTTCTCAGCGTGACAGCGCTCGCAGCACCGATGGACCCTTAGATTGTCGCACACGACCAGCTTCACACGCACTACAGCAGTCTTAAAAGAGTGAGACGTTGCATATTTGCTGGTGGCTGCGACCCCATGTATCTGCAAAGAACGCGCCGTACTACCCCTTCACCGTGTTTCGCTATTGACGCGCTGGCGAAACAACCATGAAGTTTGCAAAGTGAGACAGGCGCTGCGAATACCACCAGCCACAGCTACTAACAGCGACAGGGAACTCGAGCGCGATCTTGTCCCGGAGTGGCGGCTCAAATACCTAGACTACAAGGTGCGCCGACAGATCCGTTAGCTTGCATCTAGTACCAGTGATGAACCTACTGACGGTACTTCTAGGTGGGTAAAAAGAAGCTCAAGGCCATCGATCGCGCCCTCCGCAATGTCGATTCGACCCCTCGACTGCGCCGTCGTGGCGGCAGCAACGTCCTCCCCTCGCCCTTTGACGCCGCCCCCAAGTACACGTACCTGAACCGCGAGCATACACGACAGGGGGAGACTGGCAGTACCAGAGACTCGGAAAACCTGAGGGCGCTTGCTATTACAAATAGCCAGAGCCAGAACAGCTTGCGACAGAGGGCGAATGGCAGTCAGCATGGACGGTCACCAGAGGAACAACCTTTGACCCAGGGGCGGGGTGAGCTCTCAGGTCTGGGCAGCAGCTATGGCAGCTTCACAGCAGCAAGCCCTCCCAACGAGCCCCCTAAACCTGCTGCGAACAAGAGCAATGCGCCGCCGTCTTTGAAACTCCCAGGTGCAGCCCTCGACCCCGAGAATGTCTCCCCGCGTGTCGCTTTGTCTGGGGGTTCGCTCGCGCGGCACAAGACTGTTACGCTGCCCCCTCCTGCAGAGCCCGAGACCGACAATGCTTTCGAGGTTGGGAAGACGAAAACGCCCAGTAAGCACCATAGCTCTCTGCCCGCCAAATACAAGAGCGTCTTCAGCCCCAAGCGCATGAACTCGACACCCGGCCCCATCACCCAGTCCAAGGCACGCCCAGTCTCACGCCGCCTGTTCTCCCTGAGCAACAAAACGCCCCCAGTCAGTCCGGGCGACGTCCCGCTTGAAGCCTACCGTGATCTCGACTTCCGCCAGGCCGAATTCTTCAACTTCCTCGATGGCGAATTGAACAAGATCGAGACGTTCTACAAGGAGAAGGAGGAAGAGGCCACCAATCGCCTGGCTGTGCTACGCGATCAGCTTCATATCATGCGAGATCGTCGCATCGACGACATCATAAAGCGGCAGACGGATAAGATCAATGCCAGAGCACAGAAGAAGCACGATGGCGGTCACGACCTCACCAGCGGCCAGAACAGTAGCGAGGGCGAGGGAAACCAAGAAAGCTGGGTTACAGGGACAACATTCAAGGATACCTTTATGAACCCCATTGATGCTGCAATCGAAGCCATCAACGCGGGCAAGTACGGGAAGAGTACCAAGAATATAGCGCAGCTCGCAACACCCGCCGCACTCCAACCGAGAGACCACCCCGACAGTCGCCGTGACTTCGCTCGACGCCCCGACCTCCCAGATGTGCCGTATCAGACCGCGAAGAGAAAGTTGAAGGTGGCGCTTCAGGAATACTACAGAGGACTAGAGCTGCTCAAGGCATACGCTCTGCTCAACCGGACTGCCTTCCGCAAGATTAACAAGAAGTACGACAAGACGGTCAACGCACGCCCATCATCCCGCTATATGAACGAAAAGGTCAACCACGCCTGGTTCGTCAATAGCGACGTCATCGAGGGGCACATCAGAGCAACCGAAGATCTCTACGCAAGGTACTTCGAAAAGGGCAACCATAAGGTCGCCATCGGAAAGCTGCGCATAAAGATTGCGCGCGCAGGCGACTACACCGACAACACCTTCCGCAATGGTCTTTTGCTCTCTGCAGGTGTCATCCTTGCTGTCCAAGGCCTCGTCAAGGCAAACACTATAACCGACTTGCATGACCCTGACGAAAGCTCGCTTGCAATGAATACGAGTTATTTACTACAGGTAAGATAATATGTCCCCTCAGTAATGACGCCGCTAATCATTTCAGATCTACGCTGGATACTTCTTGATCAATTTCCTTACTCTTCTCTTCTGTCTAGCGTGCCGCGTCTGGCACGAAAACAAGATCAACTATATTTTCATTTTCGAATACGATACCCGCCACCATCTCGATTGGAGGCAACTTGCAGAGGTCAGTCTACTGCCTCCGTAAACTACCATGACTAACGTACGGCAGATTCCATGTTGGTATTTGTTTATGCTTGGACTGTTTATGCAAATCAACTTCCACCAAGTCGGTGGAGAGCGCTTGTACATATACTATCCAGTTATCCTTATCGGTATATCGGTCGCTCTCTTGTTCAATCCCTTCAAAGTGTTCTACTTCCGGACCCGTATGTGGTTATTGTACTCATTGGTAAGTTTCTTGCATCATCTCAACGCTACCTCTGCTTACCATTTTCAGTGGCGCTTGATGCTCGCCGGTGTTTATCCTGTCGAATGGCGTGACTTCTACATGGGCGACATGTTCTGTTCCTTGACCTACAGTATGAGTGTGAGTTTATCAGACTTCTTTTCGGTCTTCATCGCTGACTTCCAAAGGGTATCGCTCTGTTCTTTTGCCTGTACGCCCACGACTGGAACAACCCACCCCAGTGCAATTCGTCTCACTTGCGCGTTACTGGGTTCCTCAGTGCGCTGCCAGGTGTGTGGCGGTTGCTACAATGTCTCCGCCGTTACAAAGACACCGGCAACAAGTTCCCTCATTTGCTAAACGGCGGAAAATATACTGCCACTATCTTGTTCAACGCGACACTGAGCATTCATCGCATGGACAGCCGAACCTCCACCAAGGCAGTTTACATCACGTTCGGAATCATCAACGGCATCTACACCAGCTTCTGGGATATCTACTACGATTGGAGTCTGGGCGACCCGCACGCCAAGCACCCTTTTCTGCGAAAGGAACTCGGGTACAAGAAGGTGTGGTGGTACTACACCGCCATGGTCATCGATCCCATCTTGCGAAACAACTGGGTCCTGTACACCATCATACCGCTCCAACTTCAACACTCAGCAGTGACATCCTTCTGCGTATCTCTTACCGAGATCCTACGTCGAGGCATGTGGTCAGTGTTCCGTGTAGAAAACGAACACTGCACCAACGTCGGCCGCTTCCGCGCAAGCAGAGACGTGCCTCTCCCGTACTCTCTCCCCCCAGAGGAAGAAGAGGAAGACCACACCTCCGGCATCCCCCGCGGTCCTGTCCAGATCGACGAAGAACAACCCGACGAGCAACACCCATGGTCATCGCTGGAAGCACAGGGAAACCTCCCCGCCACAACCTCAGGCGCAGATTTCGACCGCGCACAACCACCCGCCCAAGCCCCAGCCCGCAGGCGCCGTGGCGGCGGCGGCGCTAGCAGTGCACAAGACGATTTTCGCCCCTCGCCCCTCCAACGCGCCTTCACGCACGTCGGCGACATCTTCCGCGACGCCCACGCTGAGGACTTTGAACGCAAGATGAAGCCTGAACTCGGGCGTGACCCGCGCGACGCCAACAAAGTCGACGATGACGACGACACTGACGACGAGTCGGAGAATGAAGAGGATATCGAACAGGAGCAGGCTGCTGCGCTGGCGAGTGAGCGCGTTAGCGATGGCGTACGCAGTCGGAGTAGTGATGGCGATGGTGAGGCGGATGTTGATGAGGAGGTTGGCGATGAGGAGGAGCAGAGTGCGTTGGATAGGATTAGAGAGGATTTTGCACTGGGGGTTACGGGGGCGAGGTCGGATCGGACGCATGATTGATGTTTGGGGGGGTGAGAAGTGAGGGGATGTAGGGGTGGAGGTTGTTTGCGTATGTATAATGAAGACTTTTTTTTTGATCCTGTTTCTTTCGTAGCTTGCTTTGTTATTTTCTGCGTGTGAAGTGTATATATATTGCCCTTGATTTGCAACCTTTCTTGATACAACCAATCAGTTTTTTCATGACGAAGAGGTGTGTGTGTGTGAAAGCTTGAACATGTTTCTTCCTAGCTACTAGCTATGCCCCCCCTTTCCGCCCCAATAACAACAATACCCCCATCTCACCGGCCCCATTCTTTTATTACCATAGGTAGCACTCGTAGCATTCATCCATCATTCCAAGACACTAGCATCACTCCAGCCCATCACAAACCCATCACCCTCTTTCCTTCTACTACTACTACATAGCTGGCCATTCCATGCACTCGCAACAAACTACCATAGCGGGCCAAAGCGTAAGCAAACAGGATAGACGGAGAAGCTTACTCACGTCATCACTAGATCAAGCAACCCCACAATAGACATTAGACATGTTGCATGACCAAGTGGGGCAAACAACATAATCTCAACTACTGGGACTATAGGCAAGATTTGTCATCAGTCATGTATGTCTAGACCACAGCAAAAGTGTCGCGTGTATATGCTAGGTAGGCATAAGTCCGGACAAATCTCGCGAGTAGAGCTGCGACAAGTAACGTTACTTTTGTAGGGAGAGAGACGGTGCTGGGTCAGTAACAAGAGCGACGTGGTTAGTTGGAGAAAAAAAAAAGACTATTCATGTAATTCGGTGAAGTCGTTTTGCTTTACAGAAGAGCCCCCCTTCCCCCCAGTTGAGTGTAAAGTTTAGGAGATTCTTCTTGGCTGGCTGGCTGGTTAAGCGTAAGAAGATGTGTGGCCCGGGTGAGATGGGGCTGATTAGGATAAAGAGTGTAACATTGGAGGGTCAGGTTTGGGTTTGCGCGTTCTGAGTGAACAGGTAGGTTGATACATATACACCAGACGCTGGAGTGGCGAATTGTGTCACGGGATGGCCAGTATCGAGCGTGCTAGCTTTGTTTTCAATGGTCGCAATGTTCTCGTAGAATTGAAACAAGCGTCTCTTTTGCTGACCCCTCGCGGGACGCAGTCCAGCAATCGGAACAGTTCTATGACTGTTTACTGCCCTTACTCATATAGCAGCACATGTCGGGGCTCAACGTTGACACTGTTCACACGTTTCATTTTCCTTCTTCGCGAGAACTAGAACGAATACCAGAAAAGGGGGCTATACCCATACACCGAGATCGAGATCTTGAACATTACCATGTGCCGAAGAGGGCTTCTAGTGCGCGGGCCGAAAAGTAGCAATATAAGATCATGGACAAATCATGCCATGGCGTCGTCGGCATAACGCTCTCATTTGCGAAAGCGGTACAGAAAGCCGTGGCAAGGAGATCCCTAGTGGCTGGGAGCTGCGGTCGGGACGAAGCGAGCGAAACTAGCGCGTTTGGAGCAATGTACCCGCATGAACGAGGCAGTCAACTTCGTCACGACTTTCGAGGCGAAGCGTGTCCGTTTCTGGATGAAAGGTGTCTTGAGGGTTGTGCAATGGCTTTTATGGAACGATGGATGTCTTGACGAAGTCAATGATAAGATACAGCGAGACGTGTATATCGCGAGACCTCCGCGGGAGTCTGAGACAAGGAACAACGCTTGTGGTAAATATAGAGTCGTCTTGATTCATGATGGCATACTAACCCGATAATGCCATGACAGTCGCATGGACGCTGCTTCTAGCGCCAGGAACAGGACGGGGAAATGAGACGGATCATCACTCATCTCGTGCGCGTAGACGAGCGGCAGAGATGATGGTGGCGATAGGCGAATTTGAACATTTCCAGCAATCTCCGTAAATGGTGGCTGGGAAGAAGAAACATCGTTGACGTCTCTGTCGAGCATTGACGAAACGCGATATCACGTGAGTCGAGGACATCACCACTATGCACTTGAGCAGCTGCGATGACCGGAGGCTGCGATGTAGTAGCGCCTTGTCACACCGGTCATTCAAAGGGTTTGTGAGACTGGTTTCTCGGGGTAGGTCACTGTCCTAGTCGCGATTGGAGCTTGTAATACGTCGGGATAGCGCGAGAGCGAGGTATGGCGGATGCATGCGGCTTCTCCCGTCAGCCATTGGCGCGGAAAGTTGCACAGCAGGACAAGATTGGGCGGGCAACACCAACATGTTACTCGTACCCAAGTTGGTGTGATCAAGTCGGAGCGCCTCGTGATGCTTGGTGACGCCACCCGTAACGTGTGGGCGCGATATGACATGTTACTCAACAAATGCTAAAAAGACTACAACCTTGATGCGAGAGGATCCGAGAAGATGCTTAGAGGGTCGCTCTAGGGGCCAGAGCTAGGGTTGATACGACGGCGAGGAATCCAGGCCTGAGCAGTTGAACAAAGTAAATGGGAATACTGGACCAAGCGCGGCAGCCGTGAAAGCGGCAACGACAAAGGTGGAAAGTACGGTGAGCGTCCCAATATTAGAGACAGGGTTACTCTGCCTCTCTCTCTGCATCGCCCCTTAGCGGCCAAAATCACCATGACGTATGAATCGAACGACAAGGGTAGCCCACTCTTTGGCCACTCCAAGATCTGGCCTAGTAAAACTCAATCGGCGGATTGACACCTGCGAACAGGACTCGTGCACCTGATTTTCGTTGAGTCGGCGAAGATGGCTGCCTCGGTCCCAAGGTTTCTTTGGTGCTGCACCCAACGGCGCTCCCACCCACTAACGCTTGCAAAACAAATGGCCGGGGGATTTGGAGCAATCGGCATGGCAGGCGGTACAAGCAAGTTTGTGTCTGGCATGCTGGCGTCGAGCAGGGAACGGCGAGGCTGCAGCACGTTTATCATGGAATGCGGGAAAGACTAGTGAGGGGCGCTTGGCTGAGGCCACGCACGGTGCATGTCACTCATGGAGGGATTGTGAGGGGAATTATCGGGCCGTGCTTGCTCTCACCTAGCGCCGCTATGATAAGCTCCACGGCCTCTTGCCGTTGCCCGTAAAACCTTGATTTCCATCTTTCCCTTGGGATGCGAAACTCTTCAACCTCCATCCTCTACTAACTAATCGTAATACCGCAAAAATGCCTCCAGACCCCAAAGATGCCCCATTTCCTATGAAGCAGCTCATCATCATCGGTACGTATGCTTTCGCGAAGAGTGATGTCACGCTTATTGTTGGACCATGTCTGACGCCCGCATAGGAATATGCCGATTCTCCGAGCCTCTCGCCTTCAACTCTATCCTGGCCTACTCGGTCGTAATGGTCCAAGACCTGGGTATCAGCCGTCACGATGCTTCATTCTATGCTGGACTGCTGGTATCAGCCTATGCGATCGCAGAAGCGATGACGGCCCCATTATGGGGAATGGTTTCTGATGTCTATGGCCGGAAACCCGTCGCACTTATTGGCCTGCTGGGTGTCGCCATGTCAAGTCTTGTCTTCGGTATCGCGCCAACCTACTGGGTCGCCTTACTTGCTCGCTTTGTCGGCGGTGCATTGAACGGAAATGTCGCAATCATGCAGACCATGGTCGCGGAGATGGTTAAGAACCCAGCTCACGAGCGTAAGCACCTTAAGCGGAACCGCATTCGGTGGGTCAGGCTAACGCAAAGCAGCGCGCGCATACGCGACACAACCCTTCGTATGGACTTTGGGCGGTATCATCGGTTCAGCAATGGGTGGCTTCCTCGCCCAGCCTGTCAAGTTCTACCCGAACACTTTTGACCAGGATGGCATTTTCGGTCGCTACCCGTATCTCCTGCCGAACCTTGTCGCAGCCATTGGAATTCTGCTAGCCATCCTCCAGGGCATGTTCTTTCTGGAGGAGACCCTCGTCCGTGAAGAGAAGCCAGAGGGAGAGAATGGCATTGCGGACCACCACGACTACCACGACCATCTGGACACTATCAACGAGACCCCCGCGAACGAGAGGAGCCGTCTACTACCGCCTCCTGCCAACCACCAGCACCCGAATCGCGAGGCTCGTGGCTCGACAGCTGGATCAATGCGCCACCGCGGCTCGATTGCTAGCTTCACTCGCGACCGCTTGGCCTCCATTTCCGTCTCCGGCAGCATGCGACAGATCCGCAAGCGAGCCTCGTTTATGGAAGAGGGTATGCCCGTCCCATTTGCCCAAGGATTCGATATCCGCCGCTCTTCTTTTGGTACCATGCACTCGATCAAGATTCAGCAGGACGTGCTTCCCATCCGCGGCGGACCAGCTCCTAAGCCGCGGAAGACGTTCAACCAGACTGTCGTCATGATCATCCTCGCAATGGCCATTTTCGCTTTCCATCAAATGGCCTTCATCTCGATTCTTCCAGTCTACATCCTCGACCCGAAGTCATCCAAGGGCCTGGACTTCCAGGGTGGTCTTGACATGAACCTACACGATGTTGGGACCTTCCTTACCGTTAACGGATTCATCACGCTCTTTGTCCAGGGATTCATCTTTCCGATTTTCGTGGAATGGGCCGGTGTTTGGAACTCTTTCATCTGGATGGTCATTCTCTACCCGATCACGTACATCATCGTACCGTTCATCAGCGCCTTCCCGCACGAGTTCGAGACTCCGGGAATCTACCTTGTTCTTTTCCTACAGGCTTTCTTTGGAATCATCGTATTCCCATGCGCTCTGATTCTCATGAAAAACGCCATTCCGTCGCCGCTTGTTCTTGGACGCGTCAATGGTCTCGCCATGTCCGCCTGCTGTTTGGCGAGAACCATTTCATCCCCACTTGTTGGGCTCATTTACTCCCTCGGAGGATCTGCAGCAGCTTGGTTCGGCCTCGCTGCTATCGCTATCATCGGCATTATCCAGTTGATCTGGGTTCCCAAGGAGGATGTCGGTGCGGTTCAGATCGATAATGGCCTAAAGAAGGTCATTCATGACGACATGGACGAGGACGCGGTTGACGATATTTCCATCATTGAGTCTGTAAGATAACAGAACTCAGTATGGTGCACATGCGCATAGTTTGAAAAGCTGTGGACTTCGGAGTCAACAAATTTAGAGCCTTTTGATTTTACAGTTGCATGGTCGTTTGGCGTTTCTGGTCCGTCTCGAGATATTCACGTCTTCGAGCTTGGACATCTCAGCATGTCTTGCATAGCGCTTTTCCAAAGCCCCAAATCCATCTCCGTGGCCCCACTGGGCTAATGTTCTCAATTCAGCTGCGTTCTTCTCCATCTGTCCCTTTCCAGCAAAGTGTTCGAATTAAGCTTGAGCTAAGCAGCGCACGGTCAGAGTGATCTACGAAGATCTTGATTTGGCCCGCAGTGGATCTGCTACCAGGGGCCGGGTACAATAATTTGGCCGAGCTGGCCAACTTTGCAGGATGTAGCATGTTCTGTGGCGGTGTACGCCTCTATGGTGTGCGGCAAGGCCATGTGTCTTGTTTGGAGAGGTGATGCGCTTTAGCTTTAGCTTCGAGTTGTACAGCTGTCCAAGGTGGTTTGAGCTGCACAGCTAGAGTCTAGGTCTTCTGAAGCCGACTATTTGATACCAGCTAGATAGGGTTAGAAGCTCTAAGTATTGGCAACGTCCATTGCTCTAGTTCTAGTTCCAAAATTGTGTCGAGCTGTTGGCGCGACGAGACGCGGGTGAAAGCCTTCGCCTCGGCTACACACTCTCCGACTCCCGGCTTGGCAGCAACCTGGACATCTCGGAGGTAAGCTGGGTCCCCGACCCTTTTGCTATTTCCCACCTAAACGCTCTATATTTACCCTCGAATTGCAAACAGGCCTGGTGATGCTTCTCTAGCAGAAGCAAATCACTATGACGCTTGACGCTGCAGCCCGAACATGGATCACTGGGGCGACCCTTGGGCAGACAACAATGCCGAACAACAGAAGTCGCCCATCAAGGACGCGGTGACTTCACCACAACCGCGTGCGCTTGCGCCTGTGCCGGTCCTTTTGAACGGCTTTCTGGATGATGCAGGATGGGGGAATGAAGACGAGAGTTTCGGCGACTGGACTGCGCCATCTGCGAATGATGCTGCCGTGGCATCTGTGGAGGCGCGAGTGCCTAGCCCAAGCCCTCTGAGGGACGATAAAGCGGTTAAAGACGCCCCGAGGTGGGATGTGGAGGAAAGGAATGAGGATGCTACACCAGACAGCGGACTTGCATGGACAAAACATAATGGCGACACCCCTGACAGTGATAATGTCACTTCAGATACGTCAGAAACCTCGACTACGATACAGCCAGACGCAGCCCCGGATCACGACGCAAAACCTCCTTCTAGTCAATTGCAACCAGACGACGACTCCTCAGCGCGACCCTCTACATCCCAGTCCGAGACTAGCCGCACCGAAGCGCCAGCCGAATCGCCCCGGACATCTTTTGAAGAGGAAAGTGGTGTTGGGAAACATATCGCAGGCGAGGCACAAATCGAGGAGGAGTATACAACAGTCGACGAGAAGGAGGAGACAGAGCCCGATGTCTCTAGTTCCGAGAGCGACGGCACCGAAGACGAGTTTGGTACTTCCACTGCAGACACGCTCCTGACAGACGCTCTTCCTGGCCAAAACGAAGTTGCTCAAGACGAAAGCGAAAAACCGAACGAGGTCACGGAGGAACGCTCAGCCTCACCTGCGGAGCCTGAGATAGAGTCGACGCCCATTTCAACCACCGCCGCCGTCCCAGCTAGCACTGATGCATACCATCTCGATACAGCCCTTCTCGATGAGCTCTTCCCGCCCTCTAAAGACGCAAAAGAGCTAGACGATGCTCCCGAAGATCCAGTCTATTCGACTTCCGGCCGCAAAGCCTGGTACAGGCTTACGCGGAAGCAGACTATGCGGGAGTTCAACAGCGGGAACGGTGACGACAACTACATCCGGGTTACATGGGCGGGCTCACAAGTTAGGTCTGAAGTCAACAAGACGGTGGCAAGATGGGCGCGTGAAGACCGCCTTTCAGGCACAGGTGCTGGCGCGCGAGCCTCTTTTTACTGGGACACACCGGCGCCAGTCGAGCCCAAGATGCCCAGAGGCCACCAGCGTACCAAAACCTCTATTCCTGCCCACATCCCCACTCAGCGTGCAGCTGCTCCAATGAGGCAAAGCCTTCCGCCTGTAGCCACCAATACACCAGCTGCATTCAATTGGAGCTCTCCTACTTCTACGGTAGATCCATGGAAACAAGACAGCCCAGGTCTCATAGCCCCACCCGCCATACCGAGCCCCAACGTAGACAATGTGCAGACACAGGAGCTTCGGGCAGTTTCTGTGGATCTCACACGTGGTGTTGCGGGAACACAAGGGCAAACGTCAACAGTCCCCTCTGAAACGCCAGCTGTCGCAAAAACAATTCCACCCCCTGTTCCGACCACAATCTCGACAGATCCATGGGGAGACCTCAGTGCTTTCGACACAAACTCTTCGGACCAACAACAGAGCGCAAATGTACCAGATGACGATGACGATGATTGGGGTGAGATGATTTCAAGTCCCACTGTATCTACTCCGATCTCAGCATTCCCAACTTCCCTACCAGCGACACGCGACAACACTCTGTCGACCTCGGCGTCTACCCCTGAGACGCCGCCGGACCGAGATCACTCAGCCGATGCCATGCACGCAGCTTCTATTGTCCGTCTTAGGAGTACGATATCGCCAACGTCAGCGATATTTGGCCCCAAGAGTTTTGTTCCGCTGCATGTTGAACAAGGCCCTATTGGACCTGGTCTCTTGAAACCGGTCAAGCGAAATGCCGTTTCTACACCCGAGAAGCCTAAGAATGAAGAGCCACTGGCGTTGGCCTCAGAGCCTGTACGAAGTGACGAGGTGAAGCAAGACCCACTTAAAGCGCGCACCGTCGACGATGCTTCCGCAGGCGAATTGAAGGCTCTTGGACCGGCTTTTGACGAAGAAGACGACTTTTCTGCATTCGAATCAAGTACCCTGGATCCGGCACCAGCCCGACCCATGACCCCGCCTCCTCCAGCAGCTCCCCCACACCCCGAACCGACACCAGACTCCTGGGCCGACGCCGACTTGTCCTTCTTCGAGTCTGCTCCATCAACAACAACAGCAATAACAGCACCTCCCAAGTCTACGCCCGACCCTTCAGATCCCTTCTCCGTCTTCCAAACTCCCCCTCGACCAACCAGCAGTGCAGCGTCCTCGGCAAAAACGTTCACGCGATCGTCTCCGCCGCGCAATCTGACGCCGCCGAGTATTCAGCCGCTTACTGGAGCAACGAATGCGGCGCAAAGGAGGAAGAATGAGGAAGAGGCGGTTATTAGGGATATTATTGAAGGCTTGCCGGATTTGCGGTATATGCTGTTGTAGTGGGGTGTCGTTTTTTTTTTCAATCAATTGCATTTGATGAGGTGTTTATGGTGCTTGGGCATATCCACAGTCGAGGCGATTGTATTGTGTATATCTTGTAGAGGGGGGTCTTTAGATCAAGGTCGTTGATGAAGTATTTTCACTGTTGTACCTCTGGTATAGCAGCAAAGTTTTATTCTTTTCAACGTATTTCACTTTCATGTTCCATCCCATATTGACGGCTATTTCCCCTTCCCCCACTCCTCTTTACGTATTAACCCTTCCTCTTTCCCTCTTTCCCTCTTTCCCACTATCAACCACACCCCCGTTCTCCCTTCCTTCCCTTTCACTTACCGCATCTAGTCAACCAACCAACCGAATCAAACCTACAAACCCGCCCATTCGACAGATCCCACTTATGCCTCCACCTCCACATCCATCACGCATCCCCAATTACACCCCCAACCCCTATGACAATCGCGACTTATACGCTAGCCCCGCATCAGAAGTATCCTCGCTCCTTGCTTCTCCTAGCTGTCCGCCGCCGAGTCCGGGTGCGACTACGGCTACGGCTGCGGGTGTTGAGC
The DNA here is from genome assembly GCA_004380135.1 of Stemphylium vesicarium. NCBI lineage: Eukaryota > Fungi > Ascomycota > Dothideomycetes > Pleosporales > Pleosporaceae > Stemphylium > Stemphylium vesicarium. The sequence goes on along the minus strand of QXCR01000060.1, from coordinate 32,053 downwards.
GACGTGATGGGGGTTTTAGGGGACGAGTGTGGGGATCTGCGCGTTCGAGTCGTTCAGTGGAAAGGCGGCGGCGGGTGAGGAGGAGGAGGAGGAGGAGGAGGAGGAGGAGGAGGAGGAGGAGAAGGAGGAGGAGTTGAGACGGCTAGGACTGCGTTTACCTCGTTTTGCGTCGTCGTCTTGGATGGGAGTGAGGGGTTCTTCTCCACCGCCGCCGTACAGTTTACATGACCTGTCTTCGCCTGCGCCATCTTCACCTGCTCCTTCGTCGTGGAGGAGAACATCGAGTATCCCCCCCCCCCCCCGATTCCTCACTTTCTCAACGTCACTTCTCAGCATCTCCACATCCACATCCACATCCTCCATTATCTGCACCCCCCTCTTCCTCTCTACCTCACTCACCCCCCATCCTCGTCCTTCTCCTCGTCCTTATCCCCGTCCTTTTCTCAATTTTCTACCCAACCCTTCCATCCAATCCCCCTCGAACACCAACAGACAAACCCCTCATTCCCCCCCTCCCCATGCAGGTACCCACCCTCGCTTCGCAGAAGCACAGCATGCAGCCCGCCAGATCGACGTGTTTGGTCTTGGTGACGAGCGCGCGGTACCGTATATACATATACTGCGGGAGATTACTGCGGAGATGGAAGGCCAGGGTCTGGGTCCGGGGTTGGAGCTAGAAGAAGGAAGGGAGTGGGAGCGCGATTATAGTGGACTGAGTGATAGAGTTGAGGGTGCTGGGGGGATAGGTAGCGGCGGTGGTAGAAGTCGGGATGGTACTGGTGATCGTACTTCTACGGGTACGGTACTTGGAGAAGGGGAAAGGGATAATCCGCCTCCGTACACGCCGTTCGATCAGCGCTTTCACGGACTGGGGAACTTCCGAGGTCTGGGTCGAGGCGGGTATGAGTGGGGTTTTGAGAGGGAGCGGTATACGGGGGCTTGGGGCGAGGGTGGGAGGGAGAGTGGTGTTGTGAGGCGCGGACGGGCTGATGGGGATGGAGATGGAGGGAATGAAAGGAGTGGTAGTGTGAGGGATGGAAGGAGTGCGCTGGTGGTTAGGCATGGTCAGAGGGATAGACAGGAAGAGGATAGGCGGAGACAGAGAGAGAGGCTGCGGCAGAAGAGGATAAACTTTTGGGGATACTTTTTGATGTGAGGGATGGGGAAGGCGCGTGGGCTCTTGAGGGTACCAGATGGGAGAGACGAACTTCATAGACTACTGATTGCGGTACAAACTAGAAAGCGGCGGGGATTTTGTCGTGGCTATAGAACATGTCTGATCTAAGGCTGGTGCATACAAAGCTCATCCTCAAGACTCATTATCCTCACTCAGCTTCGTGGTTTCCAGTTTTGTGCGCGGGTTCTGTTCACCGCTGAGTAGTAATGAGATCCCTAGATATTGTGGGGCGGCAGTGCGACAGTATGCACCGTGGAGGCAACCTTTGGCTTCGCTTTCATTATCACCTATATCTAGACCTTCTTTTCCAACTTGTAATTTCCATGTGACGTCAGGGTCTGGAAGCTTTCACGGTGAGTGTTTGCTGAAGCGGGGTTTCTGCCCGTGCGTATATTAACAAGCGTCCCTGCTTCTTCTGCCTTTTTCTTTCGCTCTCACTCACTCACTCACTCACTCACTCACTCACCCCAAGTCACCTTTGTTTTCGACAAATAAATGGAGGGCTCATCCGAAGAAGTCATTGACTTCGCTATGATTCCGATCGAGACTGTGGCCGCGTCCACATCAATCTTGGGAGCAATTCAACGCGCTTTCTCAAGAAACGCTTCCCCACTTGTCGATATCCACCAGATCGAGAAATTCTATCATTACGGCAAGAAATTGGTTTCTAAATCAGAAGAAAAATGACCGCGAATCGTTCGGGAAAACTCTATTATTCACCGAGCGATGGTAGAGCTCAACGACCTGGCAGCCTTCTGGGTCAAGTCATCCCCGATCTTTCGTGATTGTCGAGATCCACTGGAGACGTACCTTGAATTTCGTTACGGGTTCTCCGCTAGCAACTTGATTGTCAATGGATGTGGGGCCATCATTAACAGGGAGGCAATTCTCTTACTGCAGCAGCTGTATTTCAAGGGCTGTCGGAAAGATATCATAGTAGAGCAGATCAATAGCCCAGAGAGCCGCGAAGCATACGACGAGTTTCTCACCACTTTGACGTGGATGCGAATCGACTCACGTCGTCGCATGTTCAAGAATGGGTTTAGAGGAACGTACCATGAGCGCACAATTATGGCGAAGGACAGAAAGGTCAATCTCGAGAACCTTAGCATCGCTGGTCAGTCCCCTATTGACGTTTCACATGCCACAACTGACCATTACAAAGATGACGATTCGAGCACGGCTATGCTTACCCCGACGATCACACGATCCACATCTCCGGCGCATACTGAACCTCTAATTGAGTCCGACCAGGACAGCATGCGCGAAAACGGTACTTCATCGACTGACCTGCCCACTCTCAAATTCATGGCCGTTATCGAGACACCCACAGACAAAGCAATCTACGAGATGGATGATTCCGATATCTACGATACGACGAGCGCAAAACTACATACTGCTCTGGACATGTGTAAACACATGATCCGCAAGGGCTATGGTGGGAAAGTCAAGCTGCAGGACATCCTTGACATGGCGCTTCGAACCGCGTAGGCAGGATACAGGGCAGATTTCCGCGCTACAGATGCGTTCATTATACCGGTTGATGGCAGAAGGGTTGAAATTCGCGGGGTACTCTTATGATGCATGGGAGTAATGTCGCCGGAGTTGCGTTTGCTGTCCCCCGGTAGATTTCTTAATGCTGGCACTACGGTTAGCTGCGATACGTTGAAAACCCAGTGAGCTATGTAGTCTCAATACAGAGGCGAGACAAATACAACCATGAATGTAGAATCTCCCTAGAAATGCAAGCCATCAATTAGATCATTAACCAGAACGGAGTGCCGCAACGAAGCATAACCCTTCTCCTCTACCGCTTCCCCTCATCAAGCACCAGAACCGTCGGTCCAAAATCCTGCTCCCCCAACGAGTCCGAATTAACCCCCCACCTAACTCTCTCGTCTTTCGCTTCCTCCTCCGTCGCCCAACGATACCTCCTCACCTCCGCAAGCCCAAACCTCTTCCCCTTGACCAGAAACTCTTTGAACCCCCGATGCGTCACAACCGCAATATTCGCATACCTCCCCTCCAGCCCCTTCAACCTCTTCCTCACCCTCTCCGCCCTTTTCGTCGCCCGCTCAAACTCATACCCAGCATAATCCCACTCTGCATGACACTCGTTGAAATCGAACTGCGGAAACCCGGCTTCTAGTTCCTTCCGCGAAAGCCCATTGTTGCAGATGCTGTCGTATGTTTCGCGGAGGTCGGGCCAGATTTGCACAGGTATTTTGAACGGAGCTTGTTCTGCGAGAAAAGGGAATATGTTTATCGCGGTTTGCAGTGTGCGTGTCATGGGTGAGATGAGGATGAGATCGGGGCGTGCGGTCAAATGAATGTTTTTGGTGCTGTGGTGGCCGGATTTAGTCAAGGGGGGGTCGCGATTGGGGTAGTTGCGCTGGATGTTGTGCAGGGCCTCGCCGTGACGGATTATATGGATTTGGGGTCGCATCTTTTTGTGTAGGTTGGGGATTATTGGAGGGGGAATGCGGGAATGGTTTGTGTGGAGGGGGAGATGGCGGTTCGGGATGACGTTGGGGTGGGGGATGGAATGGAGCTACTGAGGAACGCCGTTGTGAGGTTGATTTGGTTGTGCACAACTGCTGCAGTTACACTATGCCCACTGTACGGTCGGGTGTTAGGAGATATAATTGAGTTTGGGTCTGTGGCTAGCTGTCTCCAGGGCGCTCGGCGTTGGAAAAAGACTGCATCTCTGCTAACGTCACGGTGCTCATGCTTCAATTGATCGCTGAGGGGGGCGTGTGCATGTTGTCCCTATATTCTCAAGCTCTTCAACATGGTATAGGCAATAAAAAAAGCATCACCAAAAATGCGCTTCTCAATATCCCTCGTTCTCGGGTGACTAGAGAGGGGAGAGGGGTAGAAATTAAGCTTCACAGTTTGGTGGGGTAGACACATGTTGTATCAGCGAGCATGTCATGGGAGTAATTTTAGTGTCTACTATTGAACACGTCCTGTCTATACGCTCTTCTCGCCCGCACTTATGATTCAGGGACTTCATCCGCCCATGGAATACTCGACTGCGCGCCTTCCCTTTGCACGGTCATAGATGCCGCTCTGTTCGCCTGTGAAATAGCAGCATCGAGATTGAAGTCAGCGCCTTGCGCCATAGCCTTCCAGCGTGCGACGGCAACGGTGTAGGCTCCCGCAAAGGTGTCACCAGCGGCCGTTGTATCGACGACCTGGACCTTGCGAGCGGGCACAATGACACCCTGTTTCGATGCTCCCTGTTGCTTTGCCGTCTTGTAGTAAACGCCCTGTCCATGCACATTAGCAAATCCATAGTCCTGGGATGGCGTATGTTGGAATGACTCACCTCACCCCCCAATGTAATTATAACGTTCTCAACTCCCCTCGCAATAAACACAGCAGCAACCTCATCCCAACTCGTCGGCTTCTCAATCCCACTCAAAATCGCCGCCTCAGTCTCATTAACGATAAGGTGGCCCAACCCCGCATACGCTTCCGCCGGCAATGGCACCGCAGGCGCGGGGTTGATAACAGTTTCCACGCCCTTTTCCCGTGCAAGCTTCATATTATGCAGCACAACCTGCATCGGCAGCTCGAGCTGGAAAAGCGCAACACCCACATCATCGTCAACCAAATCCCTAACTGCCACCTCTCCATTCGCACCCGGGTTGAACATGATGCGGTTCTCGCCGGATTGCGTTTCCACTACGATGACGGCGACTCCTGTTTTCTTGCCTTTTAGAATCTCCACACCGGACGTGTTGAGCCCGTCGGCACGCAGTGATTCAAGGAAGCCTTGGTGGAATTCATCGTCGCCGACTGCGCCCACCATGCGCACTTCGACATCTGAGGCTTGGGAGGCGCTGGCGGTGGCTTTTGTGCGTGAGAGGCGCGCGCAGGCTACGGCTTGATTGGCGCCTTTGCCGCCCCAGCCAATGTTGAAGGATTCGCTGGCGAGGGTTTCGCCCGCGACGGGGACGCGCGCTGTGCGGGTGACGAGGTCAACGTTGAGGGACCCGATTACGGAGATGACTGCTGGTTTGGAAGACATTTTCTGTTATTGTTGTTGTTGGAGTGGGGTGGGATTTGGTGTTGATGTTGCTGATGACGGATGCTGTATGTAAGGTGTGGTGAGGCTCTTCGGGTTTGCCGAGGGCGCTATTTTAGGCTAGCCGAGCCGACGGGTACTGATATTGTCGGCTTCTGTGTATACACTACGTACGACATAATAAGCAACAATCATCGATAGCACAGCAAGGTGAAGACCCCGCGTTTTTGTATGAAAACTCAAAAGAAAAAAACAGGATGATAGCCACAGTGAAAGATGATAGAACTAGCCTCCAGTGCGAAAGTGTTGCAGATTGATTAGATTATTTTACCTCATTACTGAATTGGGTCGTCTCGTTCAGCGCTTATTTGCTCCTCTTGTAGATCTTCTGGAGGAAAGCCTCGAAAACCTCTTTCTTCAGACCCTCGCTCTCGTCAACGTTCGCAATCTTCGCCCTCAGATCGGCGACGCGCTCCTCCTCCCACTGCTCGTAGAATTCCTTGAGCTTCAGCTCATGGTACAGCTCCTTGACCTTGGCCTCCTTTTGAGAGTCCTTCTGACCATAGTTCTCGTCGAGTAGCTTTCGTTGCTCGGGGTTGACCTTCTTCAGGGCCTGGTTAATGAGCCATGAGCACTTGTTGTCCATGATATCGGTTCCGATCTTGCCAAGAACGGTGGGGTCGGCGAAAGCATCAAGGTAGTCGTCCTGAGCCTGGAAATACTCGCCCATGGGGATAAGGATGTCCTCGGCGGTTTGCAGATTCTTTGGTGTGGCGGCGCCAGCGTGGTAGAGGGCCAGAGCAACGGGCAGGTAGAACGAGTAGTAAGCAGTCTTGTAGATGACAATGAAGCTGAACTTGTCCAAGTTGAAGTTGTCGAGGTTGACGTCGTCCTCGGGGGCGGTAAGAAGATCACACTGCTGACCGCATTCAGTCTGGAAGGTGACCTCGTGGAACAGCTCGACCATGTCAATGTAGCTCTTCTCCTGGCGGAAATGCTTCTTCAGGAGCACGTAGATGGCTGACTCAAGCATGAAGGCATCATTGATGGCAATCATACCGACCTTGGGGGCAAGATACCAGCAGGGGTTTCCACGGCGGGTCTTTGACGAATCCATAATGTCATCGGAGACGAGGAAAAACGCCTGGAGAAGTTCGATCATCCATCCTAGCAGGGCAGCACGGAAGTACTCTTCAGATGATGGATCAAGAGTCTTGTTCTGGAGGATGGAAGTGGTGTCGATGACAGACATTCCACGGTTGCATTTTCCGCCGACAGTGTTGTAGTCCAGCGACTAAGGGATGTGGTGAGCATGTTGGACCCTGAAGGGGTTCGTTGTTAGGATATACCTTTGTGAACCAATCAAGAGGCTGCTGGGGCAGTTTGTATTGCTTGCAGTGATCCTGCAGGTCGGCAACAATGCGCGGCCATACGCTCTCAAACTCTTTCAGTGTTGTAGGCATTTTGAATGTGATTTTGGGGTATATATTGCACTGCAATGCTCCAGACTGAGGGGCAGTAGTAGATGTAGGGGTGCGGGCGGTGTAGCGGTTAATTTCCGCGGCGGCGGCAAAAGGTTGCGCCGGGCCATTGTTTGTGCCCCACCCTACCAAGAGAGGCAGCTCACCAACAACGCGTGCATCAACGACCGCAACTACGCGATAGAGGGCTGGAAATGAGAAGAGGCTAGATTCGGATAGTTTCCAGAAGAAATCCCCCGTGATGGGCACATTATCGCAGGCCGACGAGGCCCAATTGAAGGCGCAACTCCAAGACGCCGTCGTTAGCTGCACTGAGCGCTGTCTCTACCACTCAGCGAAATGGTAGGTGAAATAGGCCGATGTTACTGATTTGTATATGCTGATATTGACAAGGGCCGCAGAACTGCTGGACTCTCTCCCCTCAACCGACGACGATGCCTCGGATACAGATGTTGACTCGCCCATGTCGGACACGCATCTGCCACAAACACCAAACCTCGTCCCCAAAGACGCCACAGAAGCGCGGTTAGAAGCACGTGAATCGCACAAGTTCCTGCTTGCGAAGACGTACTTTGATTGCCGCGAATATGATCGATGCGCTGCCGTCTTTCTTCCAGGGCCCTTGCCCAAGGGCGCATCACATGCGTCGTCTACACCGACATCCAAGTCAAAGCAGGCAGGGAAGGGCAAGGCGATCATGTTCACGCCAACCAAGGGCAAGCTGTCCAATGACACAACAAAAGGCATCAGTCAAAAGTCGCTCTTCCTCGCCCTGTATGCCAAGTACATTGCGGGCGAGAAGCGCATGAATGAGGACAGCGAGATGATATTGGGGCCACAAGATGGAGGCGTCACCCTGAACAAGGAGCTACCAGTAGTCTCGGCTGTACTAGAGGAATGGTTCAAGGACCTTCCGAACAGCGGGCGACAACCCCAAGGCTGGCTGGAGTACCTATATGGTATGGTGCTAGCCAAGGGCAAGAACGAGCAACTCGCGATTGACTATCTGGTCAAGAGTGTCCATCAGTACACATACAATTGGGATGCATGGCAGGAGCTGCAGGCACTCCTCAGCACCATGGAAGATCTCAATGGCATTGTTGCACGCTTGCCGCAGAATCTCATGACTTTCATCTTCCATGTCACCTCATCGCAGGAGCTCTACGTCGTCAACGAGCAAATACACTCATCTTTGTCGCAGATTCTCAACATCTTCCCAACCTCGGCCTTCCTAAAGACACAGCGCGCCCTACTACACTACCATAACAAGGACTTTGACGATGCCGAACAAATCTTCTCAGACCTGCTCATCTCAGATCCGCATCGCGTCGACCATCTCGACAACTACTCCAACATACTGTACGTCATGGGTATGCGGCCCAAACTTGCCTTCCTAGCCCAACTCGCCACAGCGACCGATAAATTCCGCCCTGAAACATGTTGCGTGGTGGGCAACTACTACTCGCTCAAGTCGGAGCACGAGAAAGCCGTTATGTATTTCCGGAGAGCTTTGACCCTAGATCGCACTTTCCTATCCGCATGGACGCTGATGGGCCACGAATTTGTCGAGATGAAGAACACACACGCCGCTATCGAATCGTACCGTCGGGCTGTCGATGTCAATCGCAAGGATTACCGCGCGTGGTATGGTTTAGGACAAACATATGAAGTGCTGGAAATGCACTCGTACGCGCTGTTTTACCATCAACGCGCTGCCGCTCTACGACCGTACGATCCAAAGCTATGGATGGCCGTCGGACAATGTTTCGGCAAGGTCGGCAAAGTCATGAATGGCATCCGCTCATACAAGCGCGCACTGGTGGCAGGCTCATACTACGACGCGGGCGTCGGAACATCCTTTGGAAGCGGCGAAGTGTCTGGTCTCGGTGGAGGCATCCTGGACCCTGAGGTACTTTACCAAATTGCTCTCCTCTACGAACGCATCCACAACATGAATGAATGCTCGGCATATATGGAACTAGTTCTCGCGCAAGAAGAAGGGCCGGAATACGACGAAGCTGGGTCTGAAGGTGCAGGAGGCGTCGGTGTCACCGCCACAACAAGCAAGGCAAGATTATGGCTTGCGCGATGGGAGTACATGCGTGGTATGTACCAAAGAGCAATGGAGCTCGCAAACGAGCTATGTCAGGACGGCGTGGAAGTCGAAGATGCAAAGGCGCTTGTTCGCGACATTAGAGCACGCATGGAACGAGCAGGTGGGGATGAAGAAGAAGATGATGCAGATTGATTGATGGAGCATGTCATATTTTTCTTTCTTTTTCATGTATATTGGGCATTTTCGTAGGCGTACATAGGCATGATACCCACGAGCGAGTGCAAAAACAAGCGAACAAATACTAGAATCTCGAAGGTGCGTATCATATATGACTAGTACACCGAACCTTTTATCTTTCTATCGCTACTCTCATTTCCCATAATTATGCTCAACCCTCCCTTCGCCCCATCGTGGGTTCACTTCCATTATCCCGCTCCCACTGTGCGTCTTCATTCCGCATCACACGCGCCCTCTCCTTTGCATCTTTCTTCTCACGCACTCTTCGTTCGTTCTGCTCTACCGTTGCTTCCCCCCCTTACTTTTCCCTTTCTACTTACCTCTCCCTTTCCGGCTATATCACGCTTCGCCTCTGCTTCTTCCGCGCCTGCCAACTTCTCCACCTGTCTCATACTCAACTCTGCACTGATATAGTTCAGCGTCGTTTGCATGACGCGCGCGTCGTGGCCCCGGAAGTCGAGGAGGTAGAGGTGGTGGGCTAGACTGGCTTGGAGGATGGTGAGTGAGGGGCTGAGAAGGGGGTTAGAGTGGGAGTGGCGGTTGGGACATTGTTGGTGTGGGTTGATAAGAAGGTATTCTGTGGTGGAGAGTGGGGAATCTTTTTTGTGTTGAGGTCGCAGTAGGAAGGAGTGATTTAGGGATCTGTATAGGCGGTGCGCGGTTGGTGAACGATGGAAGACGAAGTACATCACTTCACTTGGCACCCTCTGTGAAAATGCGGTGGTTTGTGAGAGATGTCGTGGCAGGTGTGCATAAAGTGACGGGAATCGCCAGCATAGTGTCACGCTCTTATGCGCAGTCATACGTGATATTCTTCGGCCTATGCGCCAGTATCCTTCATCCTGCCTGTATACAAGCCCTCACATCCCGATACATAACTACAATGCCCCCTTCCTATCAGGAAACTCACCATCACTTCAGATGGGCCCATAACTATCAGAAACACCTCATGCTTTTCTAGCTTGGGGCTTCCGAGCAACGAACATGTGCATGGAACTGGAGATGCCTTCTTTCTCACCATCTCGACACGAGTATACGCATTTGCCGACCGTGTATGAAGCCGTGGCGACGTGATGCGGGATGAGGCCCACAAAGTACAAGGTGTTGATGAAGCACCTCGAGAGGTGGTAGAGCGGCCTCGTCATGCATACGGACTAGGTCCAGTCCGACCATGTTGGATGGTGCTGGTAGTCGATCGCATGCCTGTGACACTTCCCATCAGTAAATTGCACCTCTCAGTAATCACACAACAAGACTGACCACCAAGGTACCGGATTCGCTTTCGCCGTCGCCCGACCCTCGTCACAGATCATGTCGAAGCCCGATTTCTCCAGCGCTGCGACGCGCGCTTTTGGCGTCATCATGCGCGGCACGGCGCCATGTCTTTTGATTCTTCCGCGGATGGTGCGATGCTCCTTATTACTGTCGTCGTACTTGTCTGTGATGACCCAGTCTAGGATACCTAGTTTGCCGCCCGGTTTCAACAAGCGCATGACTTCGCTGAGTGCGCCCTACATATCAGGTGCGCAACCAAGCGACTCAATCGTAAACATTTGTGCTTGATCTTCTAGGTTCGCCTTCTTGTCAAGCTCGATGGCGCGCTCGATGTGCAGGTCGTTGATCGTGATGCCGGTTACATTGGCGCCAGCGAAGATTGCCATTTCGCGCGCGGGACCGCCCACGCCGCAGCCTAGGTCTAGCACTTTCATCCCTAGTTTCATCTCCATAGCGAGTGCGAGGTAGTGCTCATGTCAGGCTTGAGCAGTGTTACAGGATTCGGTGTGCTGGTAGCCGCATAAGTGGAATTTGTTGCCCCAGCCATTTTGGTAGGCATCTGTGATGAAGTCGTATTAGCTATCACGGTGTTAGATATTGGGGAGGTGCAGGAGTTGCAAGGAAACGTGCACTTCGTTGATCTGGTCGGCATTTTGGTTGATCTCCAATCGCTTCTCCTCCGTGAGCTTGTCGCCGTAGACGTAGTTGCCGTCGTAGAGCTTATCGAACTTCCTGCCCTGGTCGTAGTCTTTGAGATCACCGGGCTTGCGTTTTCTCAGGTTGTCGTTCCCCATCGTGGAAAATGGAAGATAGAACGTGCAGAAGCAAGATACGCAATTGTCTCAAGCAAGTTGCGACGAATGTGAAGCGAATACTGACATGCCATTTTGTACAGCTTGCAATCAAGCTTAGTATTATCGTAGTCTTGCTATTGTCACTCCTCGGTCCCTGCAGAAGTAGCCTCTGAAAATGAGAAATGTATAGGGCTTCATATTGTTCTAGAATTGGCGGCTTGCGGCTAGCTAGGATAAGCAGCTTACCCAGGTACAATCGGAGGCTGGAAGCAAGGGACGCCCGCAGAAGATATTAGAGGCCGAATTTTCGGGGTCAAACAGTATTATGGATTAACACGCTGGGCCAAAGTCATAAAAGATGTGAAATCATCGGGGATGTTGAAGAAACAGGGTGTCATATTTGCGATTCAAAAGGGTCAAGATGCCCCGCTTTCTCCAAACCTGGTTTAGCGCGAACGTCAATGGTGGCTAACAAGGGCGCGTCGCTCCTCCACATTCTATCACCTCTCCAGATCGACATGGTTCGAAGCCTGACAGCTTCATGTTTTGTTGTTACGAAGAAGACGATTACGCAACGTCTCGACGCGACAGCTAGCTGGCGGTATCTCTATCGCCTGAATTCATCGCAGAGGCCCTGACCACCCCTCGAACACACACATGCCAATGCTTGACGTCCATACGAAAGAGACCATAAGTTTGTGGAGACATCACAGGATCAGAACCATCCAGGGGTTGTACCACGGCCTCACGAGATGGAAGAACCAATCGCAGTAGTTTGGCGTTTGTTGCGCGACACCTCGCCATCGGATAACATTACCCTGACCCCACAATCCTTCGCTCGGCAACGTTTCGGACTAGCGTCGATATACATCCAAATGCCTTGAAGGATGCGTTCAAAGTACAATAATGACGGTTCGCCCTAGCAGTTACACTGTGACCATGGCAAACGGCATCCGTCCAGCGTCCACAAGAAGAACGTTGAGGCTACACTTGCCGAGCATATCCATGGACCTGTTCTTTTCCATTTTAAAATGATAGTAGCTGTTTTCCTTTCCGTAAGATTTGCGGTGCCTTCCCCTCGAAATTGCTACTGCTAGAGACAGCAGCTATTCGCGAAAAACTGTTGACAGATACCCACATCCCTTCACGCTCAATATGACGCAAAAGAAAGCCGCGCTACAACTTTCCGAGAAGGGTAACAGCGAGAAGTCCGAGATACTGGATGAAGAATTTGGTCCTGATGGAGCTGGAAGCCGGCATGGGCCTGAGGACGAGATCTCGCCAATGCAAAAGAGGATGGACGCAAGGGTGATACGCAAAGTTGACTGCCGCTTGATACCAATCCTCGGACTCTTATACTCAGTCGCCGGCCTTGATCGCGTCAATCTTTCCAACGCACGCGTTGCGGGCATGGACGAGGACCTTCGATTTGATGTCGGCAACCGCTATTCCATCGCTTTATTAGTATTCTTCATCACCTACTGCCTCTTCGAGATGCCCGCAACACTTTTACTACGACCTGTCGGACCGAAGATCCTCCTGAATGGCCTAGCTGTGAGCTGGGGTATCGTCATGCTCGGTATGGGCTTCATCGACGACTGGCGTCTGATCGTCGTCTGTCGCATGCTTATCGGGATTCTCGAAGCAGGTTTCTTACCATGCTGTATGTTCCTATTGAGCACATGGTACCAGCGTTTTGAGATCCAGCAACGCGTGTCGTGGTGGTACTTGATCAACCTTTTTGTCTCTGCGTTTGGGAACATCGTGGCATGGGCGATCGTCAAGCTTGATGGTGCACATAAGATCGCAGGCTGGAGATGGATATTCATGTAAGACCCATTAGTCCCCACGGAAACTTGTAGCGCTGACTTGTACACAGTATAGAAGGCGCTGCGACTATTGGTATTGCGGTAATCGGCTGTTTTCTCGTCATTGGCTTTCCGGACACGATGCTCGCAAGTAACAGAATGCAAGGCTTCACGCAAGAAGAACTGGAGACAGTACTCAACCGCATCGACCGTGATCGCCGCGATTCAAAGCCGGATAAGCTCGATTGGGTTAAATTCCGCCATCATGTCGCCAACTGGGAGCTATGGGTATACGGGTTCATGTTCCTTACATGCTCAGCCCCCATCTACGTAAGTTGGCAATGCAAAATTAACGTGTGGCCCAAACTGACTCCAATTACGCATCCTCCCAGGCCTTCGCATATTTTATTCAGATCATCCTTGGTACGATTGTCGACAGCACTGCATTGGTCTTCTTGCTTTGCGCTCCACCATACCTCGTCTCTATTTTCTGGACCGTAGGATGCGCATACCTTGCGGATCGGACGCGACTCAGAATGCCCTGGATGCTCACGAATGCAGCAGTCACCTTTGTTGGATTACTAATCGTCGCCTACGCTTCCAACTCTGGAGCGCGCTACTTTGGTGTGTTTCTGGGCGTCAGTGCTTGCAACGCCAATTTGCCCACTATCATCGCTTTCCAAAGCAATAATGTTCGGAGCAACTCCAGAAGAAGTGTCGCAAACGGGGTGCAGTTTGTGTTCGCTGCAATTGGTGGCATATATGCGAGTACGACGTTTATGCAGAAGGAGTACCCCACATACGAGACAGGGGTCTGGTGTGCCATTGCTACACAATTTCTGCTCATCATCCTATGTGTTATCATGTTCTTCCACTTTCGGAGGAAGAACCGCGCCGCTGATCAAGTTGGAATGATCATACAGGAGGAGGCGACGTTTCGCTACACGTACTGATATTGGATGTCGGAAACCAATGTGCCGTGAATGCCAAACATGATACAGCGTTCTATCTAAGCAGTGGCAGGAGGCACAATATCAATCATAGCAAACCCAATCTCCTGCCCAAAGAACTTCCCTTCCGCGACAGCAAAAGCCGAAGTAAAAGCAAAATCGTCCGAATAGATCTCCTGCTCTTTCCTCACACTCTGAACATGCAAATAGTCTCCATTGTCGAATTCGAGCAACCACTTCGTCTGGTACGTAACATTAGACTGGGGCGACGTCCACGCTTCTTTCTCGTAGGCGATAAGACTGAACCGCACAATCGTCAATCCGAAAGATGTACGAACAGTCCCGAATCGAAGATGCTGTTCCGGGTTCTCGTTGTCGGAAAACCAAATACTGGCTTTTACGTCTGAACCAGGGAACTGGACGCCAAACCAGGTAAATCCCCTATCCGCGGTGCCAACACCGTACTGGCGGTCGTACCAACTAAGTGACTGTTCACCATCGATCTCGTATGATATGTTGCCGATGGAGAGAGTGCCCGTGGTCTGGCAACTTGGTAGAGACCATTGTGTAGTGTTGGCCGCGCCCCATTTGAAGAAACCGGTTCCTGCGTTTAAGATGACTTTTGAGGTAGCATGGACCGTGACATTATATTCGTACTGCTCCGTTGAGCCAGCAGAGACTACGGCTGCAAGATTATCTTCTGTGCTGCTGGAAATTTCGAATTTTGGTGTCTTGATGCTGAGCTGGCCGCCGTCGGAAGTAGAGTTTCGCTCGAGTGGCACGGTTCTTGCGCTCTTCCAGTAAACTTCTGGGTTGTTGGCGTCAAGCAAAGAAGTTCGGACGGTGGCTTGATTGTTGGGCAATACGAGCGCGTGGGAAATGAGCACGTATTGGGTTTTATCGGTAGTGGTCAGGAAATGAGTGTACCAATAAGAATTGGTGCCCAAAGAAGCGAGCTGGGATTCTGGCAGAGAGTATTGTGCTGGTAGATCAGTCTTTTTACGGCTGTTAGTCATGAGCAGCGTGATTTGGGGGTGTAGGAAATACGGACATCATATAGTGACGACGAATTCTCCGGAGAAAAGTTGTACGAGGCATGGATGGTTGCTGGCAAGGCGGCCAGAAGCAAAGGAGTGACTCTCATGTCGATCTGGTCACAGGGTAACGAAGGTCAAGAGAAGTGTGTTCAGCTTGCTGTTGAGAGCTTCATTGAGTGGCTCTGCTCGGCTTTATAATTTCCTGTGTATTGATCGACAATTGAGTAGGCTGAGCGAAGACCCAGCGCTTTTGCTGGCCGGATGCTGTATATTTCCGAGACCCGGCTTTTCCAAGCGTCCAACCGGAGGCACAGGAACCTGATGCATAGGTTTGAGTCCGACTGCGCCGACAGGGATATGTTAGTTATCTCCACAATGCAGTGCGAGGATTCTGGTATGGATTAGGAAAACGCCCGGTTGTGGGGCTTCCGCCGAGCGACAAGGTTTGTGTCAAGAGGTGGGTTCATTGCCGAAACCCGAAGTCTGTCAAAACACGCCAGCGGTTCTGAGCCATAATGTCCGAAGACTCCCGCGCATAATTACATAAAGACAAATTCATTATCAGTTCAGAGTTTGCAAATGATCTGCACACATATGGGGAGTTGTTCGGACCTTGTCCCAACGGCCCGTTATCATTCCCTAATAGCCCAGTCTCCTCACAACCTCCTCTCCTAGAACGTCCAATAAGCTCACCAATTTGAAGCTCGCCTCTTCCGCTGTACCGCCTCCGGCAAGCTCATTGGCATCATCGTGCGTAACGATTAATCCGCCCGGGAAATCCTTGTTCAATGCGTTGCCAACGGCCGTGATGCCATCCGTATTGCTCACATGATCAATTCCCTTCTCTTCATTGTTTACGATCGTGAAGGTTCCGACGTATTCATGAGGCGGCGCTCGCTGATAAATGAAGTATGCTGAGATACCTTGCGAGGATACCATGATGTAGCCATTCGGGCCGGATCTGGCGGGGACGAGTGTGAGGCCTTCAACATCGGCATGGAGCCCACTCTCGTCGCCTACTTGAGCAAATTGCACACCCGTGTCGGAGCCATCGGGTTCCGCTTCGTAGCGCCAGATACCCGAGGGTTCTTCACCGATGAATAAATAACCGGCACCTTCATCGGCGACGCAGCCTTCTACCTGACCCCCTGATCCTCCCTGGAACTCTCGGACGAGAGTGGTTTGGAGCTTGTCGCTCGCGGTAGCTGTCAATTCGTATTGCAAGTACTGCGCTTCTTTGTTGTTGACGAAGAGATATTCTTTTCCTGAGATCCGCGAGCGGTAGTTGCACGATCCGTAGGGCTCGTAGTCTTCTGGGAGCGACTGGACACCAGCTGGGATCTCGCTGAGGAAACCGGTACTGTTAATTTGTACTAAGCTTCTTGATGTTAGCCGGTATCTGCACCCTCAAAGACCATGACCTACCACAAGGTATTATCGCCACGGCACGCAGCGTACGCAAGGTCTACTGTACGGTTGCCAACAGTAAAGTTGTAAATGATATCGACGTTGTTTGGTTCCTGTGCTGTGAACTGTTGAAGAAGCTTCCCTTGTAGATCGAAGACACCAAAGCCTTCACCTTGTTCAGATTTGGTTGTGGTAATGATCCTGCTTCGGTCGGGCCTGGTGGGGTGTATCCAGATAGCTGGGTCGTCACCGTCGCCGCCGTTGGCTTCGGTCTCGTACTTTGCTTTGACAGCGATGAAAGAGCAGTCAGGCCCAGTCCATCCATCCTCGCAATTGCAAACATTAGGACCGGCACATTCTCCTTGGCCCGAACAGTCGTTTGCGCAAGTCGTATCGGAACAGTCGGAGCCAATGAAGCCTGCGAAGCAAGAGCACTTCGTTGCGTCGCTGAAGCCATGATAGGAGCATTGTTGGGTAATGGTGCTTCCGCAACTCTCGCAGGAATCTGTTGGAGGAGTGTACTGAGTGTTCACCTCAATGCCTATAGGAGCAAGAGCGCCTTCTAGGGAGCCAATGGCAACGCCGGTGTCGTCTGCACCCTCAAAAGCAAACGCGATGACTCCCGAGGGGTATCCAGTAGATGGAGATTGCAAGACCGATAAGCCTCCCTCAATCGACAAGTCCGCGATTCCGCTTAATGCGATAGTTCCTTTCATTTGAAACTTGGAATCGTAAACGTCAACGACTTCGTCGTGCGCTACTAAAAGATAGTCGCTGGAGTTGCCATGGTACGTAGCGAGGCCAGCGACCTCTAAATTTTCGCTCACGACCTGGATCTCTGGAGCATTTGTAGTCTCCAGAGCTTGGAAAGAGTACAAAGGTCGATCTTTAGCCGAGAAGAAAACCTGACCGTCGGAAACCACAGAGCAGCTCTCGCCCTCGATAGCAACAGGGAATGTCTGGACCTGTAGAACGTTAGCATTGGTCGTCACTTACAAAGAACGGCCTGATAAGCATACCTCCAAAATCTCTATCCTCTCCTCTTTGCCCCGAATCAAGAATTGCACCACCATCTTCTTTCCGAACAGGAAGATGTAGCTCTCTCCGCTCTTCTGGCTACGCCAGACGCACGCTGTGCTCCAATCTCCAAGCTGTTTCTTGTCGTTACTGGCCACTTTCTCTCCAGTCGCGGCATCAAAAATTCGGATTAGGGAGTCTGGCGCAGGGATGTTGACGATAAGATCACGGCCTCCGATGCCATACACTGGTATTGCAATCTTTGAGCGACCAGTTCGTTCGTGCGAGGTCTCTGTGAGAGTAGTGACATTCGGAAACGTAAATGTCCGGAAACCTCCATCTGCCGCGCTGCCATCGTTGACTACCAGGCAAGGCGCTTTTCCGTAAAATAAACCCGTGTTGTCTCCTTCAAAGCCAGTGGCGGCGGCGACGAGTGAGATATTGGCATCCCTAGCAGCAACGAACGAGGAAAAAATAGCTGCCCAAATACAGCATCTTGCGAGGCTTTTCATGTCGATTTCGAAGGTCGAGGACGGTACAGAAGGCCTGGGATGCTGACTTCGTGAGCGGAACGCGCTTTATACCCCTCAAAATCCTCTATGCCACGGATTAGACCTAGCACTCTTACTAGGTCATCGATGCATACGGGTCAAAGCCCTCAAAACTGTTAGATGTCCCACGTTCAGAAGCGAAGCCGGGAATAGGATGCAAAGTCGTTGTTAGGGGCGTTGTGCATACGGTGCCTGCCGATCTTGGTTAGGCTCGGTTAGTCGAGTGGCCAATGGCGAAGGGGATCATCGCAACGTGAGACAGCTGCGCAAGGGTCTTCAACATGATCGACGTAGATTAGATGTAGGACTGAGCATGTTCAGTGGAGAATTTGCCGTATGGCGACAAAGCTGTTTCATGCTTGTGGGCGAGACCGACGATGTGAAGGCGTTTCGCAGGAAATATCCGGATTACGGTCAACATGTTACAGTAAATCAGCACTAACCTTAAACTGTTTGTGAAAACTCTTCCTGCCTGCTCAACAGAGTAAGCGACACAGTTGAGTCTATAGGATTGGTCTTCCTGGCCAGACGTTCGCATTGTATGGTCCGACAATAGCGACTCGAGCGCGAAGGCTTGCAGGAACGTCCAAACTGTATCGGTATGGAGTGCTACACTTCGTCCAAAACTGCTGAATGTGCGATTCTTCCGATCCCATGATCAAATTTAACATCTTCATCATGATGTAACCTGAAAAAAGAGGAACGGAGTCTTTACTGCTCGTGACAGCGTTCTAGGCACATAGGCCTAGTGCACATTGCGCGGATAGGCAGACTGGGTCTAATAAAAAATGAGTAATGGCTTCATGCTCGTACATCTACCAGGATTTCATGTTGCTTCCCAGAAAAACGTCCGGAGGATGTTTTGTTCAAAAGGAAAGTATAAGCTTGCTAGTGTGGCGGCGTGAGGAATTGATGAATGACTGGACTGTGCACTCCGGGGTGGGGCAGAAAGGCTACCACGAAGCCTTTCCACCTCTCCACCACCCCCATCGCATCACAAGCTCGCCATCTTACCAACTCACCCAAAAGATTTGACCCTTTCGTACCATCATATGCGATAAACCTAAGCCATTCCCCTGCTCGAAGAGTGACCTAGCCGACTGCAAACAATACTTCGGGTCAGGTCATTGCTTCTCGGCACATTCGAGGCTGACGTTATCTAGAGATCACGGAATACCTGATGTAATGTCGGAAAAATCCTATCGATCAATAAATATCAGCACCGTGTCTATACAAAGGAGGGTGGAGGTCGCTTTGTCAACTGCGCGCTCATCGCGAGCACCATGGCCCACACCATTACGGTGGGGGACCGACTATGTCACGGAATACAAACATCCATCGATGAGGAGACCGCACATTACGATATCCGAACCTCAATATCTCGGCACTTTGGATGTTTCCTCGTCGTGATGAACGTCCGCTACTGGGCCTGGGATTGCCTCAATATAGGATGAATCACAATTTGCTCATCTGGACCACAGCTTCGCACCAATCTGGGTTTACAGGATGAACATGAGACCGAACACAAGCTATGCTGCTCGTTTTGCCCAATAGAACTATGTCATGAAATTGCTGCACCTCAATATTCATTTACGACCCCGCGTTTTCCTATGCGCAGGGCACACACCGTGTTTGACTTGTTGTTCCTGGACGGGAAATACCAAGCTTCCACACACGATCACCAAGACTATATAAACGATCCCGAGGTCACACCTATATAGCTTAAGTTCAGCTTTCGCCAACGTGCACGAGATGCGCTGGTCCTCATTCGCCTATTGCACGCTAACCCCGCACTGTACCCCAGCGCCGCCGCTTTCGAACTCGTATACAAGACTATCATTCACTTGGCATCACCGTAAGAACAGAATGGTCATTATCAGCCAAGGGTTGGAAACTGATGAGATGTCTTCTGGAAAACTAGTTTGTGGGACGTCGCGATAGCTTGGCTACGGTCATGGAAGAGCCTCCAAGACGGACTACAGTTTCATCGGCCCGTTGAGTATTGCGTCTGGTGATCTAGTTTCAATTTGTTGCGAGCTTTTGATTAAGCCCTAGGAAGATTGCGCTATAGGAAACGCTCTGGACGTACGAGTGATGAATCTACCGGGGAACACACATATAAAGCGACAATCTCCAAGCTCAAGTTCACCCATCATTCTCTCAACCGACCGAATTAAGACGAACGACTCCCATCGATATGCTTTCCGCATCTACTGCCACTGCAGTCCTGGCCTTTTGCGCTTCTAGCGCATCAGGATGGGTCATCGGAAAGGAGCAATCTGAGACGCACCCGAAGATGACATGGCAACGATGCACTGGCACAGGTGGACGCTCCTGCACCAATGTCAACGGTGAGATTGTTATCGATGCCAACTGGCGCTGGCTTCACTCTGTCGGCGGATACACCAACTGTTTCGACGGTAATGAGTGGAACACTACAGCGTGTCCCGACAACGCCGCTTGCACCAAGAACTGCGCCATCGAGGGATCCGATTATCGTGGAACCTATGGTATTACTACATCTGGTAACTCCTGTCGGCCGTGGGGTCTCCCGCACGGGCCGGTACTGTTTGCCCCAGGTTCCACCGCATGTTTGCTCTCACGCACTTCCCCATTAGGACTAGTGCGTGCTCCATTCAGTATATAGGCCTCTCTCTCCCATAGCCTAATACTAGATGATTCTCCCCAACCTTGACGCTTGACAGGTTATGAGCCCTCACCCGCTCCTGTAGTCGCTCACGATAAATCACACACGATATTTTGACTGACTCGCGCAAACTCATCGATCATCGCCCTCCCTCGCGAGAAGCTCAGTGACGTCGCAATCGCGCGCCACGACAGCAATCGCTCCACTGCTAGCTGTAGCTCATCGATCGCTTGGACGACGACGAGCTCCGCAAAGCATAATCGCCTAATCGAACCCGGAGCGCTCCTCAACGCCCGCTACGATGGCAACAAACACGGCCTCCTCCACTGGCATCACTGCCCGCTTGGCCACCGACGGTAAAAACTGGAAAGACTGGGTCAAGCAGCTGGTCAACTACGCCGCTGCAGATGGCGCTGTCGACGTACTGGACGGCGCAGCGCGCCCGGATTTCGACCCTACGCTGGGTAAGTACCGCATCACGGCCCTGCAGCGCACGGCAGTACACCCAGCAGGCACATCCGAAACTACCATTCAAGCCGACCTCGACCGAGTTGGCAAGCTAAACAAGACTATTGCACCCTTCAACAGCGAAGCCCGACAGCTACTCAAGGAGGACAAGCTCGCCCTCGACCAGTGGGTCGCGCGCGACGCCCGCCTCCAAAACACCATACTCTCCTCCATCGCCAACACACTCGCGTCGCAGGTGCGCACTTGCCCCACCGCACACGACATGTACAAGGCCTTGAAGGAGCTCAATAGCAACGGCGACCATGCCAATGCTGCTCTAGCGTGGACTGCCTTCATCGACCTCCGCGCAGAGTCTCAACCATCAGTCCGAAACTACATTGGAAAGTTCCGCGAGACTATCAATGACATCACGGTACAGGGCATCTCACTTAGATGGAAAAAGCCCTCTGCAGTATCTACGGCAACTAACTCCGAGCGAGACGTCGAAGACCTTCTCATCATCCACTTTCTACACGGCTTAGTTCGTGTGCTACCACAGTGGGTAGAAGCTCGCAACAACGACCTCCGCCAAGGCAACACATGGTCTATTGACACACTCATCGCGTCGCTCGAAGATCACCTACGTCACTAGGAAGTAGAGCCCGTAAAGACGTTTATCTCCGTTGTAAAGTCTGCAGAGGAGAAGCGCGTTCTATCACGCCTTAAGGGCCGCAGCAATAACAACTGCCCTAAGCGCACCCCTCAGCTAGTTGGTTACTGCGATTACTGTAAGAGGGATCACCCAGGCCCCAACGACCTTTGCTGGAAAGCTCACCTAGAACTCGTACTAGATGACGTCAAGAAGAAGCGCGCGGATAATGCTGCTAAGAAGGCAGCAGAGGCAGCGGCGACTCGTACAAACGTCACTGTGGCCTCAAACAATAACGACTACGACGATCCATACGAAGCCCACAGCTACATCACCGTCGCCAGCTTCGTGTCTCCAGATCTCCTCAAGAAGGCCATCACCAATCACGACTATCGAAAGCGGTACTGCTACGACACCGCCGCCAACCGACACGTCTTTAACGATCGATCAAAGTTTCACACGTACACACCAAACGCTAACGACCATGGCGTACATGGCTCTACAGGCTCAACC
Source organism: Stemphylium vesicarium (assembly GCA_004380135.1). Classification (NCBI taxonomy): domain Eukaryota; kingdom Fungi; phylum Ascomycota; class Dothideomycetes; order Pleosporales; family Pleosporaceae; genus Stemphylium; species Stemphylium vesicarium. The sequence continues at coordinate 9,974 of QXCR01000060.1, read as the reverse complement.
TCCGCTAAAGGCGTGGGAACTGTACGCCTCGAAGTCGTTAAGGCGGACGGTACTACCGAAAAGATTAAGCTTAATAACGTCCTACACTGCCCTAATTTCGCTACTAACGTTATCTCGCAAGCTCCATTCAAGCGTGCGGGAGTGTGGTATCACTCAGGCAAGGACAAGTTGTACACTGCCTCCGATGAGGAGCTCGCATACTTACCAGAGATTGACAGTATACCCAACTTTCTCGTAGTCACAAACCCCTCACAGGCACCGGCCGCTCTCTCCTACGCCTCTCTCCATTGCTACCAAAGCACCGCCGATGAGCCCTCATCCTCACGGCCCGCATCCGACTGGCATCATATCATGGGACACGCTGGGATTGAAGCAATCAAGGACACCGCTAAAGTCGTACACGGTATGAAACTCACCACGTCTACCGTCACTAATTGCGAGCCATGCGGCCTCTCCAAGTCAAAGCGAAACATCTCTCGTATTCCACAAACTCCACCAATTACAGCTCTTGGCAAGGTCCATGTTGATATCGTCGGTCCTATCGCGACACCTGGCATAGATGGAGAGAAATACTTCATGCTCATCACGGACGGCAAGTCCCGTCGACAGTGGCTATTCACATCAGACAGCCGCGCTGTACTCGGCAATAGGCTCGTCATCTGGTGCAAAGCTATGAAGGTCAAAGGCCTCACTATCGTCATCATACATACCGACAACGCTCGCGAGTTCCTCAAGGCAGAAAACGAGCTCTACTTCAACAGCAACGGCATTGAAGTGGTGAAGTCACCGCCATACGATGCTACGCGCAATAGTATCGCTGAACGAGCCAACGGTATCACAGAGGATCGAACTCGCGCTGCTCTCATCGCAGCCAAGCTTCCACCAAAGCTTTGGCCGTACGCAGCAAAGTTCATGGCCCGTGTGCACAACCTCATCTCCAATAGCAATCTTCCAGGAAAGATCACTCCTTTGGAGTGCTGGAATCGCTCTATCGGCTACCCCAACCCAGTACCAAACGTGGCAAAGATGCACGCTTTCGGACACATTGGCTACGCCCATATACCCTCTCAGAAGCGTGTCACAGGTGACAAGTTTGCGCCTCGCGCCAAGAAAGGTCACCTCGTCGGTATGGCCGGCGAGAACATCTACCTGATGTGGATCCCAGAGACTGATGAGATCATCACCACCGCCTCCGTGCGTTTTAATAGCTACTCATCACCATCAACTCCCCCTACTTCACCCACAATTGAGCCCTCGCAATCACCGAAGGTTCTCCCATTCAAGTCCCTCGTCAACCGCCTCGCCGGCGCCGCGACTCCGACTGCTCCTCAGCAAGAGGACGACGACGACCCGGACGATCACCAGCTCCCTCGAGCTGGTGGCGGAAACGGCTTCGATGGTTTTGAGGATGATGATGGAGCACCAGCTCCACCTCCTCAGCCAAAGCGTGGAAACAACATGGCAGCACGTCGACATGAGATCAACGCTGACCTGGACCCCGCCCACATTGTACAAGGCCCTCGCAATCGCCGGCCACGTGTACACTTCACCTCCTCTACTTTTGATCGCTGCTTCGCTATGGCTCTCATTAAGCCAACAGTCGGCTCAAAGCTTTCAGAACTTCCACCAGAACCTCGCAACTACCGCCAGTTCAAGGTCCACCCTCGACGCGATGACCTACAACTCGCCATGGACGATGAGTACACCGCTCTCATCGCCAACGGCACTTGGCGCCCTGCTACGGCAGAGGAGATCGCTAAGCATGAGGTCATCCCAGCTCAATGGGTATGGGCATACAAAGGCGACGCTCAAGGATATCACGTGAAGGATAAGGCTCGGATGGTGGCTTGCGGCAACAAGCAGCAAGAATCGATTTGGTACCGCGAGGTTTACTCCTACGTCGTCCGAACTTCCACTCTCCGGATCCTACTCGCCCTCGTCGCTTACTTCGACCTAGAGTGCGAACAGATCGATATGATCACGGCCTACCTCAACTCCTTCCTCTCCGACGAGGACGTCGTGCTACTCCGTCTCCCCGCAGGCTGCGCAGGCTTCAGGAATATCGTCCGGCTCAACCGCGGCATGTACGGCCTCCGCCAGTCCGCACTTTTATGGTATAACGACCTTAAGGACTCGCTAAAGGAGCTCGGTTTCGAGCCAATTGAAGCCGATCCTTGCGTCTTCGTCAAGCTATCGACAAAGGCCATCATCGTCGTGTACGTGGACGACCTCATCCTTATCACACGTGACACGGCTTCAATGAACGACCTTAGGACAAAGCTACTCCGCCGCTATAAGGCCCGTGACCTTGGTCCCGTTGGTTTCTACTTGGGAATTCGGATCCTGCGGGACCGCCCCAACCGCTCTCTCTCCATGACGATGGATAGCTACGTTGATCGCCTCGTCGAAGAGTATCATCTCACAGACGCTCCAAAGGCAGACAACCCACTCCCAAAGACGGCACTCAACCTCACCAAACGTGAAGATAAGGCTGACGACAACCTCACTAACCAGTACCAGTCGCTTGTCGCGAAGCTACTATATCCCACCTCCATCATCCGCTGTGACCTATCATGGCATGTAAACTTTATGGCACGCTTTGCAAACAATCCTACAGAGGAGCAACTATCACTACTGAAGCACATGCTGCGTTACTACAAAGGTACGGCAACCCTCGGCATCAGGTATCAGGGAGATCGCAAAGACGCCAATATGGATGACCCTACTCACACAATAGGCCTCAAGGCCTATAGCGACTCCGCCCACAGCGACAACAACGAGCGCAAATCCTCCTCCGGCTACGTCATCACGATGGCCGGCGGAGTCGCCTCGTACAAGTCGTATCGCCAGCGCCTCGTCACCCTCTCATCCACAGAGTCAGAGTACATTGCCATGACGTATGCCGCCAAAGAAATCCATTGGGTGCGACGCCTACTCTCTCAGGTCGGCTACGTCGGCACAGACCTCAAGCCCTTCATCCTCTACACCGACAACCAGCCAGCTCTCAATATGATCCGCAAGGACGGCCATCACGAGCGTACAAAACACATCGACGCGTACTTCAAGTACACCAAGCAGCAGTACAAGGACGGCAACCTCAACCTCGAGCATCTCCCCGGTGTGGAGATGCCCGCCGACGGCCTCACTAAGCCGCTCGACCGCTTCGAACACGCCAAGTTTCTCACCCTCATCAACATGGTGCGCGTACCTCGTATGTAGCGGCTCGCGCTGCTCCAACGAACGCTCCAATACAATTTCTTATACATTTCATTCACTCATGTGGCATTCCACCTGGTTCAGGGGGGTGTGTCGGCCGTGGGGTCTCCCGCACGGGCCGGTACTGTTTGCCCCAGGTTCCACCGCATGTTTGCTCTCACGCACTTCCCCATTAGGACTAGTGCGTGCTCCATTCAGTATATAGGCCTCTCTCTCCCATAGCCTAATACTAGATGATTCTCCCCAACCTTGACGCTTGACAACTCCCTCACCCTAAAGTTCATCACCAAGGGTCAATACTCTACCAACATTGGATCGCGTACCTACCTCATGAAGGACGCGAATAACTACGAGGTATGCTAATTTGATAGACTTGGCGCGAGAATAATTCACTGATCTTGAATTTCTTCATCTCAGATGTTCCAACTCATCGGGAACGAATTCACGTTCGACGTCGATCTTTCGCAGCTGCCCTGTGGTCTCAACGGCGCACTGTACTTTGTTTCCATGCCCCAGAAGGGTCAGGGAACTCCTGGTGCCAAGTACGGAACCGGTGAGTTATGGCGATCGGTGGTATCTTCCCAAACCTAATCTTCTACAGGGTATTGCGATGCTCAATGTGCTCGAGATCTCAAGTACATTGATGGCAAAGCCAACGCCGAAGGCTGGCAAGCCTCAGACTCTGATCCCAATGCCGGTATCGGTAAGAAGGGTGCATGCTGGTGAGCGCCTTCCTCTTGGCCTGTGAACATGGCTGACATAATCTAGCGCCGAGATGGATGTTTGGGAGGCGAACTCCGTGTCTACCGCTCTCACACCTCACTCATGCCAACCCGAGGGCTACTCGGTTTGCGAAGACGACGGATGCGGAGGCACTTACTCCCTCGACCGCTACGCTGGTACATGCGATGCGAACGGATGCGACTTCAACCCATACCGTGTTGGTGTGCGAGACTTTTACGGTAAGGGGAAGACAGTGGATACATCTAAGAAGATGACTGTGGTGACACAGTTCCTTGGATCTGGCAACAAGCTCACAGAGCTCAAGCGTTTTTACGTCCAGAACGGCCAAGTCTTCGCCAACCCTGAGCCCACAATCCCAGGAATGGTTAGTCACCTACATTGACACAAGACCATGATACACGCTAACAGCTTTCCAGACGGGTAACTCTATTACACAAGAGTGGTGTAACACGCAAAAGGAAGTATTCCAAGAGGAGATCTACCCCTTCAATGAATTCGGCGGCATGGACTCCATGGGTAAGGGTATGGCCATGGGCATGGTGCTCGTGATGTCGCTTTGGGATGACCACTACGCCAACATGCTCTGGCTTGACAGTAGTTACCCTACTGATGCGGATCCCGAGAAGCCTGGTATCGCGCGTGGTGAATGCGATGTCACCAGCGGTGTGCCCGCCGATGTGGAGAGCTCCAACCCAAATGCTCAGGTCGTCTTCTCCAACATCAAGTTTGGCCCGATTGGAAGCACCTTTGCGCAGCCTTCTTGAGGAGCATTCTGAATAAGGATTCATCTACCGCTGACGTAACGCGCACCGGCTCTCCGAGCTTGCTGCGGTTTCATCGTATCTATCTTGATTCGCAAACGCGATATTCGCTCATTCTGAACCGACCAGACACGTGTATAGAAGTAGCATCACATTCATTTAACAATGTTATTTTTTGATCATCGGCTAGACGAATCTTTTCAAATCCGCGTACTCCGCGGTTCCCGACAGTTCATCGGATCGTTCCCCTCCCCTCCATCTAAGCATTGTTTTCTACACTACCAACAACCACTCCCTATAATCATCCCCAAATCTCCAAGCGGCCCCACATTCATGAATCGCCCTCCCACAAACCTCTCTGTTCAGTTGCGCAAATGGAGTGATTCTATTTTTTGCGAAATCAGACGCCGTTTGAAACCCCTTCGTTTCCCAACGCAATCTCCTCGTTGTTCAAAGCGCGCTGTTTCCACGTCTAGAAGCGATGTGGAGGGTAAAGTATCATACAACGTATAGGCTGCCTCATTTTGCAGTGAATAAAGCTGGTCTCTTCCTAGACGTGATACCCATGCCGCCGAATTTCGCATTTAGTCTTCCAAGCTCTACTTTCCATACTTTCATTCCAAGACTAATCCCCGAATCCAGAAGTCTCTGGTGCCTTTAACAGTGAGGAAGTAAGTCATAGCTGTTCGATGACGCATAGCCTGACGCGATACCTAGTAATAGTTGAACGCCCTGTACAAAAATTATCGACCAAGAGGGAAAATAAGTCGCATCCACTACAAAGTTTTCAACCAACATGATCAATCAAAATCCATGTGATAATGACCGTTGTTGGTTCCCATGCCCATGCGACGACTTGGAGGAAGATCAGTGTGACTGTTGTTCGTGCAGGTAGCGGTAGTTGATACGTAAAGAAAAACATTCTCAACAACGCTCTTCCCTGCACCAAGAATCAATGCGCTTGATTCGACATTAATTTATATTTCGTATATTTTCAATATTGATCGTCGGAGCATGTACGCTAGATGCGCAGTCCCTTAGCTTAGCGAGTCAACCCCATTAAGCTAAACTAGCGGTGTAACTAGCCAACCGCCTCGCATCTCCATGTATCGTTGCTTCCTTACGTTACAAACTCAAGACGCGAGATAACGATCAACAAGAAACCAAGGCGAGCTACACCAAAGCCAGGCAGCGTCACATGCAGAAAGCCGATTGTGCCGCCTCGATTCTGGGGAACTGTTGCATGATCGACAACTATCCGGGGTAATTCCGGTAACCTTAATTTCTCATTCTTGTTCGGGAGCAAGCTCCCGACGTCGTTCAGGACATTGCGGAGGTATTCTCTCGGTAAAGGCGTTTTACTTTGAGCAGGGACAAGGAGGTAGCGGACGGGCTTCTTCTGGATGAGGCTTCGGAACCGCTGCGAGGGGACCTGGGGTCATGACTCAGGGCGAACTGTTGAGATGTTGATGCCCGAATACGTGCAGGCTTCATCCTCGCCTGTCAGCATTTGACGTGATCGCCTTGAAGGGATGTTGCTTGGCTAGGGGATGCAGCTTGATAACTTTCACGAGGCGAGGAGGGAGTTGAAAAGCTTTTTCTGCTGCGAACCACGCCGGAAGTATACTCGCGACAGGCAAATCCAGGCCAGGTTGGAGGGAGCGGCCGAGCAACTCCCGCGTAGTTCGTCACATGCAAGCAAGTAGTTGCAGCAGGTGGCGCGGGTACGGATGTGGCTGAGAAAACGTGGCAGACAGCGGCCGGGAGGGGTCAACTGGAAATCCCAGAGCGAGACATGGATGATGTGTGACTTGGCAGCTCAACCCACAGCTGTAGCAAGCCTTGCACAGAAGCCCTCTTGCTATCCTCTATCGCTCATGCACAATGACGTTCGTGCACACCCATCGCACGTGGTGCGCCAATACCTCGTCAACACCAAACCCCATACAACAAAATTCCCTATCAGCAAACCTACAATGTGATCAACATGCCCGCAGTGAGGTTGATAACGCGCTTAACGAACAACCACAATCGCGACTCTTCAGCCCTCCCCCCTAACTCGCACTTCGACCCACCAAACCGCTTGATCGATTGCGGAGCCGGGCACGTTATCAAAACGGAATCGGGCCGTCAAAGTTTCATCGACACGGGGAACGACAGGCCTCAAAGTCTAAACACGGGTGAGCGGACGCAGAGGGTGAGGGGCTTGCGTGTCGCGCATAGCGAAAGCAATCCATGACCCAGACTGGAGCTTGTCGTCGAGGGCGGGATCAGGTCTGTCTCTTTGGGGTTGGGACCTGTCGGATCAGAAGCGACTGATGTCAGAAGATGCCTGTCCCTTCGTCAAAAGAAGGCGGCCCGAAGCTTTGGTTTGACTTGCTGCAGGGTCAGCTCGAGCCGCTTTTGTACAATGGGTGTTCCCTTCTTTTGTCCCTTTTTACCCTTGGCTTGTTCGCTTCCTTTTTTCTCTTTCTGCAATTAGACACTGCGAACCTTGGCTGGTCTCGCTCAGGCTTATAGGCACGCCATCTTCCCCGCAGGACTGTCTTCCCTGCTGTTGCATTTTGTTTTTTGTTTTTTTTTTTGGTGTTTGCCTGCGAATATTAGCAACTGTAATTCGCGTTCCTATTCCCCATTCTCGGACTTGTTCGTCGGTTTAATCATCATCGACAGCCGATAATACCGCCGCGATGGGCTACGCCCCGGACGCTGGCGTGATGAGCGCTATGATCATCACGTTCTCCATCGCTACACTTCTCGTCGTCTGTCGCTTGATCTCTCGCCGGATGACGAACGTCGCTTTGTGGTGGGATGACTACTTTGCTATGCTTGCTTGGGTGGGTGTTGCCCCTGTCGTTGTTCGACGACTAAACGTTTTCCTCTATCCCATCATGCTCAGTCCGCTGATAGTCGTATTAATCAGATCGTTGCTGCTCTGTATTGTGGGTTTACACTATACTGTAAGTTTATAATGCTTCCGAGAATTGGGAGCCTACCCCTTTCTCAACGAACAACATATCATCATACTAATCATATCTCTATAGGGGCGATTGCAAGAGGACTAGGTCATGTGAAGGCGGACATTCCATTACCAGCCGAAGAAGTCGACGAGTATGCTCGGTTCGGACTTTTCATGGCCGAGCTCTTATACGCATTATCGCTTGGATTCTCTAAGCTCGCTATCCTCGGCTTCTATTGGCGCCTCTTCAGTGTCTCCAACATCCGGCTCGGAATCTACATCCTCGTGGCTAGCACTTTGATCTGGGTCACTATCCGGACTTTCATGACCATATTTCACTGTATTCCAGTCGAAGCTTACTGGGACCTCAACATCAAGGACGCCGTCTGCAAAGTCGACCCCGGGAAGTTCATGTTTGGCACCACTTTGGTTCATCTCATGCTGGAAATTGCGGTCCTGTCGCTGCCTGTTTTTCAGGTCAAGAACCTGCAGCTTCGTATAGGGCAGAAGATTGCTGTTGTTGGTATGTTCATGTTTGGTATCGTGTATGTCCTTCTTCTCTTTGTGTTTGCGGTGCCGAATCAACTGACTCTTTCTTTAGCGTCTGCGCTGCGTCGATCGTGGTCCTTGTCGTAGCAATCAGTTTCGATTCCAAGACGACAGAGATGGCGAGGGACATTAGAGGCGTTGCTATCTGGGCCGGCACAGAAGCCTACTTGGCCATCATCTCATGTGAGTAACTCCAACCTCATCCAAATAACATTTTCAATCTTGATGCTAACCTACCCCTGTAAAGCTTGTCTCCCCATAACAAGACCCGTCTTCCTCAGGGTATTTTACGGCCCCGCATACGGCTCCAAAACCGGCTCAACCGATCCCAGCTCCTTCAGCGGCTTCACTGGCAGCAAGGGTATCAAACTCCGGAACACCCCTCGGACAAAGGAAATCGACGATGATAGTTCGCAACGCGAGCTTGCACAGCCCGAGCGCAGGACGTCCGGCGACATGGACTTTGAGTCTTACCCAGAGCGCGCTGGTAATCACAACACCGTCATTACCAGCTGCGTGGACGAGGTACCCAATGGCAACCGAGACGCCGGAAGGAATCATGGCATCCAAGTCAAGAACGAGACCAACGTATACTATGAGCAAATCTGAATGAGAGATGTTAGTCTAATTAATAATTTCGTTTGTGATTCATCTTAAACGTACGTAGCTTGTGATAAAATATCATTGCAGTAATTTCAAACGATGTGTATAGGGTAAATCGCGGGAGCGGCGATCGAGCGTGGCGTCACAAAAGCGACTAAGAGAAAGGAAATTCGAATGGCTTTCGCAGGCTGGAATTGGAGACTGGGTGGTGTCGTGAGTACGCCATACTTCTTTGAACCTCAATAGTTGATAGATTGCTCTTTCCATGATCTGCATGCTTCGGGCTGGAATAGACGCAGGAGTAGTAGGTACTCCTGGCAAGAGCTACCGGACGAACAGACTGCGAATCCATAAGAGGGGAGTGGTAATAGATGTGTAGTATTCGTGGGGAATGCGGCGGATGTGAATGCCTGTTCCTTCGCTGTTCCAGAACGCCTAGTCTATGACGTACGAGGTTTATTCCCCCGGCCCGCTCCTCGGCTCGCTTCAACTTACCGCGCTACGCGATCATCCCAGCATCCTCGAAGAACCACCACTATCTTGATTACATCACAGCATTTACAACCGAAAGCAGATTGAAGGTGTCGTGCGGACTGTCTTGCTTTACATTAACAGGGCCTGTAGACCACGACTGGCGTGGCCGACTGCAGTCGATGATAAACTCACCACGGGTATGAACGACGAGTAAATTGCAACAACTCCACCTAAGAGACCAAGAATTCAATCCCTGTCTTGATGCGGCTGTTCACATGGTAGCTCGAGTCCCATATGCGCGTGGTTTTTCGGCGCACACTGGCGCCACGTAGCACATCCCATGTAGCATTGGTTCGAACCGTGGTTATGTAACATGGTTTACAAGCGAGCGCCGCGTACAAGCGAGCGCCGCACCCCACCAACTTTGCGCACCTCTCCTATCTCAATGTACGATGGCACAACGCAGCGCTACTCTATCAGCTCCAAATGAAGCAGACGTTCAGCTTGCTATCTCTTCTATTAATTCTCATCAAATACAGAGTAATCGCAATGCTGCTGCTATCTATAGCGTGTCTGAACGAACGATCCGCCGCCGACGTGCTGGTGTACCTGCCCGACGCGATTGCCAACCCAACTCAAGAAAGCTTACCCAGAGAGAGGAGGAGGTG
>QXCR01000059.1:0-166322 GCA_004380135.1 Stemphylium vesicarium | reverse complement strand
GAAACAAATTTCCAACTCAAACACCATTCTCTCCCCTTTGCATCTTTCTCATCGTATATAAACAAACAAAACATGCTGCTTCCACGCACTCCATCGCGCTGATAGAACCCTTTCTCAGGCATTGGTTGCTTAGTTGGTTGCATGGTAGGCGTGCTTGTTACTTGCAGCCACCATCACCTTATCCCCCGACCCTCACACACACATACACACACACACACATCCACACACACAAAGATGCGCATCGCAGCTTATTTCCCGCCATCGCAAATCGTAATCTCGATAAAGCCAACTCACCAACAGCCCTGCATCCACAGAACGTGAATAGCATATCCCGGCTTGGCACCCAAGACACGACGACGACGCTTAGCCCTGTTGCTTGTCGGCAAGAAGCGCTGCTTAGCGTTTGTCTTGGCAAGGCCGCGTCGCCCCTTGCTAACATATCCTCGACAGCGAACCTGTTAGCAGCCGTAGATTCGTAAGCTGGTTTGGCCTCTTAGACAATGGTATATTGTGATTACGTTACTGGTGCAACAGGGCGAGAATTCTGGAAGAGGTGATTGGGTCGTTGAGACTGAGCCAGGGCTGCGTGGGTCGTGACGCGGAGACTGAAGACGACGAGGATGCTGTAAAGGTGACGCGGACGGGTGATGAAAGGTGTTGTACGAGGTGTTGATGTGCTGACGGAGTTTTGTACGTTTTAGTCTCGAGGGACGTATATGAAGGGTATGTTTCCTGCGAAGAGAACGAGAAGTCTCATCAACGCAGTTCTGATCCTTCGATTCTGCACTGCCCTCTCATTCTTTACTGCGCTCTCGTTGTACCAAACAATCGCCTTCGTACTTGTTGCTTTCAAAATGGTCGCAGCCTCTTCGCTTTCCATCTCGATCCTGGTCGGGTTGGCTTTTGCTCATCCAGGCCATGAGGACCACGTCACCGACATCGCCATGAAGCGCAGTTTCCTCGAGAAGTCTCGCCGCTCACTGGACAACTGCGCGGCGCAGCTTGAAGCCCGCGGCACGCTCAAGGCGGCTGAAGAGAGTCGAGCTCGATTTCTGAATGACCTGCGGAAGAAGTCCTTGGGTGAGTCAAAAGCTCTTTCTAATTCAGAGAATGAACCCAAACTAACCACACAATTCCAAATCACCAGCCTCCAACCTCCATCAACGAGACACCGCCTCCGTCCTCAACAAAACCCACTACCACGACCTGGGCACCGATGTCACCCCAACCACCGACCCCACCCTCTTCTTCGCCAGCAACAAAACCTGCATCCTCTCCCCCGAGGGCGAAATCGGCCCCTTCTGGGTCTCTGGCGAGCTAAACCGTACCGACATCGCCGCCTCAGAACCCGGTGTCATAAACTACATGCACGCGCAATTCATCGACATTGCGACCTGCAGTCCGCTGCCTCATCTCTGGTGGGATGTCTGGAGCGCCAACAGCACAGGCGTATACTCCGGTGTGCAAGACTCCAGCAACGGGAACGGGGACGACGCGTCTAATCTTAACAACACTGCTCTACGCGGCATCCAGGAGACGGATGAACAGGGTATCGCGTCGTTCCGGAGTATCTTCCCCGGGCATTATGGCGGAAGAGCGACGCATGTGCATGTCGTGGGGCATGTGGATGCGACGCTGCTTTCCAACGGGACGATTACAGGGGGTAGTGTCGCGCATATTGGGCAGATGTTTTTCGACCAGGAGCTTATTGCAAAGGTTGAGGCGCTCGAGCCGTATAATACGAATCAGGTGGAAATTACGACGAATGAGGAAGATAGGGTGCTGGCGGGTGAGACTGAAGGGACGAATTCGGATCCCGTATTTGAGTATATGTTTGTAGATGAGGAGATGGGGGTTGAGGGCGGGATCTTCTCGTGGGTTACGATTGGGATTGATACGAGTGCTACGTATAATACTAGCTATGCGGCGCTTTTGACGGCGGAGGGTGGGGTTGCTAATAGTAACTCTGGAGGTGGCGGCGGTGGTGAGGCGCCTAATGGTGTGCCGTCTGGTGTACCGTCTGGTGTTCCTACTATGGCTGCTTAGGGGCTGCGGAGGTGAAGATGCGACGCTACGGCTGTACTCAGCTTGTAACAGCTCCTTTGCCTCTTTTGCACGTTACGAGAGGAGAGGCGTTTCCTCTTGCTTTGGATAGTCATTCGTTTGTTAGGCTTAGCTCAATCCGCTCGTTTGCTCTTTACCCTTTTCGCATTCTTGGTATCGTGGAATCTTGACCAACAGCGGAATTTGGTTTCAACCTACTTGTCTTAACCTTGGAGGCAAATGGGAAAATGATTTCACCAGTGACGACACTGACTTCTGAAGAGAGAGAAAGAGCAGCCCAAGCACTGCCACCTACCCATGTTAAAAACACATACACATCTGCAATGGCCCACAGAGGTGATCTGGGCTAAAACCTGGTTCTCCAAAACCGCTCATCCTTATCTATATTACACGTCAACACGCAACCTCCGGCCTTCCTTTCCCCTTTCAGACGTCCAAAAATGCCCCTCTCTTAGTCCAACTTAGTCGTGTTAAACAACCGATGCCCCGTCTCCGTCCCACCCCTCCCCTTATACCTATTCTCGGACGTTCTCAGCGCAACAAGCCACAACCCACTGTCCCGCCTCAACATCTCTGCAAACCAATCCTCCCCTCTCGACGGGCCCATCCCAATCCCCTTGACGACCACAGCATTCTCCTGCACCACGCCCGCAACAACCACAACGCGCACAAACGGCATTTTCCTCCGCAACGGCGCCACGAAATCTACAATTGAACTCCCCGTATTAATCACAGAATCCACAAGCACAATCGTACGCTTGCCGTCGAGGTTCTTGGGATCAACGTCAGAGAAGTTCTTAGCGTGCGCGAAGCCAGCGAGCGGCATGGCTTCACTGACGCCGAAGGCCATGGGTTCGCCGCCCCGCATCAGCGGAATAATCAGCGTGGCTTTTTCGTGGCGGATGCGGTGACCTGATGTCTTGTTGCCTTGAACGTGCGGAATGCTGATTTCCTCGACCCCGAGCACGGCGCTGAGGTACGTGGTTGCGAGGTAGAAGCCGATGCGGTGGTGTGCTGCGCGGAGAGCGTGCGAACTTAGCCTAGCGTCGCGCGTGGGCGTCATGAGGAGTTTCGCTGCGGGGGTGTGGGTTGCGTGGACGATGTGTGAGTGGGGTTTGGGGCGGTGGAGGAGGCAGGTGAGTTCGGCTTCATCCAAGGCTGTGGCGGGGAGGAGGCTGAGATCGAGACGGTGGGAGTGGGCAGATGTGCTGGAGCTGGAGCTGGAGCTGGAGCTGGGCGTTGGAAGAAGGATTTGGAGTGCAGCGAGTCCGTCTTTGTTGATGGCGATGCTGAGGGCGCTGTCCATGGATTTACTCCGATTACACTCTGGTCCCACGACGACGTATGCGCTGTCTGCGGCGGTCAACATATCGATGTCGAGCGGGCTGTCGCCGAAGGCTACAACGCGTTTCTTTCTCCCGTGCAGCATGTCGACGACGTCTCTTTTCGTCGATCCGGTTACCACATACCCGTCTGATACGCGGCCACCGCCAATAATCTTGACGCCCGAAATGTTGTACCGCTGTAGAACTTTCTCCCACACAGCGCGGAGACCGCACGTCACTATCATAGCACCCGTATGCGGCGTATCCGCCACTCGTCTCAGCAGCTCCCGCATCTCAGGATATAATTCCACTTTCCGCGCCACCTTTTCGCACACCGCGTCGAACTCTGATGCTCGCTCCTCGTACAACAGCGTAGCTTGCCGGAAAGAAAGGTAGGAGTAGCCTAGATCCTTGAAGATTCTGGATACAGTACATCCGGACCTATCGCCACTTTCTGCACTAACTTCGTCCCAGAAAAGATGCCCTGTGTCCGCAGGCGCGAGCGTCTTGTCCGCGTCGAAGAGGAACATGGTATCGACACCTGCATCCTGTTCTTTCAGTGCTTCGTCCACAGCTCGAGATACCGCCGCTTCGTTCACTTCTTCATCATGGGTCTGGAGATCAGTCAGCAGAGCTGCGAGCCGCTCAACGCTGTTTTCCGCGGTTGAAGACGTATCCTCACTGACCACCGTGAACAAAATACCGCGTTCCCGACACATAGCCCTCAACTCCTCTTTCTCCAGCTTCTGCCATGCGCGCAGCCGCTCAACAGAAAGCTCATTTCGCTGTCGTGTTTTATCCTCGTTCCGTCGCTGTGCGATGACGGTTGCATCCACGTCCAGGTAGACCATGTACGTGTACGTGCTCCAGTCCTTTTCCGTCCCAATCCTCTCTGGTGCTTCGTCTTTGCTATTGCTCTCCCAGAACATGTAGTGGCCCGCAATGACACCGGTTTTGCCGCTGCTACGGCACTGCTCTTCTGCGAGGGAGAGGGCGCTTTCACGCACGGCGGCTTGGAATTCCGGTGCCATCTTCTTGAATGCGAGGAGGCCGCCGGGTAAGACTTGGTCGATTAGAGTTGAGCCGTCGAGGAACTCGAAGTTTTGTGAGATGCCGGGGTGGCTGGGGAAGGGGGCTTTGAGCTTATTGAACCGGTACGACTTTTCGCATCCCGATACGCCGTAAATGCCGATCATGGCTGGTTTTGCAGTGCTTTCAGACATTACGATAGTGTTGAAGTTGGTTGTTATTCTTTTTCTGGTGCAAGACTGCAGTTGACTTGGATGTTGCGAGTAGATGCACGCTGATAAGGATTTCCCCTCTGTGAGCTCGCTGGGCTGTGGTATATATATGTGCAGATGAGGAAACATGGTGCTTGCTACGCGTGCACGAGAACAAAGGTCAGTATGTCATGGGGAGTATACGCGTGAAAGCGCTGGAAACATGGAGAATCTTGGCCAAGCGATTTTAACTGTGCCCCTTTCATGGTCAATCGAAGAGAGAAATGTAGAGACTAAAGATGTAGATAGGATTAATAAGAGAAAGGTTGAGGATTGGGAGGAAACGGAATAGAAAGTGATACAAACACCAGCGTTCGTGCAATGGAACAGAGATAACTCACTACACCATCCAAGACACCATCAACCTCATACCCACGTAACAAAGTATTCCGTCCCTCCAGCCCACGTCGGGCCCTACATCGACTCATTCGGCGGCTCAGGACACAATGGCGGCGCCGCACTCGGTTCCTTGGGCGGAACCTCTCTCTTCCCCTGCACACGTTCGGCTTTGACAAAAACCGGAATCACACCGCCCGTCTCGAGCGCAAATTTCTATTCCCACGTCAGTCGAAAACAGCACGTTCACTCACAAGCACTCTCAGTCCACAACTTACCCTATGTCCTATCGCTTCTAGGATACTCCCGATAGCGCCAGAGTGGCTTGTAAGCGAGAGAAACACGTTCGCGTCGGCAGCGAAAATATCGTCGAGGAGCGTGGCGAGCCGAGACCGTCGTGCTGTGTTGGGTTCGCGGTAGTCTGCTTTCCAGAGGGGATCGGGGTCTGAGAAGCCTTCTTCGAAGGTGAGATGAGGGAAGGTAGATTTGATATGGGAGAGGGTGCTGCGACGATCGCAGGTGTGTACACCTATGGCCTCGCGGAGGAGTTCTTTGATGAAGGGGTTGTATTGTTTGTCAGTGGGGAGATCGAGACCTTGAAATGAGAGGTCGGCGGTTTCGATGGTGCCTTTGGTTATGTGGTTAGTGGGCGGTGAAGATGTAAGGATTTGGGGGCGACGTACGGGTCAGAGGGGAGACGTAGTACGTCTCTGGAGCTGGGATGCCGAGCGGAAGCTGCGAGGCCCATAGCTTGTTTACGTCTTTTGCTTGGTCTTGACCAGTAGCTGTGAGGTTGGCATCCGACCAGGTAATACCGTCTGCGCCGTCCAGAGCTGACCAGTAACACTGGTGTTGTTAGTGAAACCTCTTCAGTACATGGGATAGACTTGGGGGTATATCAAGAGTCTTAGGTAACGTACATCCCAGGCCTTCGTTCCATACTTGGTCTCAGCGACATTATGCCAGCCCTGTCCGTGACGACCCAGGAACAGCACCTTGAGGCTCTCGTTCTCTTTCTTCGCAGCCTCCAGACTGCGCACATACTCTTCAAAGCGCTTCCAAAGCAACTCTTTGTCATCAGAGTCGGTAGAATAGGATCGCTCGATTAAGCCAAAGTTGGACTTTTTCTATCCAACACGTTAGCACGACCATATTCCGCTCTCACGTGAATCGCTGAACCACCATGGGGTAGGGGTATGTGGTTGATTCAGATGCAGTCCAATCAAAACGTACAAAATCAAACGTCTTATCGTCCGTCTCATCTTCGCTCTGCATAAAAAACCCCTTCTGCACCGCGTACTTGAAGTGGAAATCTTGCTGCTCATCCCCACCAACGGCTACTCCACCTTCATGACCGGACGCGCTCATACTGAAGTAATATAGAGATACCAAAGAGATAGACAGTAGAAAGACGGGCCTGATTGATTGATCAGCAGATCTGAGGTAGCTTGGGGCGGGAACGTGTTGGGGGTTGTTTACACTGGTATACCAAGGCCGAAGATTCGAGACTTTAGGGTATTTGAGGGAATAAGCATAACGTGTAGGGGTGGTTTAGGCTATCATGTTTCTTGCCCGAAAAGGAAAGGCCGTGGTTGCGTTGTGGCAGAGGGAGACGCGGTAGAAGGTAGACGATTGATGATGAGCGTCGCTAGCGTAGAACAGGCCAATCACGTAACGGAGCCTCAAAAAGCGGCCAGGTGTTCTGAGTTTTGTCATGAACAAGTGTTTCTGCATTATATCAATAGACTAAGGAGATGAAATTCCATTAATTAATGTTCAAATGTTGTGATTGACATGGTTGCATAGAACGTCGTGTGACGTCAAGACTGATATGATGAATGAAGCCTTGTTGGTAGAATTGTGGATTGTATCTAGCGTCTAATGTCGCTCAGTAAGAGCTAGCTATTGAAGCCTGTGCAATACAGACTAGGCCGTAGCTATGATACGCTTCCCGTCGCAAGGGTTTATACCGTGATATCCATCAAACGCCCGTCCCAAGCCCGCTAATCCAGAAGAAATTTGACGCAGCTTTTGCCGCATTCCTAAGCCACTACATGCGCTGTCAGACCGTAACCTGGGGCGTTCCAGCACCCATGCTACAATTCAAGCAGAGATGCGCTCAGTTCTTCTTGTTCGGGAACTTGGGCTGTCCAATCTTGTCACCCCGTAGGATGACGTTAAGCACGCGCTCCATGGTTCCAAGCAGCTTCTGATCCGGTGTGGCAGTACCGCGCTCAAAGTCTGCAATGATGGTGGGTGTACTGTTGCACTTTGTAGCCAGGTCCTTCTGTGTCATTGTGGTGCCCTTGTCGTTCTTCGCCTCGGAGCGCGCCTTCGAGATGGCCTGGCCGACTTGGATGCCAACGGTCTTGGGCTTCACGATATCGTCCGAGCGGTCGACTTTGGTGAGGCGCTGGCCTTCTGATGAAGCGCCCTGTAAATTAAGTCAGCATTGTCGGGAGTGGGTCGTGAGAACCCCGAACACGTTGTTAAACCGACTCGGGTGTTCAGAATTACTTACAGCGTTGGATGAAGCGTACTTCTTCTCTGTGGCAACGATGCCACCGCTTCGCTGGGCAGCGTTCAAGGCTGACTTACCCTTGACTACCGTCTCGCGAGGTCCAGCGGCGCCGCCACGGGTGCGACTGCCGATCTTGGTAACGGAGTTCCAGTCGTCAGACATTTTGATTATGAGTTCGATGAAGAGAGTTGAGTTGGACTTGGTATGTGGAAGGCTGAGGGGTGTCGGGTGCTGTAAGTGGGGTGTTCTCCTTTTGTATTCGTTTGCGCGTCGGTTAAAGAAGCAGCAAACGTGGAAGGGATGAAATGGAAGGGTTGAGTATGAAGAGTGGCCAGGTAAGCTGGATTGAACTTTTGCTTATGTAGAGGCCCAAAGCAATATGAGGCCGCGATGAGTCGAAGCGGCAGGTGAGGTCACCGCCACGCGCTAGGCTCGCTTAGGTCAGGGTCTCTCGAAGCTTCCATGTTCGCATTTCAGCTGCAGCCCTTCTTCAGCCCTTCTTCCACCTCACCATTGACGCCTTTACCGTGGCTGACGCGAGACACTCATTGTGTGTCACAGTATCACAACTCGTGCAAGGTGGCTTCTTCACACCGGCGATGATATGCCGCCTTCGCGCCATGGATTCTTCGTTGGAAAAGTTTGCAGCTCATGGTCTCAATGTCTCCGGAGTTTTAATTTCGACGAAGAAGCGCCTCCAGTGCACGATGCGCACCCTTCATACAGAAAAACCTCTTCAGTATACGTCGTCCTTCCTTCTCGATGATGGACTCGTTTGTCAAAAGCAGGAAGATCAGTCACCAACCCGTTGCAAGCCCTTTGCTTGTACTATTGACCTAATGCTTGGGTGTCTGCTCCTCTTCCGTGGACAGGCGCTGGTGCTTGGAGCGGAACATTACGTAGCCACATATCACAAAATTTCATCAACGAACAACGTTTCAAGCGCATCCTTTGTGTGAAGTGTTCATTGTTGAGCTCTTGCGCTCAGATGCTTGCATCGTGTCTCTACATGCCCTGATAGCTCATGAACTTTTTGACAAAGGCTCGTCTAGAAATCGACAAGCACCCAACCAACCGCCGGAACGCCATTGCATGCATGCAGCCATATCGATTCGTATCGTCCGCATCTTTCATGTCCGAGAAATACATTACAAGTTCGCTTGCGCAACCTCCCGCTCAACCTCGTACATGAAGTCAAAGTACGGCTTGTCAAAGTGGTGTACACGAACGTATCCGTCCTCTCCTCCACTACAGTAGCTGGTTCCTTGTGGGTGTACGGCGACATAGTTGAGGGGTCCGAAATGACCACGCACACGGCCGATTTCCTCCATGAAGATCTTGTGGTAGAAGCGGGCTTCGAACTTTCCTTGGCGCGCCGAGGTGGTTGTGACGTCCATGGCCGCTTGTCCTCCACCGAGGATAACATAGTCCTTTACTGGTGTGATTGCGGCCGAGTTCAGCGGTGTGTCTGCAATGTACGACTTGAGAACGTTGAGTTCCTCGACGTCGACAAGCTAGTCTGTGTTAGCCTGGTGAAGTGTGATTGGGGGTACTGGACTCATGTACCTTTGCGGTCTTGTCCTTGCTCGCTGTGATGAAGTATGTCCTGTCGGGAGACCACTGGATGTCGGCTGCCGTTTGTCAGTTCCCGTTCTAGAGCAATGCCTCTACAGAACCACTCACTGATTTGCATGTCTGGCTCGTGAACGTCGTAGTTGGAGCTGAGGAGCTCTCCAGTCTTTCCGTCCCATTGCGTCACTGAACCGTCCTCGTGTCCACTGATGATGTATTTTGCAAGGTATGAGAAGCCGGCGACGGTGGCCTTGGATTCGTCGCAAACGATCCTCAGCAGTTGCTCGTCTGATTGTTGCGCCTCGGGGTCGGGGTTGATTTCGTAGACGCAGATGGTAGAGAGATGTCCGGATCGCTTCTCAGTCACACCGAGCAATTGCCTTCCGTCAGGGGAGAACTCGCAGCGCTTGATACTGGTGTTGAACTCCCAGGTGTGGAGGAGCTTGCCCGTCTGAACGTGCCATAAGCGCATAGTGTTGTCGGCACCACCGGTCGCAAGTAGTTCGGAGCTTGGGTTTACGTCGACGGTCCATAGCGCTCCCTGATGTCCGTGGTATGTGCCTATCCGCTCGCCGTTGTGTGAATCTGCATCGCATCAGTTTCGATCTCTTTTCTCCTTTTTGTGCTTGTGTACTAACACCAGGCGCAGACGACGTGATCCTGAAAATTATTAGCAACCCATAAGTGCAAGACTAGCGGATTCTCGTACCTTGGAGACGGAGAAAATAATGTCGCCATCAGGGTTGTACTGCCTGTCGTCAGTGTGCGCATTCCCCGCCATTATGCATCGCGCAAGCATACCTTGACCTGCGTGAGGGCGCGCTCGTGTCCGGAGAGAAGAATCGGCTTCATTTTGGCGGTATGTCGATGTGGAGGCGGGGTGGTGTGTCGGCTTATATGGTGCGGGCGGCGTCTTCGAATTTCGGGTGACTCTTTTGCATATCGACGTTCGGCGGGCGAAGTGGGCTGCTTGGCACTAACCGACTAGCGTGGAGCATCCCGCACCCTTGGATCGACTGTTCCAGCACTGAACATCATTACGATTGACTCAGACCCCCCAACGCTTACCATGGACTTCTAGAAAGGTTCTATGAAGCTCCCCGCGAGAAGGAACATAGTATGACTGTGGCGGAGCCTGGAATTGACTCAGAGGACGACCAACTCGGGTTCCCATGACGAGACGAAATCGAGCTGCGCACACCGGGGATACAGGGCGTCCAGGCTGGCGCTGTTTGTGACTCACGACGGGCTTATCGATGCATGTAGGTCGTTTATTACAGTCAAATATCCTGGCTGCTTCCGGCGATTGGTTTGTTGATTGGCTCCATGATTCATCCCGCCTCTGGTCATCTCTCAGTCATTCCATCTACCTCTTTTGCAGCTTAGCCCCTAGAAGCTTATAGCCATGAATAGCTCTGTTTCATAAGGTAAAGAATAGGCAGACAGTAGTCAGCAGAATGTCGCATGGCCTTTCCTCTCCCGTCTACGATGTCTCCCCTTGACACGACTTGGGACATTCTCAGATATCAGACTGCATCTGCCCATTTTTCCATATTCGTCCTGTTTACTCTTCTATCAAGCAACGCCCCGTACATGTCGTCAATCGACAGGTAAGGTGATCATGTCTAGGCGCAGAATAGCGCAGGTTCTCAGTCGTAAACATATCACCCCGAAATCGAAAGCACCTGGTTTCTTGATATGGTGAAGCCTTGAAGGCAAGGCATCTCCGATTTCTCAAACAGTGATATCTCTCATTCTCGATATTGACCAGTAGTCTTCACCGGCATGTGCGCTTTCTACTTGCCGTTTGGGCCGAGTGCGGTCTTGGCGCAAACGCGCTCCTGCTTCCAGCTCGAGCCTAGCAAGGCCACAGCACCTCGTCGCACCTTTGAGATCAAATGAGAAACTCACCGGGAGTCAGAAGAAACATCACACACCACTCATTGGTATGCCGACAGTAGTGCCGCGCATTCCTTAACAGCAATTATGCCTTCCGCTTCACACGACACTACTCCCATCAAGGACGCACTGAAGAAGCTCGATCCTCTAGAACCCAACAGATATATTATAGCTTTGGGCCCGGTTGATGAGCAGTTCATCGGTTCCCCAAACGGTTACAGGGCGTAAGACTGGCCAGGAGATCGTCGACTTATGCATTCTCAGCTGATCATGCTCCAGTACATATATACCACAGAGCTTTCTGTCGAAGATCTCCGCTGGAACTGTCAAGAGGATTACATGGGCCTCCTATGGCTGCAACCCAGAATCATTCTTTTTCGGATATCAGCTACAAGATAGGGAATACACATTCGACATTGGTCCTCGTGTGCCACAAGCGTTGCAATCGTTTGTCGATAATATGGACGGAATAGAGGACTTCCAATCTCGCCTGCGTGTGCATTTTGGAGCCAATGAGTCTTTTGTGGCATGGTCAAGGACGAATTGGATATGTTCAAACCTTCCGCCCCAGCTTGTTCACCAGTTGCAAGTACATCACGCTCATGCACATTTCACCTGATTCTAACACTATTTCAGATGTCAATGGAGTTCTGACTCAAGCGCAGCCAACGGTATAACTGAGGGAGTACTCAAGAGAGATACCCTTAATAACGTTCAATGGCATACTCGTGGATCATACTACGCGAAAGCAGGCAACCGCTTTGCATCGAATTGCGAACCTGGGCGCATACAAGATGCGTGGAATGACATGTGGAAGAATCGGAGTAAGGATGACTTGCAACGTATCGTCGGTACGGAACTTGCTGTAAGTACCGCACGCCTATCACTGCATTCTCACTAATAGGTCCAGTACTTTTTCATTAGCCCATACTCGAATGAGGGGGACACGTTCGCGCTCATCAAACAGCAATCGTCGGGTCACGATCCGCCATTTATCGTTCATTTTGAGGGAGAGCCCGTCCACTCCAACCTCGACCTGGAGCATACATCTGCAGTTGAACACGCTTCCTCATCTTCATCGGACACCGATAGTAGTCCTGATAGCATGCCGTCTTCAAACTCGGTCGCTGGACATGACGGGACTGGTCCGGATCAACAAGTCCAACCCACGACCGCGGAAAAAGAAGAAGCTGCTCCCGGCCGATGGGCCACAAGCAAGAAGACTGGGCGCCCACATCCACTCGAAGAGAGGGAGTTGAACCTTAAGAAGGGTGAAAGAGTTACAGTCATCGCAGATATGGGACGCGACTGGTGCATGGGAGTCAACGCGAAAGGTGTTCAAGGTTACATCCACGGCTCCTGGCTTCACTTTGACGACCGGAAGGTGCATAGAGATGACAAGGCAGCAGCATACCTACAGCTCAGAGACGACATGGAGAGACTATTCGTACCCGGTGAACTGCACGGCTTTCCAGTCATGACAGACTATGTCAACACGTGTGATAAGCTCGACTGTGAACAACGAAAGGAAGATCCATCCTCGCCGGGAATTTGCATCCACGACTTGGGCGCATTACTATCAGCCTCTGGCAACTATTCTTACGAATGGCTCAAGGACGGTCGCAACATTTGGCACCCAGATAGGTTCGCGCGGTTCTGTCAACCCGGGCAAGCAGAACGTCTGAAGCCCATGACTGAGTGCATGTTCGTCATGTACGGGAAACTCATGGACAAGTTTCGGACTTAGGGCTGCAAGACGGAGCGGTTCCGACAGCCTCATTCGATGAGGTGCCGGGCACTATTCGTGGCAGAGCGGATCCGTGTATACCAAGTTTGTATTTCATTCAGTTCTACCGGGTGATCATGAAATTGCGACCATACTGTGAGGGGTTCCGGTTGTTCCAGAGCTAAAGATGCAAAAAGAAATACGCGAGCAGCTGCTTGGAGCCACTAGATCGGACGTAGATACAACCATGGAAAAGGTGATTGGCCCCGATGGTGATGTGCTGGGTCAATTCGCGAACCACGAGGGCGTTGGATAGTTTCCCCATTCCGACGCAGGACCCTGAGTGTACGTAATGAAGCAGACGCGAGTCGCGGAGCAGAAAGTTTGGCGTCGGCGTGCTCTGAGCTTTTTCCGGGGGTTTTCAGTGCTATCGCACGCGCCAGACTGAGTCATTTCAAACATTCATAGAAATGCGTGTATCACCACATCGCGCCATATACACTAGACTTGGAAAAGATACGCAGACTCGGTCGGCAGGATGATGAAAGTGTATCCGATTCGCGGCGGGCGTGTTGGTGTTCTCACCCGTTGCTTTCCGCAAGCTACAGCTACCCCGCCGAGAAAATATTGGTGCACGACATCACCCCGCCATCTATATACTGTCGTGAAGACAGCTTCTTCTGCAAGGCAATTCTCCAGTACGCGCTTCACCATGGCTGGACAGAAGATTGACGGTACCGCCATTGCGAAGAGCATCCGCGAGAAGCTGGGTGCGAAGATCAAGGAGAGGCAGGAGAAGAACTCGCGGTACAGGCCGAGTCTGAAGATTGTCCAGGGTGAGTCGCGTGCCATTGGGACGTATTGAGGTTTGTAACGTGCTAACAGAAGACAGTGGGCGACAGGTCAGACTCCAGCACCTATGTGCGCATGAAGCTCAAGGCCGCCGAGGAGGCCAACATCGACTGCGAGCTGGTCCATCTCGCGGAGGACCTAAGTGAGGGCGAGCTCCTCCACAAGATCTACGAGTACAACAACGACCCCAGCGTCCACGGTATCCTTGTGCAGCTGCCTCTCCCCAAGCACATCTCCGAGCACACCATCACATCGGCCGTGGCCGACGAGAAGGATGTCGATGGTTTTGGTATTCAGAGCATCGGCGAGCTGGCCAAGCGCGGCGGCAAGCCCCTCTTCACCCCGTGCACGCCCAAGGGTGTCATGGTGCTGCTCCAAGAGGCGGGCATCGACATCAAGGGCAAAAACGCCGTTGTGCTCGGACGCAGCGACATTGTGGGCAGCCCCGTCAGCTACCTGCTGAAGAACGCTGACGCGACCGTCACCGTCTGCCATTCGAGGACAGCCGACCTCCCCGACGTGGTTCGTCGCGCAGACATCGTCATTGCCGCCATCGGCAAGGCGCAGTTCGTCAAGGGCGACTGGCTCAAGCCTGGTGCCGTCGTCATTGATGTCGGCACCAACTTCATCCCCGATGACACCAAGAAGAGCGGCCAGAGGCTGGTGGGAGACGTCGACTACGAGTCGGCCGTCGAGGTCGCATCGCACATCACACCCGTGCCGGGAGGTGTCGGCCCTATGACCATTGCCATGCTGCTACAGAACCTCGTCGACTCTGCCGACGCGACTTTTGACAGGCAAAAGAAGCGCAAGATCTCGGCCCTCCCCATCCGCATCGAAGACCCGATACCCTCCGATATCGCCATCTCACGAAAGCAACACCCAAAGCAGATCACTGCCGTCGCCAAGGAGGTGGGTATCCTCCCCCACGAACTGGAGCCATACGGTGCGACAAAGGCCAAGGTCGATCTGTCGCTGCTGAAGCGCCTTGAGCACCGCCGAAACGGCCGATACATTCTCATCGCTGGTATCACGCCCACGCCGCTCGGAGAGGGCAAGTCCACAACCACCATTGGTGTAGCGCAGGCTCTAGGTGCGCACCTCGGCAGGATATGCTTCGCCAACGTGCGCCAGCCTAGCATGGGACCTACATTTGGTATCAAGGGCGGTGCCGCGGGTGGAGGATACAGCCAGGTCATTCCTATGGACCAGTTCAACCTTCATCTTACCGGTGACATCCACGCCATCACCGCCGCGAACAACCTGCTTGCTGCTGCCATTGAGACGCGCATATTCCACGAGAACACCCAAAAGGATGCTGCACTGTACAAGCGCCTGGTACCAGCTAAGAAGGGCAAGCGCGAATTTGTGCCTGTCATGTTCCGCCGTCTCAAGAAGCTTGGTATCGACAAGACCAACCCAGACGATCTGACCGAGGAGGAGATTAGCAAGTTCGCCAGGCTAGACATCGACCCCGAGACCATCACCTGGAGACGTGTGCTCGACGTCAATGACAGGCATCTGCGCAAGATCACCATCGGCCAAGCACCAACTGAGAAGGGCCAGACCCGTGAGACTGGGTTCGACATTTCGGTCGCCAGTGAGTGCATGGCCATCCTCGCTCTCAGCAAGGACCTTTCGGACCTTCGCGAGCGCCTGGGTCGCATGGTTGTCGCCAGCTCTCGCGCCGGTGACCCCGTCACTTGCGATGACATTGGTGCTGGTGGCGCCTTGACTGCTCTGCTTGTCGATGCCATCAAACCCAACATGATGCAGACACTTGAAGGTACCCCTGTATTCGTTCACGCCGGTCCATTCGCCAACATCAGTATTGGTGCTTCATCAGTCATCGCAGACAGGCTTGCGCTTAAGCTGGCTGGTACCGAGCCCGACGAGGACCACGACGCTCAAACCGGTTTCGTCGTCACCGAGGCTGGTTTCGACTTTACCATGGGCGGCGAGCGCTTCTTCAACATCAAGTGCCGATCCTCTGGCCTTGTACCCGACACCGTCGTCATCGTCGCAACTGTCCGCGCACTCAAGAACCACGGTGGCGGTCCCGACATCAGCCCCGGTGCTCAACTTCCCGAAGTCTACCGCACTGAAAACGTCGACATCCTGCGTGCTGGTTGTGTAAACCTCAAGAAGCACATTGAGAACGCCAAGGCCTACGGTGTCCCCGTCGTCGTAGCCATCAACCGCTTCGCGACTGACACCCAAGCCGAAATCGACGTCATCCGCGAGGAAGCCATCGCCGCGGGTGCCGAAGACGCCATCCCAGCCAACCACTTCGCCGAGGGAGGAAAGGGCGCTGTAGACCTCGCCCAAGGCATCATCGCCGCCTCGGCCAAGCCCAAGCCCGACTACAAGCTCCTCTACGACACCTCGAGCGGCACCGTGCAAGAGCGCATGGAAACAATCGCCAAGCGCATGTACGGCGCCTCCGCCGTCGAGTTCTCCGAGCTGGCTCAGAAGAAGGTCGATATGTACGTCAAGCAAGGGTTCGGCAACCTACCCATTTGCGTCGCAAAGACCCAGTACAGTCTTTCCCACGACCCTAGCTTAAAAGGCGCTCCAACCGGCTTCACTGTCCCCATCCGCGATGTACGCATGGCGGCTGGTGCGGGGTACCTTTATGCTCTTGCGGCTGATATCCAGACTATTCCTGGTCTGCCCACTGCGCCCGGCTATCTTAACATTGATGTTGATGTTGAGACGGGCGAGATTGACGGTATGTTTTAGATGCAGTAAGCTGTGTGGGAAAGAAAGGAATCAATGGATGAAGCGTTCAACAAGCTTCATTTCACATGAGATGATTATCATTTTTGTATGATGAATGGGTACGACGAGCTCTGGCGTTATTTCCGGCGTCCATCATGGCTAGATTTCAACAAACACTTTTCTGGGTGGGGACTTATTCAACACGAAATCTGGGGTTAGCATAGCGTTTTCCTTTTATGTCTAGTTTCAATCTGGTGAGACTCTTCTAAAGGAGTCTCTTGAATGGAAATCAATTGATACCACAATCGCATCTCGTTCCATGAGTGATACAGAGGCTAGATTAGAATGCTCTATTGTCTGTGCAAATTGCGGCTTTGATAACCATCTAGAACTTTTTGTGAATGAATAAGTTTATTGGTTGACCAGAGAATGGATACATGATATTGAGGTATTGATTCATGAGTTATAGGTATAGGCAAAGTTGATCATATCAGTACTGTAACCGAAAGCATCCTGTACCAGCGCCACCACCACCAACTACCCATCCATCGCATAGCGCACTCAGTGTACAAGGTAAGCAGTATAGAATCTGAACAGTCCTTCCTCTGTACCTTCCAAGATATACTCGGGCCATGGAGCGAGCCATCTCATGGTGCGTTGTCGTGAAGTCGTGAAATAGGTCAAGCCGGGCTCGTTTACATCATGCCAAGGTCTTCCATGGCTTTGGCATAACTGTCCCAGTCGGTGAGAGCACCAAGGGCGCGGCGCTGATGAGCACTCAGGAGGGTGAGGCCGTAAACGTAACTTGCGTTGACCCATCCGAAACTGTAATGTGTTAGATGAAATTTCAATGTCAAGAAAGATGGATGGAAAAACTTACCCTTCGCGAGGAACACCCTTGAAGTCGCTGCCTTGATTACCGTACTCGGCTTCGACCCTGTGCGGATCTACCTTCCTCGTGACATCGTACTTCTCCACGACAACGCCGTTGAAGTCAACAAACGCCTTGGTGACCATGAACAGCCAGCGGTAGGCCAAGCGCTGAGCCTCAGCGTCGTATCCGTATCGTTGCATACCAACCCAGGCGAGAATCTGTTGCGGTGCCCATCCGAAGGGATAATCCCATTGTCGGTTAGGGCGCTCAAGACCGACCTGGCCACGCGACTTCTCCGAACCGGAAACAAGGCCACCGAAGGCTTCGAGCTTAGGTAAAGCCTTCTCTACAAGAATGCTAGCCTGGCGAGGGGTGGCAAGACCAGACCACATTGGCCAGAAAGTGGTGGCACTCTCGTAGCCCGTGCGTTCCTTCTTGACTGTGTTATAGTCAAAGTACATGCCGGCTTTCTCGTCCCAGAGATACTTGTCGACTTGGACACGGCGCTTTCTAGCGCGACGCTCCCATGCGGCAGAGTTCTCAATGTGGCCGGGCTTCATGTCGCCTGTGCAGAACTCGGCTGGGATCTCGAGCTTGTCTCCAAAGTGGTTGCGGATGCAGCGGCCAATGTCGACTTCGTACTTGTATAGCAGTGCGTTGATATCGACAACTGCTAGATCAGCGGCAACCTTCTCCAGACGATAGGAGGTATCGTGGCCGGATTCACGTACGGCACGGTCGTGAAGGAAGTAATCGTCGAGTTCAGGTTCGCTGACCTTTTGGTGGTTGTACGCTTGGACAAATTCGCGGAATGTCATGCCGTGCTTCTCTGCGTAAGGCATCAAGATGTGCTCGAAATGAGTGGCTTCCGTCTCGGGAGGCACACCCAACCCACTAGGTCGGTACCTGGTAAGGCCAGTTTCGGGGTCCAGGCGGGGCGCGCTCATCCAGACCGAGTGGTATTCCTTGATGGCGGCAAGAATGGCTTCCCGCAGAAAGTCGAGCGCACCAGGCTCGTGCTTGATGCGTTCGTAGCATCGCAATGCCATATCAGTCAAGAAGGGCGGTTGCGAGCGACATAGGTAGTATGTGCGGTTCGCGTTGAGGATCTTGTTGTAGTGCTTGATCTCGAAGCAGAAGTGGATGACCATGGACTTGACCAAGTCGACACGGTCGTTCACGAGCAGACCGAGAGAACACATGTAGCTGTCCCATCCGTAGACCTCGTTGAAGCGGCCACCGGGGACAACGAAAGGCAGACCTCTCAGGTCCTTCTTGTTGGTCTCGGGATCAATCCATTCCTCCATGGCGATTGCCAGTAGACCGGGTGCGTCGTTCAGATCGCGCACGTATGTGTCCTTGTCGCATTCCTTGTCCAGCCAGATGACTTCGAGACGCATGTCTGGATGCTCACGGGCAATGCGAGTGTAGTATTCGTGCTGCTCGGGAGCCCCCTGGGGGATGTAAATGCGCGGATGCGGGTCGTCGGTCCAGTCTTTGGGGTCGACGCCGACCTTTGCGATGTTGGAGCCATCGATGCGGCGGGTGAGGCCGTCCCAGAAGGAAAACTGGATGAGGCGGCTGAGGCGGTTCACGGGGTTTTCGTTGAGGCGCGATTCGTCGAGCACAATGGTCTTTCGGCCATAGTCTTTGGCGAGGGTGAGCTCCTGCAGCAGGTTGGAAAGCATGTAGGTGCCGCGGACATCGTGCTTCTTGAAGGCGTTGGAGCCAAGCGTACCGAGAGACAGGGTCTGTGCCATTGTCAGCCATGCTGCACGCAGAACGAAGAGCCACGACAGCGTACCTTGGGCCCTTTGTCGTCGATTGTGATTTGGTAGTTTTGATCCGAATCTTCACGCGAAAGAAGTTGCTGGAGCGTCTCGTCGACGTTTATCTTGAAGCGACGGGGCTGCAGCGAAATCTCATCTGGAGGGGTGTGTTCAGCGGATGACCGGTTGGGTGTTGGATATGTTCTGGTATGTGAGGTACGTACCGTGACTGATACGCCGCCCAGCAGAGAAGCCCTCGCCCAATGCGGCGTTGCGCGT
The DNA here is from genome assembly GCA_004380135.1 of Stemphylium vesicarium. Taxonomy (NCBI): domain Eukaryota; kingdom Fungi; phylum Ascomycota; class Dothideomycetes; order Pleosporales; family Pleosporaceae; genus Stemphylium; species Stemphylium vesicarium. The sequence continues at coordinate 147,104 of QXCR01000059.1, read as the reverse complement.
GGATTGGTCTACATTCTACAGCAATGTCTTAGTGGGGCTGCCAATGGCACTCACGGCGGGGACATGGCACTCACGGCTGAGTAGGTGCGGGCCCTGGGGTGTTTTTGCGAGTGACTCTCGCCATAGTAAATGTGCGGCGCAGCGTACGGGTCTACCACAGACGAGGTTCGGCGATTTCTCAAGGGTTGCGAGCTCATGCTATGGGGGAGGGAGGACCGAGCCACCAGTCAAGCGAGTGGTGTGTTGCTGTGTTGGGGCGGGAGCAAGAGGGCAGTGGTGAGTGGTGCTTGGTACTTGGTGCTTGGAGCTGAGGATAGTGTGCTATGGCCCAGGTACTGTCCGGAGTTAGCTAGCCCTGCGAGGAGGCTCGTCGAGGCTGGGGTGGGGGCGGGGCGGCACCTTTGTATGAGGATATGGCTGCGTGTAAGAGCGGACAAGACTATGTCACACGACGATGTGCTGTAAGAACTAGTACGGGTGGCGTATGTGGTTGTAGGATTGGGAAGAAAAGAGAGAACCGGAGTCTACAACAGGCGGCGGAGGTAGCAGTTTTGACTGATGCAAGCCCGGCAGGTCCGCCGATGGCTTCAGAACGCATAACAGCAGGCGTCAGTGGTGGGTCTCGCATCACGATAGGCAATGACAGCCCCAGGCGGTGAAGAAGCTGCATTGTTCCAGACAACTGTCGCGACTGGTGTCTGCTTCATCCGGGGGGCCCGTAGTGCTGTGGACGAACACCTGGGCACAGCTAGTACACGACATCCCGTGCAGTTTGGTCGCGCACATCTTCATTCCTCGAACCTCTCCCCGTCGTGCCTGGCCATTGCCATTGTCAGGCCGAGCTTTGCCGCGCTATCGCATGACCCCACTACTACGTCATGGCAGGCAGACGTCTGTCTCTCCACAGCACACCAGTCTGCCAGCTGGTCTCGTCTTTCCGTCTTGTTGAATTCCAATTGCGCTTTGTGCGATTATTTTGTTTTGTTTTTTAATTCCGACCCTTGATGCGCCTGCGTCTTCCTTGGTGATTGCCTGTTCTGTGACTGGCTCGGCTGAGGGGTCAGGCGCAGCCTTTCCGTCAGCTTGCAGCTGCACCCCACGGCTCAGAGGCCACTGCTCACCCACGCAACACCATGACCAGCCACCTGTACCAAGATGATTTCCGAGTCATCTTACCATGGTCTGAGGTTATGTGTCGTCCAATGCCTCATCATTAGGTACACGGGACCTGGGCGGTGATGAACCTCCGAGAACCTTATTCGGGTACCCTCACCGTGTCTCGCAGCCGATATGCTACGAGAAACAATGTTTGAAGCGTCGGCTCCGGCTCTCCAAGCGATCCCGCTTGGGCCAAACCTCATGTCCGAATCAACGGGAATCAAGAGCGCACAAAGTGTTGATATGTTGATCTTGCAGAGTATGCATCGATTGACCCAGGCTCGCTGAGCCATTAAACCCTCTTCCGAGATTACTATTATACACTACCGATACAGCCGTCATGTCATGTCCTTGCATGCCATAAACTCCATTTCAGCTTCCTGCAACAAAAGAGATGGTGATGCGCAATCTTTTAGGTTCCAACGACCCCCAACGCCTTCGCTAACAAACGAACAAGGAAACACTGATGGAAAATTGGCCTTGTGCCTGGGAAATCTTTATATTTAAAACTCGGTCTTTTTTGGGGATTGCTTTCGGTTTTTCCTCATACTCCTCCAGCTCCACCGTCCGGCCTTGGCCACACTTTGCAATTCTGCTGGGCTCAAGGTGGCCGAGTCAGGACGCGCGCTGTCGAGGTTGCTGGCAGAGCTGGAAGCTGACTCAAGAGATGTCGCAACCGATGCGGTTCTTCGGATGTCACAGTCGTCGGCACTCTCATATCTCCGGAGCTTCGATTTGGGCCGGGTAGGCAGAGGGTCTTGCAGAGCGAGGAAGCCAGAGGCGAAGCATCCACCGTATGCCTTCAACACTTCCATCGACGCAGCCCTTCGGAGGGCCATGTTGTGCCTTTGAGACTCTGCATCGTCTCCGTCGTCGGATTCCGCAAAGTCACCGTCGTATCGGTAGTATTGTTGCTCTCCCATTTGGCAAGCACTGTCTGTCTGTATCCATCGTTAGATCATGTACTCAGAGTGATTTTCGGCTTCAGAAGCATACCTTTCGGTGGTTGGAGCTGTGTGATCGCAAGTTCTCCTCGGTGAGTTGGCTTTGCTGGAAGCATACGTCCCAGTTGGGTGCGTGTCCGAGGTTTTTGTACATGTTGGTTGATGGTTGACTGGATGTGTGTGTTGGGTGTTTCTATGATAGAACCGAGTACTGATGTCGAGTGTTATGTCGAAGCAGTCAGGAAGTGGTGGTAGTGGTAGTGACTGTAGTAATGATCGTGGTAGTTGGCGTGGTGGATGATGTCTTGGTGGTGTTGGTCTGATTGAATCCAAAGCCTAGGGCGACCAAGTGTTATATATCAATGATGGACTTGACGACCCAGGCAGGGAACAGGATGATACCCACCAGATCATGCGCCATAGCGCCGCACTCGCCGATTGACTCCAGGGATCAGGCTCGCAATAGCGCCCCAGAACGTGGTACATGGCTACGGCTCTACCGTTTCCGTCACCATTCACGCTCTGACCAGATCAGCACTCGTTGCTTTTAGCTGCCGTCAACGCAAGGACCCCATGGCAGATCCTGGTGTGCTGAACCAAGAGGCTGGCTGTCCGGGCACGCGCCATCTTTGCACTATCCAGGGATGTGGCGGACACACACGGTTGAACCTATCACAACCTGCCTCTCTCGCATAACTCAAGCCTCAACCCCTCTTGTGGAAAGTTATTCGCACCTGCCGATCAGTCGCGTTTCGGGACTTACATCAAACGCCTCAGCCGCATCATCTGTCGGTCTGATAAGAGGTCGTATGCATGTAAACAGACAGCCCTGAACGCCCTGCGGAAGCCTAGAACGTCGGTCGACTACATGTACACAAATGTTTTGATGCGGTGAAGGACTGCGCAGAGGAGTCTTGAAAAGAAACAACAGTCTTTCAGTATTCCATGCAGGAACTTCTCAGGGCTGAATCACACCGCGTTCCTTTCATCATTGCGCAACGCGCTTGAAGGAGGAGATCTGCCCCTGCCCCTCATGGCCCCGGGACTAACCAGCTGTCCAAAGTGCCAAGCGCGGCCTGATGATAATTTGACAGCTGTCGCAAAAAGCAATGAACTCCTTAGCGCAGCGCGCCCCATGCGCCGAACGATGGATTCGTTACCTTGTCTGCATCACGATCCTGTGATCAGGTAGAAGTCGAATGGAAGATTTGGTGCGATACCAAATCAGGCTACGACTCAGGAACACACTTCCGGCCCGCGCCCTGGCAAGCTCCACCAATCCATTCTCACAGAGCGGCTGACGATCACTGAACGCGTCTGCCTGAGTCGCACGCTTTGCAGCGTTCCGGCGTTTTGGCTCTCGATCTTGTAGAGAGGAGGATAACGTTTTCCTGATCCCTCTAACCAAAGGTCAGAACTATCGGGATGTTGATCTTTCCTCGACTTTGAGTGTGCGCTCCTATTGAAATGCCACGTTCTCGGGGCCAGCGACAAGCTCAGCTTAGCCGGCGACGAACCCCTGCACTAGCGTCTCCACTCAGTGGTTGGCGCACGCGATCACTCATATGAGCATGCTATTGCATTCGCTGAGTTTACCGCATCGGTGACCCCAGGAACACGTTAGACCGAATGATCTCTTTGTCCTGGGAGCTGGTGATTGCCTACATTACGCAATCTGGTTTCCTGCGAACTGAATACGCCTTCCTCTGTGTACAAACTTAGGACCACCCTCAGCCCTGGGCAAATGACAGTCACACAGCAACGTTTGTGAGACAGAAACACCAGGACCAGTTTCACTTGAAGAAGACATGGCCCAACGGTGCAGCCAGAACTTGTTTCGGAACCGGGCGCGTGTCCTTTGCTTGAAGAAAACCTCTATGCATTGCGCACAGCAATAATGGCCCAATGTCATCATCATGAGCGCGACTCACAGGGAGTCCTCCTCGGTGGTATACAGGTGCGACTCTTGGGGTTACCTTCTGGGGAATCTGGTGCGAACCGCTGGCCAATATACAGCTTCGCCGACGTTCAGGCATCATTTCCAAATGCCTTACCCCGGTCTCGTGTCCCGCGGCCTCTTTAACAAGGCGTTACTATCGCGAGACTCGCTTTCGGGCCCTTGCCGGCCTCGGGTTCGATTAAAGTGGCCGATTCCTGTTGTAAGTCCCCATCAAGACCACCATCTCCATTCTGTATGACTCAAGGCCCTGGTCCGGGTCTACCCAATCCGCGGCGCACCCTTGGTTCCCAGATCGGCGAGGAGATCTGTGGGATTCTACCCCGGTACAAATCTCACAACCAGAATAGCAGCCTAACTTTACCCGCAGAACTGGTCGCCGGTCAGATCACCCGCCGCGTACGACGAATCGCCATCTATGTGTGACGTAGTGCACTCCAAGAAGAGATACGTTCTGCTCATTTGCGGTAAGTGGAGATAAGGGGATCTGTGTACTACCCAGACATTTACTTGCGTATGCCGAACAATGATGGTGTGGAGCTAGCTACATGGATCAACAACTTCCAGTCACACCAAAAAGCACAACCAGGCACCAGGAATGCCACCGCAACGAGTCCGTGAGGCTTCTTCCTTCATGTGGATGCGGCTGTCTCACATAATTCCGTACCTTGGGTTTAAAAGTGCCGGCCAGGAAAAGGAAAAGGAAAGGTAACGCAGGGTAAGCAGGCGCATGAGCTCTCTGCAAATTTCACCGCTGGTTGTAGGGCAAATCTGTCACCACCCACTGATAGGTATCGCCGTGTCGGTGGTGATTGCAAGCACCGCGAGCAATTTTGCGCATTCTATCACATCACACGTCACTAGTTAGTACCCCCGAAGAAGGGCAGATTACAGACAACAAGGCCATCACCAATATTCCTGGACCCTCATCCATAAGGCGTCGGAAAGCATACCCGGAGGCCAGACCCTTCCATACCAGGTATACCAACAACAACGTGATCTAGAAAACAACACCCCCCATGCATACTCCACAAACGCCCTGACCTGTTTCATATCCTTCTACCTTCTCATCTATCGCCCATTGTCAGCCCCCAATCGTTTACACCGCCTCGCTCATACCCAACGTACGTCAACAAAGCTCCCTCGTAGCCGAGAGAAGCTCGGGGTGCAAAAAGCTTGACCTCGTCTCATGCTGCCCGACCACGGACTTCAGCCACGCCCACGAGCCACTCTGGTCTAGATCCCGGCGGGAATGTATGTGGGGGTGTGGGATGGGAGGATAGTAACGCATTGCCACGATTTCGATGGATGATGCGTGTACATCGAGATCGGAAACTGGTGAAGAGAAGATGTTTGGATCTTTTCTGTGTCTGTCCTGTTGTTTGTTGCTTTGGGTGTACTTTCTGAACTGCTGTCGTCAGTCAGGCACAGCCGCAATACGTGGCGTGACATCCTCCCTCCCCATCGCAACACCACGGCGATGCCCAAAACCGTCAAGCGAGCGACCATCTTGGCAGCTTCGGATTCCGAATGTCACGATAGCTCTGGCCAGCTTCTTCGTTTTCCAAATTGGGAAGGAGGAACACGGGAAACATCAGACCACACACCACATTGCACCAGATTGTGATGTGATGCAATGCAACACAACACAACACCATCTTGCACTTCGCTACGAGAAATCAACAATGGCATGAGAAAATGTCGCATAAAAAGATATGGCGGTTGAACAGTACCATTGTCTGCGATCGCGAGGACATTATTCAACGAGACTGCGATCGCGAGAAGTTCATAGGTTGGGTGAGGGACACCCGGGCCTTTCTTCGTTCCCTCCGCTCACGATGCTCGCTACTGCGAAATCAACAACACCAGCAGCATCAAAAAATCCAGGACTTTGGTAGGGCTATTGTCTGCGATCGCGAGGACCCTGAAGGACCCTGTTCGACGGCACTGCGATCGCGAGAGGTATCTGGGCCGGTGAACAACACCCAGGCCATTCTTCGTTCCCTCCTCATACTCGCTCACGATCCTCGCTACTGGCGAAATCAACAATGACAACAGCATCAAAAAATAGTACCTTTGGTAGGGCATATTGTCTGCGATCGCGAGGACCCTTTTCAACATCCCCACGATCGCGAGGTAATCTGCGTGGTTGAGCCACCTCCCGGGACATTTATTTTCTCCGCAAAGACCGCATGCGCGCTCTTTCTCCCTCCCTTTTCTCCCTTGCCTCGACCTCGTTACGAGAAATCATCAACAACAACAATATCAACAGCAACATCTGCATCTAAGCGAGGAAAAAAAGGGTCTCGGGTTCCCGACATGAAAAATCTAACTTCTTCACAAACCGCGAAAGGGTCCTGCTCGTCAGGGAAAGGGTCTTCGATGGCGAGAACTCATACAGTTTAGCAGGTATCGGCATCTGTGCCTTGTACAGCTTCGGCAGCTGAGTACTCACATACACACCCTCTTTACTTCGCTTCCATCAAAACTCCTACAGAGTTTAATTCTGCACCACGTTTTTTTATGTCCCTAACCACGCACATACTTGCATTCACACCCACACGCCCACGCATACAAGCACCCTCAGCCTCGCCTTTACCCATTCCAACATTCCCCGAGGAATTAAGTTGCGCAAAACATATGGCAAGTAAGCAGACAAGCGGCCGCTCAGGTGAGATCTGGCCCAGATTGTTGGTATGCATTTAAGGTGTGGTGTGGCGCTCAAACCGCACTGCGCACCCCCGGCTGTGCAGCCGAGGAAAAGCAGTTTAACCCTCAACTTCTCTGGCGCTCGGCATGGCAGAGATTTGGAAGAAAGGGTCTAGGTCTAGAATTTGTTGATTTAGCGGAGATGCAGGCTGGAGAGGGAGGTGGGGATCTAGACTGCTGGGGGAGTGGTATGTGAGGGAGTGAAAAGGGAGGATGTGGGATGCGGGATCTCCGTGAACATCGATGTCTGCGACGGGGGCTTGGGACACGTGAGGTCCTGGTATATATATCGCCTGCCGCACTTTCTGCGCATATCGCTCCATGGGGTATTACATTACGCGACTCTGTTTCTTTCAGGTCTTTCTTTCTATATATGCTTTGAGATGCATAGCCTCTTTGCCTTTCTTTTCGCTCTGGTATTCTCCCTCTTACCCTTCCTCTTGCCGTCGCTGCACTTGTACTCTCTGAAGACTAGCTGCTGATGCAGTTAGTGCTACATGGGCTACATATGCGAGCGCAAACACGATGTTATCACTCATGGCTACATCTATACTATCGCGTCGCGTCTATACCAGGGTTCGAGTATCGTGAGTCCGTGTCATCTGCACCGCATCTGTTCATTCATCACCTCAGCCATGCAACCACTCCGTCCCTTCCCCTCGTCCAAATACCTGCCCAGGCCAATTCACGGATATGCGCTTTGCACGCGCCTGATTTTGGGGGCGCTGCAGTATGGATGCGGTGTGGAGAGCGCGTACGTTGTCCGAGTGTAGGAGTGGCAGGCTGTGATCCAAGATACTGAATGATTAAATCTGTGTCCTGCTGTACGAACAATCTAGTGAGAGTGCATTTTCCCATGTTACTTGGTTGCTGACTGATCGACAAGTCGCAGGCGGAGTCGGCAGTGACATCATGCCCAAGTCCCGACTGGATCAGATGTGGAAAAGGAATGTGCAGTTGGTGAAGCAGGGAAACTCTGCGATGCTGTCACTTTCTTTGGATATAATGGCCGGCCCCTCCCCGCCATACATTGTTCTGACAGTCTCTGTGGCTCTTGGGTAGAGAACATATCGACAGGCTTTTGCATATTTTGAGGCGCGACGGCATTGTTTTAGCTGTACACGAGAGTTCAGAGTAGCGTGGACAGACAGAGACCATGAGAAGACGGTCTTGGGTATCTCATTGCGTAGTATAATTCTGCGATGTGTGAAGATTCATTGCGGACTGAACGTATCGCAATGCTCTTAGACTGCATAGTAACAAATACTGTAAGTATCCTACATACACAAACAAATTACGAACTTGCTACTAATCAGGTGTCGAAGCCTCAGGCCTAGGTATAGGCAACGATTGTGTTTTTTCCTACCAACAACAAAGTCATCTCCAGCCACATTATTGGAATAAAGTCATCTGCCCCACGCCATCTCCATCAAGAGATCATGCATCGCCATCGAGATCGTTACGAAGCCACGTTTGTATACCCCAGAGTACCACTCTAGCACTGATTGGTGTGCTGCCAAAGCATCTTTTACCATCGAGATCTAGTCCTTGACCACCGAGCAAGACCGTCCCCTCCATCCTTCTTCCTCTTCTTCTTCTTCTCCGCAGGGCCGTCCTCAGCGCACGAGCAGCAATCTTAAAGGCATCGGGATCGTTCACCGTTTTGAAACCACCGTTTCGCTTCTTCCCATGACGTAGCGGTGTTTCCTTTGGATTACTGCTTCTTTACCATCGCGATCTTCTCTGTAACCCCACACACTTCTACAGAAAAACCATAATCTGCGAACATCGGGATCGTTCGTCGTTCTGAAACAACCGTTTCGCCTTTTACACATGACGCAGAAGGTGGGATTTCTCGAGTCTTGTACGTCACTCACGCCCGTACGCCAGAGTGCTTCTTGCCATCGAGATCTACTCTAAAGCCACATACTTCACCGCGATCGATATGATCTACGAGCATCGGGATCGTTCGTCGTTGTGAAACAATGTTCTGCTTCTTGCAATATTCGCACAGGCTGCGATGACGTTGGGTGGTGGAACTGCGCAGGTGTTCATCGCGATGACGTTCCCCCCCGTTGATGCCTGGCTCACTGACCACATATAAGAAGTCGCAAGGCAAGGCGACCCGAAGAAATATCGAGATCGTTTACAGTTTCCAAACGCCCGCCTTCACTCGCATTGACTTGATCAGAGCGGCCTACCAGAATACCTTTTCTTCCCACGGCAAGCTTTTTTCACTCGGATTTGTCTGGTAAATGAAAGCCAACCAACCAGGCGAAATGCCCGCCGGACGTTTCCGTATCCCCAAAAAACGCATCTCGAGAAAATGCAGGCGAACTAATCTCCTGTCCCGCATGATGCATCCCAGTCGCGCAAGTCAAGGACCAAACTCCACGCATGTACCCTTTCGCTACCACTATACAGAAAGTCGGTGACTTAGTTCCCTTCACTCCCTGCACCGTCTAAACCCATCTCAACCAACCAGTCTAACCAAACTCACTATTTTCGAGGGGACTATACCAGATCCAACGCGCCGTTTTTTCTTTCTTCGGTCCTCCAGACTTGCTTGTTCCCCTCTAGCGCCCAAGCCCTAAAGTTCGAAACTGGATTTGCTTTTGACACTCAAGAAACCTTTTCTCGTCAAAAGAAACGCGCATACATATACGGAAGGCACTACAGGGCAACTTCACTAGCAGGCGGTAGATCATTGCTTGGTAGCCTTTCCCCACCCCCTTGCATAACAGCCGCATGGCCATCCCAACCCCGTTTGCAGGGCTGCATGCCCCCTGACCCTCCATTCTGTGCTAGGCTGTCCAGTCAGATTAAGCTGATCTGCGTCGATTAATGCGCGTGAACAATTTCTATGCAACCCTCACGTCTTCGGAGAGATGCCTACCGGGCGGTTAGGGAGAAGGAAGGTCGACGAGAGGGAGGGTGGGGGTAAAAGAGGGTTGCGCACAAGGTGTGCTTGCATTGCATAATGGGTGTTTGCGATGACATCTAGGAGTCGATCGACACCGTATCGAACCTGCTCTCATGACCGGGTTTGGCGCTTTTCGCGGTACACCACAGTTTATTGCGACGCGTAGTTGTGTCCGATCGTGGGCTGCGATCGGAAACATGCAGCCAACGAGCTACTCCGGTTTACCCGTATCGCAGACTTATCCTAAAGTGTCAGTCGCGACCCCCTACGGAGGGGTGATAGGCAGTGATGGCTGTTATTGGAAACGCGAAGGGGCGGAGGTGAAGAGTTTGCGATTCCCTTTTGGCTCTCACGGGATTGCGGTGTTTGAGGGGTGTAAAATCACCATCTTGATGCAGCGAAGAGATGCGTGCGTTAGAATGTTGTCGCACTGATTGCGCCATTGCTACTCGTCGCTTTGGTGGTGCGTTGAGAATGACGTATGTGGAAGCGTTGAAAAGGAAAGGGCAAGTGTGATGAAGAATTGGTGTTGAACCCATTTCAATCGCAAAGGTCTGTCGCTTGGCCATCTGACAGGTCCTTTGTGTAAGCCGAATCACTTTAGTTGCGAAAAACACGGTGGAAGTACGGCTGGTTTATTCCGTAAGGGACGACAAGAATCTGCTTGCTCGTGGGAGATGGCCCTCATGATGAGATAAATAAGCTTACTAGCAATCTGTGCAAAAACCTCGGTAGGAGCATTGTAAATATCTCCAAATTCATGGTCAATATGCCAACCGTTCATAATACTGTAAGGCTGCAAAATGGAAAGGTTCTAAATGAGTGTTTCAAAAACTCCAGATTTATGCTCATGCTAATAGACAGGAAACGAAACTTCGCGCGAGAAACCAAAGACTGCTGCAAAACCAACAATACCTAGGCAATGTAGCCACCAGAATCTTCATAGTCATTTGATGTATCTAAATGAGTACATGGTATAGCGTTTTAGGCTTGAGTGATCCGTTAGTCCTCTCTTAGAGTGGCCAAGATATAGGGAAGTTGTCTACAATTGTACACTGAGGCATCCGAAATTCTATATCTGATACCTGAAGTCCAGCTCCCGATCGGTATATACCGTTCCATCAGGCATAGTATAACCGCTCGCGAGTTTAATATCTTTTCTCTTCTCCCTTCTTCTGTAGATAGCTCTAACAATCCACCATCCACACCATGCGAAACCTAAACAACCCAGACTCCAAGCATGGCCTAACCTATATTTCGGCGCCGCGTCGCTCTGGTAGATTTGTCCCGAAACTACACCACCGATATTGGTAAGCGTTAGAAGAATGCCAAGTGAGGCAGCGCGTTTCCCGTCTGGTGCACAATTTGCCGATAGCCATGTAATGTTCCCACCAGTGCAGAGGAAGCAAGCTGTCGCGATAAGATAGGTGGCGAAATAGTGGACATATGGGCTCACAGCAGAAAGCAAAACGGCATAGCCAGTGATGCCAATAGGCGCCATTAGGATGAGGGGCAGGAACCTCGTCTGGTAGCGATCGGAAAGGTAGGCCCCGATCGCATACACGATCGCGCCCCAGATGTTCACCGGAATGACAAGATATTGCGCCTTGCGCATGTGAGTATCCCGCGTGGATAATATATGAAGTGTCTGCATACCTGCTTCGTTGAAAAATTGAACCCGTTCCTGATGATGATGGGGAGAAACGTGCCGAATCCATACAAAATCGTTACAACAGCGATCTGGATGAAACCGTGGACCCAGCTCTTAACATCCTTCGCTGCTTCTTTGATATCCGCTTTGCCATAATGACCAGAACCTTCTGAATCGGAGTATGCTTGTGTGCGGTGCGCACGTTGACGCATTAATGCCTTCTCGTCATCGTTGAGAAAGTAGGCTGTTTCGAGGGACCTAGGAACGAGGAAGATGCAGCAGAATGCCCATATCACTGTGATGATGCCTTCGATCACATAGAGCCTTGAATAATATCAGCTAAAATCACGGTAGGAATCATCATACGCTTGAGCCTTACCATCTCCACCCGCTCCAACCCGCTACTCCGTTCATGTACAAGATACCAAAAGCGATGAGTCCCCCGAAAGCTCCTGACAACGCCGAGGCTATAAACAGATATGCGATACGAATCCCTAACTCTTCTCGTGTATACCAGTTACACAAGAATAGCGTCATGGCTGGAAATAAGCAACCTTCGAAGAACCCCAAAAAGATGCGCGTAGTAACCAGGCCGGCGGAGTTCTGTACAAAGCCGGTGCAAAGACATGTCACACCCCAACAGAAGGTGATGGTTGGGATAACGCGATTGAACTGCAGGCGTTTGACGAGCAAAGAAGTGGGAAACTGAGTGGAATTAGGCGCCTCGTATACCAATGATGCATAATCCAATGCTCACCTCAGCCAAGATGTAAAAGACGTAGAAAACTGACACTGCAGTCTGTAGTTTTATTAGTGAGCCATCAGGCTAGTGCATACCACGTCGCGACGCACATTCAGTTCACCGCCTTTCAGGTCAATGTCCGTATTCATACCCTGTGTGGCTGCAAACCCGATATTCCCACGATCAAGATAGCTGATCAGCATCAACATCATCATGACTGGCGCAACAAAGCAATCCAGCTTGCGCGTCAGCGCATCTTCCCTTTTCTTGTTTTCCAGAACCTCGAGGCCATTCTCTTGCGCGACATACTCGCGTTGAAGTTGCTCTTGCTTCTCATCGGTGATCGAATGCTGCAGCGCGTCGTTGATCGAGTCAGATGTTGCCATTGCGGAAGAGCGTGGGAAGCGAGAGAATGGTTGAAACACCAAGAAAAGTCCTAAGATGCTGCAATACATGCTAGAAATCTTCTCATATTACACCAGCGCTATTGGCAGGGAGGCGCATTACCGCAATGCCGAGCGCCTTCCCACGTCCATTACTCGCAGCGATCCCTCCCGACATGCTCTTCCCCAAACTCTTGCCAACCAGACCACAAACACGCTGAACGCCTGCTGTATCAAGACATCATATTAGAGACTGCACAACTGCGTCGATGGCGTTGGTAGGGTTTCCTAGGGTTTACCCGGAGCGCCGATCTATGAACATGCGGGGGCGGAGCGTTTCCCCAAAGGCGGGGTTGAGAGCGGGGTGTTTTTTGGAGTATCAGTGCGGCAGAGAATGATTATTAGACAATTGGAGAATAGTTTGGTGATGAAGGCACTAGCATTGAAGTTCCATTACTATCGCTGAGCTAGACATAGCTTGCTGGACCCTTCCCAAAATCTACCTAGGTACCACCTGCATCACGTTACCTGGCGACCGAAACATAGCCCAAAGCCCTGGAAAACAACAAGACTGATACATTCGGAATCAAGGCAATTAGCTGGCATCTTCAAATATGTCTTCACCAAATACAACAGTTGCCTTCATCGGTACGTCCATCTCATACTGCATGTCCAAGTATGTCCTGCAACTTACGTTGACCTATGGCAGGTCTAGGGGTGATGGGTTATCCAATGGCTCTCAACCTCCGCAAAGGTCTCGACACTTCCCATACCCTCTTAACCTGCGACGTATCCGACGATGCTCTCTCACGGTTCCAGAAAGAAGCAGAAGGACTAGGACCCGTCGAGGCAGTAAAATCCGGATTCGATGCAGTGCAGAGGGCAGATACGGTCATAACAATGCTTCCGGACTCGAACGCAGTGAAGAAAGTGTATCTAGATAAGGACAACGGTATAATCGCTGGAGCGGAGAGAATCACACGGAGCAGTAAGGATGGGAAACTGATTATGGAATGCGGAACCATTGAGACAGCCATGATCCTCGAAGTCGCGAAAGCAGTAGACACATCCAGCGCTAACGACATGTTAACCTTTGTCGATGCGCCGGTCTCGGGTGGACCGATGGGTGCGCAAGACGGTACGTTGGCTTTCATGGCCGGCGCAAACAACAAGGAAATCTTTCCAAGAATGAAGAGCTATCTAAGTCATATGGGCAAGCCTGATGCGATCTTTCTATGTGGCGATATTGGAGCTGGCACGGCTTTCAAGGTCATCAATAACTATCTCAGCGCCATCACTTCGCTCGCGGCTTCTGAAGCACTCAATATCGGATCCAAAATGGGGCTGGACGTTTCGCTGCTTACGGATGTTATCAACGTGTCTGGCGGTCAGTGTTGGGTGACTAGCAAGTCGAACCCGGTTCCTGGTATACAAGCGAATGTACCAAGTTCGAGAGGGTACGAGGGCGGATTCAGGATCGAGCTGTGTGCAAAGGTGTTGGATATGGGCAGCCAGTTGGCGGAAATGGTGGGGGCGCGAACAGTTCTGGACAAACCCACGCTGGAGGCTTTCGGCGAAACGATGGGAGATGAGAGATATAAGGGCAAGGACGCGAGGGTTGTGTACAAGTGGCTGAATGAGAGTGAGCGGAAGTGATGTCTGATATATTGCAATAGGAAGAATTGAACACCGTAATTTCGTGTAAAAAGATACCAACTGGTCATGGTCCTTATAGATTTCATGATGTCGCCATCTCTTTGTCCAAGACTTCGAGCCCGACATCGAGAGTACTTATACTCAACAACGTCGCCAGCTCCAGGACCTCCATAATCTCCTCCTTTGTACCACCATAGCTCAGCACATTCCTCATATGCAGCTTTAGCCCAGGCCGGTACATGTGCGTAGCGGCCGTGTCAAATGCACAATATATCAATTCCTTGACCTTTGGTTCCAGTACACCTTTACCACCCTCATTCGTCCATGGTACCGAGCTGAACTCAGTGTATGCGTCGAAGAAGTCGGGCGCTAAAAGCAGCATCTCCTCCCACAACGTATTCCAATATCCTCGTTTGGTCTCGAAATCCTCCTTCAGGGCGATTTGCTCTGGACTCATGCCCGCCATGCCTTTTGGCATTGTTTCACCGCGCTCTTCAAGGACCTCACACAGTATGGGGACACCAATGGTGGAGGCGTGGATGCCAAGTGTGGAAGTGAGACAGAGCGTTTCGATGATTTCGGTGCGCGAGGCGCCTGCTGCGAGGGCGGCACGAGTGTAACGGTGGATGTTCGGGACGTGAAGGTGCGTAGATGCCGCGCTTACTACGAGTGATATCAGGGCTTGGATCTTTGGCGAGAGATGGCCTGTTTTCTTTGGCACTGCCGTCAGGCGTAGCGATGCAGCGAACATTTCGGGCGAGTGCTTGAGCATTGTAGACCAGGACTCATCGAATGCTGAAGCACCGAGTTCGGCATCGAAACGGTCTTTCAGCCTCTGCTGCTCTGGCGAGAGTGACATGTTGGATATGCGCTCTCAGCTACAGTTCACAAGCTGCAGTTACCAATAATCGCAACGAAAGGGTGGAATGGAGTCACGACTCGTGTTGGAGAGTTTCGGGGCATAGCGCCAAAGCCGTTGTTACCATCACTAAACAGTGAAGTTAGATAGCAGTTGGGGAGTTGGCGATCATCAGGAGAAGGTGACTGCAGGTGCCGGTGCGGAGTCGGCATCGCTGCCCACGCTGCAAGCGTGAGGCCCCACATTTCCAAGTGCGGGGAAAGGCAGGGATGAACGCCACTTTGCGATTTGCTCGTCTTGCATCATACACAAACGGTCATCATCGTTAGATGATATGGTGCCGGGGCCTTGAGACGGAGATGCAGAAAATTATTGCCTGTACCAGAGACAGAACGGCTGCTAATCGGCTGTCCGCCTTACTGCGCCCCAAAGAATCTGCTTCTGTTCGCTGGGTTCTCTTCCCACTCAACGTCGTGTGCAAAAATTACTTCGACGCCTTCTTTTTCCAAAAGCCGTATCCTCTCAATTGTCTCTTCGGCTTGCTTTCGGTCGGCATGTATGCAGCAAACATGGCCATGTGCATCTTCCCATTCTCCGATTCTCTTCTCTCCACTTAACAACCGCCTATCGTGGCAAGCATCGCCGGCCATATAGGTATGATGGGATGGAGAAGTTCGTGCAAGAAGGTTTATGTGTCCCGGCAGATGACCCGGAGCGTTGACGATGAGAAGTGAACCATCATTGAAAAGGTCAAGAACTTCAGGGAAGCCACCTTGGCTTTGCCATGAGCCGTTCCAATTGATATCTCCAGATGGCATGCTTGAATCATGCTTTTCTAATGCTTGTGCCGAAGGCTCTGAGAGTTCGATTGTTCGGCCTCCTGGCAAAAGATCGCTTTCAAAGAATGAATGACCGCCTCGAAGGGTCGAGGACATACCGTTCAGCAAAGCAACTGAACCATGCCCGACAACGAATGTCGATTTCTGGAAGTCTCGCGGTTCGCCAATATGGTCCCAATGTACCTGCCACATTCAATTTACATACCGTCCATGGATGGGAACTGTGTGACTTACATGCGAGTAAATAACGTAGTCGATGTCATCAGGTACCAACCCGCCCATTGAGAGACTTTTGGTAACATCTGGATCGGTGCTCATCGGCTGCCTGGTTTCGACATGCTTTTGTATTGGCGACGCATATCTCTTTATATCTCTTCTCAAGCCCAGATCGAAAACAATACGCGTTCGTCTCCCAGTAGTCCTGCTCACATGCTGAATCAAGAATGCTAAAGAGGGAACTGTTCGGCGTGCTTCCCGAGGGATAGGGTACACAAACTGATACTCCGGCAGTGAGAAGCGGCCGCAGGACAGGGCATGTACTGAAACAACAGCTCTTGCCTCGAGCTGGGAGGGATGGCGTGAGTCTCCAATCGGCATGACCGCCCGAAAATTGATGAACAGTCTGAATGAGCTCGCTAATGCACAAGGTTGTGTGTTGTAGCTTACCAGGCTCTAAGGCCTCGCGCAAGTTGGACGCTGAAATGACGGGGCACGTGAGATTCATTCGTTGATTCGCTGAACTCGTTCGGTGCTTCAGCACAGGGGTGTGCACCATGGGGTAGGCGAAGCTGGTTAGATTGAACGGGGCTGTTGGAGAATCCCTACCCCGCCATGCTAGTCGCAGCTGCAAATGAGCTAACGTATTTTGCACTCCACGAAGCTCAATCTATTTCCCCGGGTATTTTGTTTGATGTAAACGAGTAACGATTTTGTATACCTTACCAGTCTCAACACTCAACTTCCTGTCTGGCGAATACGAAAGATATGCAACATTCACATCAGCTGAAGAGAGTGGGCTTCGTTGGCCTTGGAGCCATGGGCAGGCCAATGCTGTCGCATCTCGCAAGAAAGTTACCGGAAGACTCGCACATATTGGTCTACGACGTGGTTCAACAGATGGTTGACGATGCGTGTGCTGAGTTCCCTGGAAAGGTGTCCAAAGGAAAAAGCGCAAAAGATGTCGCGAAGCAAGTCGTATGTTGGACCTAGACTATAACATGCCATCAGCACTGACGGATGAACAGGACACAATCATAACCATGGTGCCCGAGGGTGCGCACGTACGTTCGGTGTATCTCGACCCAGAAAACGGCGTGTGCAGTACAGACATCTCTAGGAAGCTGCTTATCGATTGCTCGACAATAGACACAGCAACAAGTCTGGCAGTGAAGGACCACATTAGCGAGAACTTTCCCTCTGCTGTTTTCTATGATTCTCCTGTTAGCGGCGGTGTGGTAGGTGCAGTCAAAGGCACCATCGCTTTCTTCTTGGGCTGCGCAGAGTCGGATCCGAACATTGAACGCCTGAAGTACCTGTTGGGCCTCATGGGCAGCCAAGTAATACCCTGCGGAGGCCCATCGCTCGGGCTCGCGGCAAAGTTGTCGAACAACTACCTTTCTGGTATAATCGCGATAGCTTGCTCCGAAGCTTTCGACATGGGCATGCGCAGTGGGTTAGATCCCCGCACGCTGGCCAAAGTCTATGCTGCAGGTACCGCCCAAAACACTATATGCGACAAATTTTGCCCTGTTCCTCATGTATACCCAGAAGCCCCATCTTCAGGGGGGTGGAAGCAGGGATTCAAGGTTCAGCTAATGCGCAAGGACTTTGGTTTAGCAGTGGACATGGCGAAGAGAGTAGGTTCGCAGAACGTCTTGGGGGAAGTCGGCCTGGAGACGTATGACGGTGCTGCAAACGACCCACGTTGCAGGGATCTGGATTCTCGTGTCGTTTACCGCTACCTGGGTGGACAGGAAGACTGGCAGACGAAGCCGGATGGTACGTAGATAGCACTTTGATGGTAAGGTGTTCCCCTCACCCGTGCGCATGGTGCTTGGTCATTCAAGGCTATCGGTCGCTCCTGATGACTCGTCCTGTTCATGCTGAATGGAGCAGGCTTGGGGAAATTGGGGAAGTTTGGGGTAATAGTGCCGAACGCCGGCTGTCAGTTAAGCCTGCCAAAGCGATCCTCGCACTCTCCCTGCACAGTCGCCCTCGCATTGCAATAAATTTCGTATTAAGCATCTAAGCTCTTCCCCTCACAGTCCATTGTCGGAAAGGTTCTTCCCATAGCGCATAGCATACCGAAACGTCGCCGCTGTCACCGCCGAGCATCGATCATGTCGACCGACCAAAAATACGACGAGCTACACAATCAACTTTTCGAAGAGGGGCTGAAAATGAGACGGAGCGTTGTGGGAGACGAATATGTCAACCGGGCCTTGGAGAATGGTTCGACGGAGTTTTCTCGCGCCGGTCAGGAACTCGTCACCGAGATGTGCTGGGGTTACGCTTGGACGCGTCCAGGTCTCGATAAGAAGCAGAGAAGTCTGATTAATATTGGCATGCTCATGGCGCTCAATCGTGCGCCAGAGCTGGCCGTACATGTTCGGGGGGCCAGGAACAACGGGCTCTCTGAGCTCGAGATCCGCGAAGCGATTATTCACGCGACCACATACTGCGGCGTGCCAGCTGGTGTGGATGCGATGAAAACTGCAGAGAAAGTTCTGAATGACATGGCTGAGAAGGGTGAAATGGCGCGAGAATTGGGTGATCGAAGTGACAGGGCGTGAAGGGCGCGTTTTCATAGTGGGGGTGCAGGATGCGACGAGCCTCACGATGTGGCTGGAGCTCAGCGGCACTTGGATTTATCCGATCCGAGCTGGGAAGACGCGTCCTACGCGAAGGTTGCCAACGCTCAACAGCCATCCTTTCCATCAGCTAGCTATTGAATCACCGCAATGCAACATTGGAAGCATCTTCCCAAGTCGAATCTTCTACAACTATGATGTGTGAGCGGAGTCTGGCGCCCATGCGTCCAGAGGTTGATTGGTGGCTTTGTCGGCTCTCAGCACCCCGCATATCGACCGGCTGATCTCCGCGCTTCATCGTCTTCCCCACAGTGCTGCAAACCTTCTCCGACCTTTCCAAACACTAACTGGCAGTCTCCAGAGGCCATACAGCCCCCTAATTACTCCAATACTTGAGTCCTCTTCACTTAACCAATCGTGCATGGTCCTTGCGCGGACAAACAGCGTCTTATTGGCTCTTCATGGAAGCCGCTACCAGCGAAGAGAAAGTGACGGAAGCTCAGCCCGGAAAGAAAGAGAAGCGTTTCCAATGTCCGAACTGCCAACGTGCCTTTGTCAGACTTGAACACTTGCAGCGCCATGAGCGCATTCGTAAGTCGTACGACTCAGTTCTTAGGCTTTTATCTGACATGCATCGAGACAGCGGTGTAAAGCCCTTCAGCTGCTCCGAATGCAATTATTCATTCACGAGAAGGTACGACATGTCCTTTCTAGTATGCCAATGGCTTATGTTCTGGCCAAAGCGATCTGCTCGTCCGCCATGAGCGGCTCACGCATCGCAAAGGGCAAAATGGCCACCAAACTCGTCTCCAGACACCCATCGAGAGTGTCAGCACTCCTGTGGAGCATCAACCACATAAACGCATGCGTTCAAGTTTCGATTCTGGACGACCGGTGCCGGAGATACCCAGTATGATGTCATCTCCTGCTGTCGTGGATTCGCAGTCGTCTCAATACCAGCCCACCATGTCGCATGCATCCATGACTTTCGGGCAACATAGCGGGTATTCCCTGACGGCGCTATCCATGGCTGCCGAATATCAGGCGCTCCAAGGCAGCATGGAAAACGGGGCAGCTCATACGATACCGACACCCATGCCTTCCCAGCCTGAGACAATTACCGCCACAATAGAACATCCACATGCGGCGGTACCGACCGAACCGTCCACTCAAATCTACGAATCAACATTTGGGGAGTCGCTGGATAGTCTTACATCATTTCTTGACAGCGAACCATTGGACTCGTACCACTTCTCGTCTCTGATCAACACTGAACAGCCCATGCCGTTTTTCTCACCAGATTCTTTCGGCTATGGCCAGCAGGTGATACCTGAACCCAAGGGACCGATAGCACCCACGCTTAGTTGGCGGCAAGCCCAACAGGATGAACCTCCGTCACTTTCGCGCTTTGGATCGCGATTTCCATCCTTGCAGCCAGACGAGCCCCAGCGGGAGCTTCTTACACGCAAGAGGCCCATCGCCGATATATCACATGAGGATCGGCAAAAGATTGTTGAGATGCTCACTCAGTTTTCGTCCGTCATTCCCACCGACTTCGTGCTTCCGACCCGATTGGCGCTGTGCAGATACATTGCGGCATACATCAATGGCTTTCATGAACACATGCCGTTTCTCCATATACCCACAATGTCCGTGGATACTTGCTCCGTCGAGCTTCTCTTGGCACTAGCAGCAGTTGGTGCACAGTATACCTTTGAGGGTGAAAAAGGAGTGGAGCTATTCACTGTAAGCAAAGCGATCGCGACTGAACGTATCAGGAAGCGGGATACAAGCCTGGTCAAGTTTCAGTATCGTTCGGAATCAGAACGTCCGCCGCGGCAGAACATCGAAAATAATTGTCGCGCGCAAAGTCCTCAGCGCAGGGGTTCTATCTCTGGCCCGCTAGGCCTGCCAACTGATAGAGACGCTCTTACTGCTCATGGAGAAGATCTGATGCAGACAGCTCAGGCTCTACTTTTGCTCATGGCATTATCCACCTGGGCTAAACACAAGGAGATTCTGAGGGAAGCTCTTGCTATCCAAAGCATCTTAGCCACACTCGTTCGAGATGATGGGCTCGAGATCAAGCCGCTTCCAGACGGGATAATGTGGAAGGAGTGGATACGGCGCGAAACAGTGAAGAGGACCAAGTTCATAGTCTATGGCTTTTCGAACCTGCACTGTATTGTATACAATATTCCGCCCTTCATGTTGACGAGCGAAGTCAAGCTACCGCTGCCCTGCAATGCGGCTGAGTTCAAAGCGCCCACCGAATGTTTATGGAAAGAGGCTCGAACGAACGGCGCACCGGAAGTATTGTTCCAGGACGCACTGAAGCGATTATTCACCAAGGACGGCAGAGACGTAACAGAAGTCAACTCCTCCTCCGGAAATTATGCACTCATTCACGCCCTCATACAACACGTCTTCTTTCTTCGCCAAGTGAACCGCTGTCGGTTTGAAGGTCCTGGCGATCTCAGTGCTGAGGATGTCACGTCGCTGGAGAATGCACTCCGAAACTGGCAGATTGGGTGGCGCCGAAACCCCGAGTCCTCACTTGATCCTATGAACCAAAACGGCCCCGTCGCTTTTAACTCGACAGCACTGCTCCGACTAGCATATATACGTCTTTATGTAGATACGGCAGGAAGGGCCCTAGAAACCAGGGATCCGGTATTGATCGCGAACGCATTTCGAGCTGGACCCGCGATCAGGCGGTCTACCAAGATTACAAGAGCTGTTCTCCATTCCGCTCATGCGCTTTCCATACCGATCAAGATTGGCTATCGCCTCGTTGCAAAGACACAGTCTTTTATCTGGAGTATCCAGCACTCTTTGTGTACGCTGGAATGCGCATACCTCATGAGCAAATGGCTCGAGGCCTTGTCTGTCACGAACCCAGATCTACCAGTTACAGAGGATGAGCAGAAAATCATCGCCATCGTGAAAAGCATGTTGGACGAGACAGAATTTGCTTTGCCACCTGACCTCACACCCGGCTCATCAAATTTCATGAAACATCTCAGTGCAGGAGTGCTGAGAGTATGGGCTATGATCTTCAAAGGGTCACAGACCTGGGCTATTGTCGATGTAATTGGAAGCTCCCTTAACCTCTACGCCGATATGCTAGAGTCTGGATGAAGAGAGCGTTGTAACTATATATGCCCAGGCCAGAATTTACCCGTGTTTTGCTCAGCCCAGCCTTTATCGTGCGCTACCACAACCTCAACTTCGACTTCGTCACCACCTTCTTCTTCAACATTTCCTTTCTTCAAAAATCGCGCAATCTTTCTCATAGTCTCGGTGGCCACCTTAGTGTCAGCATGTACGGTTCTCGAGCCACCTTTCCCGTCATCGTATGTCGCAATATCTTTTTCGCCACTCAATATACGAGGATCGTGGCAGCAATCGCCGCCAAGGTATACCCATTTCTTCGGCCCGATCCGAGCGAGAAGGTTGATATGGCCTGATAAGTGACCTGGAGCATCGACCACATATAACGAGCCATCGCTGTAGAAGTCGAGTGTAGCAGGGAAGCCTGACATAGGCTTCCAGATATGACCCTCCGTCACATGTTTGAACGCCCGGGGCGCATCTTCTTGGCGAATAGCAGGAAGCTCTTTTGTTCGCTGCGCAGGCAACTCATCAGGATTGAAGATCTCAGCTGGATACAATGGACCATCGCCGTTTGCAAGGAGATACATCGTCCCGCTTCCTACCACAAAATGTGCCTCCGTGAAGTCGCTAGGCGTGCCGACATGATCCCAGTGCACATGACTCAAAATAACCGTGTTCACATCTTTTGGCTCCATGCCACCTTTTCGAAGACTTTTCGCCACATCGGGGCTAACAACTGTCGGCTGGCGTTGCGCAATGTGATGCTGTTGTACTTCCCTATATCTCGAAAGTTCGCGTTTCAGACCGAGATCAAAAACAAGGTTGGCGGACTGGTGCCTGATGAGGAAAGAGAGGGAAGGAACAGTGGCTCGCTTCTCGGGGTCTGCGTCCGTGACGAAGAGCTTCTCGGGAAGCGTGAGCTGGCCAGCTTCTAATGCGGAGACGGTAACATAGGTCTGGTTCGGGGCCGGCGCTGGGAGTATGACGATGTTCTTGTCTGATGACATGGCCGGTGAACAAGAAATTGGGTGGCTGAGTAGCATCCCTTCGAGCTATGTTCTTAGAAGCCACTAAAGTTGGCCTGGCTGTTGGGGAAAGCGGTCCTCATAGACATCATCTTGCAGCCCCACCCCTGGCACTACCCCGCATGCGGGGTCCCACTCTCCGAGAGGCTCAAAGTTAGTAAGGTACTAGGTGTTCAATGCAAACTCGCGTTGTCGCTAGAAAGAAGAAACGAACTCGATCCAGCCCACCCTTACTGCCATCGCCGTCGCCTGTCTAAACTCACCATGGCGCCTATCCTTCCCGACTCAATGCAGGTGCAACAGCTCGACGCGTACAAGAAGCCATACAAACTCCAATCCGTCCCTCTTCCCACACCTGCATCACCGTACGACCTTCTCATCAAAGTAGACGCCGCTTCATACTGTCATACCGACTATGTCCTCGCCTGCGGCCAGATGTCCGGCCTGCCCAAATCCTTCCCGCACATTGGCTGCCACGAGTTCGCGGGGACGGTAATATCGCAACACTGCTCCCCCAGCACAGAAGCACATGCATTCAGCGTTGGCGCAAGAATTGGTGTTCCAGGCCGTTCATTTCACGCTTGCGGCTCTTGTTTCGAGTGCCGAAACGAACGGCGCAGAAACGACCCCTTTGCCCAAGACAACGCCGGATACTCTGTAAATTGCGTACAAGCGGAGAATAATGGGTTGAGTCGAGCTGGAGGATTCGCTGAGTACGCGGTTGTGGATGCAAGACAGGTGGCTCCTATACCAGATGACCTTTCCGCGGTAGAGACCGCGCCTTTGATGTGCGCTGGTGTTACTATCTATGCGGCATTGAAGAGAGGTGGACTTGGTAAAGGCGATAGAGTGGGGATGATGGGTGCGGGCGGTGGACTGGGCCATTTGGGGTTACAGTACGGGGTCAAGATGGGGTATAAGGTGCTTGGTGTCGAGGCTGCAGATGCTCCGTTGGCACTTGCGCAGGACGTCGCAGGCAAACTTGATCCGCGACCACGTATCGTAGACGCTAGGACTGAGAAAGCAAACGATGTGGTGAAGCAGCTGGGTGCAGAAGATGGCAAGAAGGCGGTGGGTGAAATGGGTCTGGATGCCGTTATCATTCTACCAGAGAGTCAGACTGCTTTTGACTATGGAATGACGCTGCTCAAGTCCCATGGGACGTGCGTTATAGTCTCCTTCCCAGAAAAAGGCTTTCACATCAACTCGCGAGATGTTGTTTTCCGCGATATCAAGATTATTGGAAGTTTGGTCGGGAGCAACAGGGTCCTGCGTGAGACGCTGGAGTTCTCGGCGCAACATGGTGTTCGTGCTGTTTCGAGTTCGTTCCCTTTGGCGAAGCTGAATGGGCTGGTTGAAGAGTACCATAAGGGCAAAGGCGGGAAGTTGGTTGTGGATATGTCTCTCGCTGATTATTCGGGGCCTGAATGATGTATTAGTAGTTGAGATGGTAGGAGGGTCTAAGCAACATGAGGGCAAGTTGGAGCCTTGTTTGAGGAAGATGGTCTGCGATGATCGCGCTTAGTACACGGTATGGTGTACTCCCGCGTACTTTAATGCGAATATCACTATCTTAATGCCTGTTGGCTGTGTCCCTGGCTTGAACGCTAGATCGTTTGTTGGTAAGTATTCGACTGAAGCATTCAACTTGCTTTTTCCACTGTTGATAAAGCCGAGCTTTCAGTGGTGCGGCATACTATTGGAGAAAGAACGGCCAGCATCAGGGGCATTACGAGCTCGCATTTCGACAAGATCATATACCTCATCTCGTAAGTTGGGGAATGCCCAGGCGCGAGAACCGAGGGAAGGAGCGTCAGCACTAATGCACGCTAAGATAAGCGCGCTCTTCGATAAGAATCACGTGGGCAGACGTGTAAGACGCTCGACGATGTCAGCCTACCGAACGCGCCTGCCTTTTACGCCATCGTCATTCGGCCCATATTGTTCGCTTTCCAATACGTGTGAAACCCTACCGGAGCCTCTCCCCATCATGATTAAGCCATTCAATGGGCCTCAACGCCTCAAGTCCAAGACAGGCTGCCTCACGTGCCGGATTCGTCGGAAGAAGTGTAACGAAGAGCGACCCACATGCATCGGATGCCGCCGCAACTACCTTATCTGCACCTGGCCCTCTGTTGATCAGCCCGCCGAGGCAATGACTACATCTGCAGTGGCACGGCGGAAAGCTCTTTCTGAGGGTCAGGATGCAGGTACCGCAATAAGCCATGCTGTTACGCTCGACAAAGCACGATTGCGTTACTTGCTTCCTTACACTACTAATCTTCACTCTTTCATACCGGACAGCATACCTGGTCTCCACAAAGAGGGTGAAAAGCTCATCTTTGATCATTACTTGAGTGTGACGGCAACGGAAATAGCTGGGCGCATATTAGCCAGCAACCCTTTCGTGGAGCAATTTATACCCGTAGCGTATCAGGATGCGCGGGTGAGGAACTGCCTACTAGCCTTGAGTGGAGCACATCTATGCGCCTACAAGGATGACCGATTCGAACATGATGCACGCTCGCACTACGCAGTGACGCTGCGTAGCGTCAAGCACGCGCTCCTTGAGTGGAAGTCCTCCGACACCCGGGATCTCATCGGCCTTTTAATAATGATGCTGAGCCTTTGCTGGTTAGTAGTGTCGATGCGCTCACTTATCATGAGACACACACTGACTTCGCACACCAACATGTTAGGTTCGAGGTCAGTTACCTGCCCTGAATCTTCTAATGAAAGCTTAAGACACTTGTACTAACGACCAGTCATGAGCATAGATTGTGATGGGTGACACAGATGGGAAGGTCTATCATCATCTAAGAGCCAGCCGCACGGTACTGCTTGAGCTGAGAGGCCCACGTAGTCGCGGAGTCGATGACACCCTGCTCGACTTGCTTACTGAGGTTTACGCCTTCCAGGCCGTTGGTACAAATCTTACCATACATACAGATCTCCCCGTGAACCGCGACATCCCCTGGGATGATTTCCTGTCACCAGAAGCGCTACTGTCTCTCAACAGGGGAAATGAAATCCATGGCATATTGTTTGGAACGTCTCACGAGCTACTCGGTCTAATCATCCCCATAGCACAGTGTGCGCGGCACCACATCCGCGAGCAAGACAGTGATCAAAGGTTGAAGGATTTGAGAAGGTTCGAATTACAAATCAAGGCTTGGAATTACGTAGCCTCACCCATGGCTATGGACAAGGTTGCCGAAAAGGCGGCTGGTGAGATCAACCAACAGGCCCTCCTCATCTTTCTTTACATGACCTTCAACGGCACAAATAGGCCTTCGCCCGCACTTCTAGAAAGGATCGACACCATCCTCGACGTTGTAGAGATGCTTGCACGAAAGCTTCCTCCAAGATCGCGCATTCATACGACGCTGACTTGGGCCGCGCGTATAGTAGGCTCGGTGAGTACTTACCTAAGCAGCAGATATTGTTAGCCAAGACTGACAGTGACACTCTCTTCCCGCAGGTCTGCCGACAGGAAAGGCACCGTGCGATGATGTTGCGACAAACGAAAACTGGTCCTGCTAATAGACCGAGAGCAAAATACACGGAATCTTTTCTTGAGGAATTGTGGGCCGAGATGGACAAAGACGACATGGTGTATGGTCCGTATGGCATTGAGATCATCATGCGCCAGAGGAATATCAGTCTTTCCTGCGCCTGATATCTCATTGAAGTGGATGAGACGCCGAGCCTATCGAGAAGCAAAGGCGAGTTTTCTTGCTTATTTCGGTTCACTGTGAAGAGAGCGAGGGCGACCGCGCTTCGCTTAACAGAGTTACCAATTTCGGAAGGGGAGTGAAGCGTAGACGCGCGCTAAGCACGGTATACCACGATTGGTTTCCGTCCCACCTTGGAAAACCATCGCAAATGAAATCCGGAGCCTCCAGCTGGCCGTCCTCAAATTTGGATACAGTGGGGCGAACGATCAAGATTCCTAGCACGTAACCATGGTACCCTCAGCATCACTATGGCAAGATATTTATACATCACAGGTGTTATTTCACGCAAGACCAAACAAAGATTCCAGTACAGCAACTTATTATAGCAAAAAAAAACGATACCTCACCCGAAGATAATGTTCCCTACAGACATCCTGGAAATGATAGTCGGCCGATGAAACCATAAGAAACAGGGCACTAGCAGACTTCATTTTCGCCAACGTCGTCCTCGTATTATACTCCGTGCTTTTTGGATGTATAATATCCATCACTATCTACGCCTTCCTGATTCTCACGACACCGTATATCGCCTACTTCATCGCACTCTTTCTCGAACACCAAGGATCTATGGAAAGTCTCAAAGTGCTCGCCAGCTCCCTCGAGGACTCCACCACATACTTCTCACTTTGTCTCAGCATACCTATCACATGTCTCATCGCTCTCGCAATATGGCAAATACGCCGCCACCGCTATGCGCATGTTAAGGAGACTGCGATAAGAAACACTCTGATCACGACATGGACACTACGAGCGTCGGTAATCTTCCAAGCATATGTAGCTCGGGATCCGGCGCAGGGAAATTACGGCATCACCGGCCTTCAGTGGATAGCCATGGAGAGCTTTGTCCTGGGTTTTGCGATCTTTTTCTGGAGAATTGTACTAATAAATCGGGAAAAAGCAAACAAGTTCCTATCGAAATCTTGCTAACATTGGACTAGGTCAGGATACAGGAAGAAGAAGGAGCGAAAATAGAGAAGCTGTCGCGCGGCAAGAGCGATTTACCATATCAGGAACCCCCGTATAGAGCGCCGCCTTTTTCTTGAGAGAAGTGCGGGAAGTGCGAGAAGAACCGGCAGCTGACTGACGAGGAAGTCAGTGCGGTTGTGAGCTGTGCTAATTGGCGTGGTGAAGGGCTTTTCGTTGGCTTCGTCACAGCGTTCGGCACCATTTGGCGTTGCTTATCCTTGCGCTTTTCCGGAATTGAAATGCATGGTTACTTTTATGCACCAACCAGCATGGAAGTTTTGACGATTTTGCTAGTATGCAACATTCTGGCTCATGGTTGGGAGCCAGATGAGGAAGAAGGTCGCGAAAGGATAGATGAGAAGACTGAGCAGGAAATGGTATGATAGACCAAGACTATGTACGGTGCTGGTTATAGTAGCTTCATGTGACACATAGAGCCACGTCGTGTCAACGGGTGTGGTCCTTCAACTCAATGCAATCCACGACAATGTATGTTTTATCACTTACACTCTCTGTCTCTTGCCACATCACAATAAGAGAATATACAAGACACTCCAACATCGTTACCCATGCAACCAGGCTCGACTTGAAGAACCTCGGCTCACAAAACACAACCAAGGCCCTCACTCCCATGCACAGCACAACCTGCGCCCAGAATCCAATATGGTACTCAGTCTTCCACCTGCGAGTCATCAAGCAAAATGCCCCAAAGATGGCAACATACTGCAGTGCGCAGATGAGTAGCGCGGTCGTCTCGAAGTCGTTCACGGTGGCGATGAGGGCGTTCAAGGAGGATGCAGGGAGGTAGTAATGTAGGTTCAGGACGCTGAGGTTGGCGATGGGGTACGGGACGAAGATCATGGGGTAGGAGTAGGTAAGAGCGCCGATATGTATGACGGCGATGTTCATGAGGGCGAAGAGGAGGAGGGCGAGGATGCTGATCATCAAGTTGAGGGGAAAGGAGGAGGTGGCGGCGGGGAGTTCGGTTATGAAGTGTTGCATTACGTCGACTTGCATGGTTGCGGCTTGATGTGTTTTACTGTGAAGTCGACAGGTGGTCCTGACTTTCAGTAGTGGATGGAGGAAGAAGGGAGAGGGAGAGTCTCATTTTTGAGGATTTGTACTCTACGATCGAAATATGTCAATGAAGGGGTTGGATTAACCGTAGTACAAGATCCTACCTGCTCCACTATTATTACTTGCTGAAAGATCGGTTTGGGGACATTTTTTCCTTTCCCATGGTATCGTCATGAATTTGTGGACCCTGGATTCCCCGCCGACCCGAATCGGATCAGGCCGATGAACTCATTTGATGTTCGAATCCTGGCACTGGTCCGACTCATGTTAGTTTGAACGTTTGATCCTGGGCGCACAATCTAGCAGTCCCCCTCTGTGACGGGGGTTGCTAATGGGTGATTGCGGTAATGGAAGCGGAACGGCTACGTGATATACCAGCAGCGGAGAGGCTGCTATAGCGGGAATAAATCACTTGTCCCCGTGAGAAGATCCTTTTCGTAATCTTCATGCGGGACAAACATGTAAGGTAGCGAGCATGAGCACGTTTTGGTCTTCATATTCAACCAACTAAGCAGACCATTGTATAGGAGGACACGTCTTCTTTTTTTCGTGGAGCACTGGAAGAGTGATCCGAGGGATTGTCATTTTTTATTTACTACATACTATCTTTGCTGTCTAATTGTGAAGTTTAAACCGCTTCACAATCCCTATGAAGGCTTGTAACCCAAGACACGTCTGGAAAGTAGACCTAATGTAAATTCATGAGTCACATGGACCTACAGTGCGTAATCTTCCACTTGACATGTTGCTCTAAGCTCGCTATCATGAGACGCTCTGTCTCAAAACTCGTCAGGTACTGTACAAAAGTACTCTTTAACGATTTCCGAAAACCCAGTCTGCTTGAACCATTCATCTCCCGAGGCGCTACGTCTCAAATGCTTTTCCATCCAAGGTTCCGCGCATGCCTTCTTGATGATGATACCTCTGCCCAGGTAAGGAGCCCCGTCGTCGATCAGCCAGATGTGAGACACCGCAGTGGTGAGGTAAGCAGCCCACTTTGGGTTCTCTTGTATATTGAAAATCCGATCGATTGATTCTTGTTCTTCTTTGTAAGTGTAGTAGTAGGATTTTGGTTCCGTGCAGATAGAAAAGCGCGCGCTGAACTTCTGGGCCTCAATGAAGAGTCTGATGACGGGAAACACGTCGACGGTGCGTTCGTCGCAGTAGCAACTGGTATCGTAAGTAGGGCAGTCAGGGCATTGAACGTCATGATCCTTTTGTCTTAATGTGACGTTGCCGACAACAGATTTATTGCCGTATTGTGCAATCTGAGGCTCCACGAAGGCAGAAAGGTACTCGTCGAAGTGCCAGTACAGGAACTCGACAGCAGTATTCTCGAAGTAAACAGGCAAATACTCGGCGCGTATTTGCCTGCAAGTCTGAGTAAGCCCCAGTGACTGGTGTTGTTGAGTACCCCAATTGGGTTCAGGCTCGGCGCTATCGGGTTTGTACGCAAGGGCGACCGATTCGCTTAGCTCCACTGCGAAAGCATAGATTAAGTTTGGAATTTCTGCGTGTCATGTTAGTCAGGTACACAAGCTGTTCATAGGACCATTTGCTCACCTGCGGGCAGTTAGAGAAACTCAAAAGACTTGCTCTGCAACGCAATACGTGAGACAGCGATGTCGCTGCTACTCGGGCCAGTCTCTTTGCGCTCCATGGTGTTTAGCACTCAATGTTCATCAATATTCAAAGTGGATTGAGTAGTGTGAGAGGCGACTCGAGCAGTTGAGTTGAGTGAGAGAAGAATCAGACGGGGGTTAAGAGGGGGAGAGCAAACGGAGACCTGGATCCCTCACGGGGGAAAAAAGTGGGTCGATGACATTAAGAGGACGAACGATGCGACAACAACCTTGGCACGTGATGTTGAGAGCGGGAGCACGGTCCTTGCCATTAGTGAATTGTCGCCTGATTTCTCGCCGCGTATCATAGTATTACCGTCTAGCAAGCTGGGCAACCTCAGTATACTTCCCCAAAGCCCTTCCTTTCAGCATCCTGTATCTTGTCAATCTCCGCTCCATCCATCTTCTTCTCCGCGTCACCAGTCTCGTCGTTTCCTTCTCTTTCCTCTTCGCTCTTCTCGACAATCATGTTGCCTTTTAGCGCCTCCCTCAGGATTGGTTCGCCTGCTTTTTCTTTTGCAAACGCCGTCTCATCACTTGTGGTGTCGCCGTCTCCCAACCTGTCCGTCTTGACATCCTTTCCCATACCTGACTCCTCTAGCCAACCTTGTTCTGTCTGCTTGCGCTGTATTTTGCGGTCTTTGGATTGCTTGCGCTGAGTCGAGCTGGCCCGGAGAAATTTACGATGGCCAGTGCTGTGATGCAGGTGCTGCATTCCGGGGAAGTAGTCTGAGTCGTCGGAAAAGCCTTCTCCAGACTGAGGGGCCTGGAGGTGACGCAAGACTGCAGCAGTCCGCGGTTGCGCGTGGTGTCCCGACCGCGACATGGACGAAGCTGCCTCCTCCTCTTCACTACTTGTAGCGTCGTTGGAAGCATCATTCGGGGATGCTGGTGTCGGCGGCATGGCAGGAACAGGAGCGCCTTTGGTGCTTTGCTTTCGTGGCAGCTTTGCCGGAGACGGCTCATTGATGATGGGAGCGTGTTCGGCTTCTTGTGCTGCCACTGGATGGTCTTCTTGCTCGCTCTCTAATGGCTCCATATGTTGTACGGCGGGTGGAGGGAGTTGCTGCGAGCTTTGGCCGAGGTATTCTAGGGTGTTCTTTCGCATGGGACGCCGAGGGAAATTGATCTTGTCGTGATTACATCCGTTCACGCACCCACCCCAACGACGCGTGGGTATGGTAGGGGAGGCCGTGGCAGTGGATTGGCTTAAGCCATTCAACGGAGTGGTCCTGCTTGGGGTGGTGATCGTAGCACTCTTTGGTTGTTCCTCTTTGTCTTTTGCAGCCCGGCGCTTGAGTTCAGACCATGTTCGCAGCTCGTTCTGAAGGATGTATCGGCCGTTGTGTTCGCTTCGCTTCATGATGATGAACTCGCAGTGGTTGACGTTCCGGAGGTCCTCGAAGTATTCAACTGACCAATGGTACCTAGGTCGCATTAGCATGGTCTGGTCAAGTGCAAACGGCTGAACGCTTACCATTTCATTAAGAACACTCTCGACATGAGTCCATGCGTGACTAATACGCAAACGCTGGGAAAGTTCTCGTCCTGGAAAGATCTCCATAAACTCTCATTGAAGCCACTGACGCGGTCATAGGCATCTGCTGCACTCTCGCCGTCGGGTATGCGATAGAAGAAGTGACCATAGTCGGCTCTTTCTTGCCACATGCGCTCCATCTCAGCTGAACATGGCTGGAAGTTGCCAAAGTCTTGTTCCCGTATCCTTGGCTCCTCGAATACCGTGATCTTATTGCGGGGAAAGGGCGAAGGTGTAGGGTCGTCCGAAGTTAGGGTGCGAAGAATGCCTTCGGTGGTCTCACGGGTTCGGCGGTAAGGGGAAGTATAGAACTGGAGAGTATCGTCTGGTTTAAGCAAAGAGCGAAGCTGACGTCCAGCGTCTTCCGCCTGTGGTCGCCTCGAGTCAGTCATGAGTCGTCTGGAAGCACATATGAGCAAAGACGTACCTGAGTCCAGCCATGCTGTGTCAATTTCACCCTGTGGTCGGGGATGAACTGGTGAATATCGCGATTCTTATTCCCTTCGGATTGCGCATGGCGTATCAGAATAATCATCTGCGCGGATATCAGCCATCGGCATTCCTCGCATTAATAAAGTGGACCTACGCGGGGTTTCCCCATGTCGAAGTTGGAGGGTGGGATACGAAAATCTTTAGGCTTTCCGAGGGCGACTTGCTGTAGACGTGAGGTGCGACGTATAGCAATTAAGGCAAGGAGGAAATGTATACAGAGGGGCGGAGAAAGTGCGAAGTTGGGTGTTTCATATGCTGATGCAAGCCCGACGATGGCGGCGACTATGCTGGCAGGAGTGGTTTGTCTGGTGCGCCGTACCCAGGCACCTAGTGGGCGGCTCTCCTGCCGCAGACGCTAGCGCGTCATCTTTCACCATTGCCCGACAACTTCCATCTCACTTTTTCTTCCCTGCCCTACCCGCCAACCCCTCACGAAGCCTTTCAAACCCGTCGCATCAGCGTCGCGAAAGTTACATAATCACGTGCCAGTAGTCACGCACATCCGACATCGCTGTCAACCTCATCCGGTCTTTGCGCAATTCGGCCACACGCGCCAGACTCAATCCTCCGCACCACAATGTCCGAACCTATCCCCGAAGCCATACCCACGTCCGCCGACCCGCGCTCCAAACGCCCCGTCAAGAAGCGCGCTCTTACTCCTCGCACAGAGCAGGCCTCGCAAGTCGAAGCCCTCTTCGCGAAGCCCGATCGCGACATACACATCCCCGGCTCCGGCGCACTTGCCAAAAACTCTTCGCTGCCTCCAGAGATTGTCGCAAATGTCCAGGGATCAAGTGCCGGTGCAGGCAGTGGCGAATTCCATGTCTACAAGGCGAGCCGGCGACGCGAATATGAGAGGCTACGGGCCATGGACGACGAGGTGAAAAAGGAGGAGGACGAGAGGGAATTTGCGAAGCGTAAAGAGGAGCAAGAAAAGAGGGACAAGGAAAAGACGGAGAAGAACAGACTGAAAAGGGAAAAGGCAAGGCAGAGGAAAGAGAAGGCGAAGAAGGGCGCCAAGGGAGGAGAGGCCAGCGCAAAAGACGGCACGCCCGGCGCTGAGGGAGAGAAGACAAAGAAAAAGCTCGCGCCAAATGCAAACGCGCCCACGATTGGTACCGAGGACGATGTGGATACGAACAATAAGGGCGGCGAAGTCAAGAACGCCGAAGAGATTGGATTAGTGATCGAGGATGATGGCTGAGTCTTACGCTCGGGAAGCTTTTGGACGGAGTAAATACTAATACTAATTCTACGGGCCTTCATCAAGAGCTGATGGAAGCTACTCCTACCACCGCTAAAACGATGAAATGTGAGACGTTGTATGCCAACACACCGTCCAGTGCTGACCGCATTTTGTAAAAGGCTTCTTGTTGCTTTCTGGACTCATTGGCCACTACAGATCACCGTCTTCCCATACACACAATGCCTCCAATACTCATCTCAACGAGCGTCTCATGAGATCACAATGTCTGGCCTTTCCCATACCGCCCGGGCAGACTCAAAGACCTCTCATGATCAGCGGATTCTCAGGGAAAGACGTCAGTTGCAATACTCGGTGGCTGAGCTCCATAGTCCACTACCCCGTCATTCTTTCTACCCTCCACATAGCAGGCTTCGTACATCTTTCCGGTGGCTCGGGATGAAAGGTCCGTCTCATGATCATCTAGACCGCAGACCTCAATCTCGAACGCGGGGCAGAATGTAGGGTCTATCCCTCCTTCTCTAGGTAAGCTTAAAATAAAACTCGACCTCAACAGGCTACATATACCATTTGCTAAGCACGACTGTCAAAGACATGACCCTTGCAAAATTGTATACCACTTCGCTTGAGCGCCACTATGAGCTTACGTGTGTTTATGACGCCAAGTGTTCCGAGCGCACATCAATTCTACTTTGTTGAGATTGAACGGAACATCAAATACGAAGCCGTAATGGACTTCACACGCCTCGGCTGTCATCCTCACTGCACCGCGTATTCGGTCATGTTATCAGCACATCAAAAAGCACGTACCATGACACTCTGTTCCCCACTTCCTCTAAGAAGAATTCATCATTTGAAACACCAAGATCTCAGCGCCAATGTAACGCTATCGGATAAAGTGTAAACAAGAGTATAAATCAGGCGGTAAGACTCGGCCTCACCATGGTGCTTTACATGCCAACAACACAACGTTCCGGCCAAATGTGACGTCAAATAGAGCTTTGATCCCAACTCGAAAATCCATTAAAGCCAATTCCATTGGGCAGCTCAACAAAATTGTTTCACATCACACTGCTTAGCCACCCTTCGGTGTCACTCCGTAATAGCTTGACCACAGGACGTACGTAGTGAAGGGTATCCAATAGACCGCATCAACCCAGCAAAACAACTCCCCGCATCGTCTTCGAAACGTAATCGTAGCCCTCGCCAACGTCTTGGCTGCAAGGCTCAGGAAGTAAAACAAGGTTCCGCCATCTGGGCTTAACCAGCGCGCGCTGCTTGGCGTCCGCCATGTTGTTACAGGTACCATGTGTTCTGGTACTACACAGCCCAAACTGCGGAAAGTAACGTGCGGGGAAGTAGCTCTTGACGCAGGGACTGGGCATTTGGGTACGCGTAGGTCCCTAAACTTGGGTTTTCAAGTATGAAGATGACAGAGGAAAGGGGAGAGAGCCTGTGTATAAAAGCACACGTTTCCAGCGCTCTTGGAGAAAGCATCCTCATCAGTGAGCAACCGACAATCACTTCCATTCTCTTCAATAACGCTAGGGACGTCTATCACATATCAAACACCGACATTCATTCAGTTCGTCAATCATGAGGGCTACCATTCTCATGCTCATGGCATCCGGGTACATCATCCTCTCTCCCTTCCATTTCAAGACTAGCCAGCTAACACATCCAAAGCGCCTTCGCCGCACCTCTTGTCGGGCGCTATGTCCCTGAGCCTTATCCCAATGGTGTCGCTCCAGCTGCTGTACCCAACAATGCCCCTCCCTCCACTCCTGAGATCGCACCACCACCCCCTCCACCAGGAACTGGAGATAAGCCTAAGCCAGGTGGTGGCAAGCCAAAGCCGCGACCAGCTGGAGTTCAACCTCCACCTCCTCCACCAGGAGGTAACTCACCTTTGCCACCGTTTGAAGGTGACCGATACCCTCTAACACCACCAAATGGCAACACTCCTCCGCCTCCTCATGGACAGCAACCACCTCCACCACCAAACGGTAACCCTCCGCCACCACCGCCAAACGGTAACCCACATCCCCCTCCAGGACAGCAGCCGCCTCCTCCACCGCCAAATGGCAACCCTCCCCCTCCTCCTCATGGACAGCAGCCACCTCCCCCACCACCAAATGGTAACCCTCCTCCTCCTTCAGGCCAGCAACCGCCTCCGCCTCCACCAAATGGCAACCCACCTCCCCCACCGCCAAATGGTAACCCTCCGCCACCACCTCAAGGACAGCAACCACCTCCTCCACCAAATGGTAACCCTCCTCCTCCGCCTCACGGACAACAACCTCCACCACCACCACCAAATGGCCAACAGCCACCTCCCCCACCACCAAACGGTAACCCCCCTCCTCCGCCTCACGGACAAAAACCTCCACCACCACCACCAAATGGCCAACAGCCACCTCCCCCACCGCCAAACGGCAACCCTCCTCCTCCGCCTCAAGGACAGCAACCGCCTCCTCCACCGAACGGTAACCCTCCTCCTCCGCCTCAAGGACAGCAACCGCCTCCTCCACCGAACGGTAACCCTCCTCCCCCTCCTAACGGACAACAACCCCCTCCGGCACCAGGAGCCTACCCACCCACTCCTCCAGCAACCTACCCGCCCGCTACGCCGCTTGAGGCTTACCCAGCTGCCCCACCCCATTACGTCTAACCGGCTGATGATGGGAAGTTAGTATGAAGGTGTCAAATTGCTTTGGAAAAACGGTTGGGAGGTGGATAGTGGTTATGCTTGGAGATGGAGAGATGGGATGGGGCGATAGGGAGGGAGATGGACCAGTCAGGAAGGTATTGATAATGCAATGGTTTTACCCAAGGATTGTGCTCTGCTTGGTTCTTTGCTGTGAATGCGCCGGTTTCGTCATGCGCAAGAATACGTCCTGTTGTCTAACTTCTCCCATGAGTGTTCTCGCGTTCTTGTGTCGCTCGGAGGCGGGGATGGCACGCATTTACCCCAGCACATCATATACGTGACGTTCGATGTTGAATACCACAGTGCTCTCCGGTAGAGCAGTTTTACCCAGCGCATGAGGTTGATTCGGTCGACTCAACCGTTTTCAGCTTACGCATTGCGCTGCGTACAGGGTTGTGCAGCACATTGACGAGATGCAATAATGACATCAGGGTGAATTCTACGGGCTGAAATAGACATTAGCTAGAGATTTTGGAGTCAAGCCTCGACTGGTTCATGCCGTTTATTGTGACATGGGAAGCGGTTAAAAAGAGGCCCTGTCGCGGGGTGTGCTGGGGTGGATGCATCGTCGATCTCGGTGTTTTGACACCGCAGCTCGACTTCCGATTTTTTGATCCGTCGTATCTTTTTTTTTGTGAACTTTTGTCAAGAAATTGACAAGATAGCCATCTTTAGGAGATTGGGTGCTGCGTTTAACGGCCGGCCCACCCAAATTCGCCAGATGTTCCAGTGCGCCCTCATCGGCATCTACTCGCAATGGCTATACCAAAACTTCCCTGTACTCACATACCCAGTTCAAGTTTTGTATAAATTACATCCCAATCACCCACAACCTCGTAAAATACTGTCTACGCAACACCATCTCAACATACCCACATCATCGCCAATACCCCACAAGTAACTTAATCTCCGAAGCCTGGGCTTTATCATTTATTCAATCATACCATTGCGCGCTTCTTTAAAGCGATATTAGATCTCATTTACTCGAGTCTGGCTCCAATCGGGTTGGCGCAACGGCACTTTGTACCACAAATTTGCGCGTCAGGTACGCGTAGGCTTTTCAAGAGTCCAGAAAATAGTCGCGAAGGGATATAAAGACGACGTATGAGAACTCCATTTGAACATCGGAAAGCTTCCCATATTACCTTGACTGACCGACCTCTCTCACACATACAAACACCATCGTCCATCATGAAGTTCACCACCATCCTCCTCATGGCCGCAGGGTGAATAGATCCCACCAATACACTCCACATTCTCCATCTCCTCCCCATCTCCTTCCATCTCATACCTAACACCTCCAGCACCCTTGCCGCCCCCATCATCGAACGCCAAGTCTCCTCCCCCATCGGTATTCCACCCATGCCCACCGGCCCCTTACCCACCCCCTCAGGCCCACCTCCCGGTTTCCCCAGTGGCATGCCGCCCTTCCCAACTGGTCCGTTCCCAACCAATCTCCCTCCTTTCCCGACTGAAGGGCTCCCGACAAACTTGCCCCCGTTTCCTACTAGCGGATTTCCGACTAGGCTGCCGCCTTTCCCCACTGGAGGCTTTCCTGGCTTCCCGAGTAATATGCCGCCGATGCCTACGGGTGGGTTTCCGGCTTTTCGTAAGTTTTCTGCAGAGCGGTTGGGGGTTGGGTCTGGAACTGATGCTTTGCGTAGCACCACCTTCAGCTGTGCCTGCGCCTGTTGCGCCTCCAGCTTGAGTGATGTTGGTGTTGGGATTGTGGGGGATCTTGGCGTGAATAGTGAATTGGGATGTAGGGATTTCGCGCGCTGCAATGGCGATGATCGGTCTTTGAGGCTTCGTTCCAAAATAACAATGAATTTACAGTCTCTATGTTGCATTGAAATTGCCTCTCGTGGTTCCAAACTTTCTGTGATGCTGGGGTGGTCTGGCTGATCTCGATCATTCCAGCAGGATGTCTTCGACAGTCCATTCTCTGATTGTGCCACCAGGCTGCATGTCGCTCCCGAAGAGCACCATTTCGTCTTCCTCTACGAGAGCTGGTATGTGTGCGGTACATACGTGGTGGTATGTGCCGTTGGGGTGTAGGCGCAAGATGACCGGTAGTTCGCATCCGAGTAACAGCCATATCTCGTCTCCTTCTTTTACATTGCATTGTGGTACTTGATCGTAATGGTACCCTTTTGCGCAGATGAGAGTTTGGAAGCTGCAATCATTCAGGAACATATTGAGCACAAGTCGAGCTACCTTGTTCGTAGTACTCAACTACTCCAGTAGATCGGTTATCCCATCACCCATAGGCCCCAAAACGCGATTTCGACACACAGGATCTTCGATCAATTCTCAAAAATACGCTAGCCCGATCTCGATAGCTTCGTACGCCTCATGCTTACTTAGTATTAGTCGTCTTGGATTGTGAAGACCGATCGCGTGAAACATCTCAATCGATAGGAATTTTCCTACAGCCGCCTCTTGTTCTCGCATGATTGTACCGATCTCAGAGTTCCAAAATTCTTTCAGGGTTATCTAGTATAACAGAGGCTCAAAATTGAACTTATGTTGTACGAAGCTCGCTCGTACCCCACGCACCTTTAACTGCATTCGTCCCGAATCGGCAGCCTGGGGTCAGCACTGAGTTTCGATTAGCCAATCTTCAACAGTGTCCTTGCATATTTGCATGCTGTCTTGTCGCTGTCCGAACCATCCCCCTGGAATCCCGGTGGGTGCTGATTTTCCATCACTAGTTCCAACTAAACCGATATCAGACTCTCCTTCATGAAAAGCATGGTCCAGGAATGCGAGATCTTGATGCCGGAGAACACGGTGGACCGCGGCGGTGACAATAACTTGAACCTCACTCTGAGCATAGTCGACTGCGACATTTACCTCTTCGTAGTCCTCAGCTAGATACATGATGGCACAAAGACGGTCTTGGCCCTGGAGGCTTCCAAATCGACCACGCCTCTTAGCAAATTGGTCAGAGATGTTCTATGCCTACTCTCGCCGTACACTGCACATATTCCTTTCGTTGATGTCACCGTGCGTCCGATATGATACAGGGTGTCGTAAGCTACCAAAGGAGTGCCGTGCTCCATATATTCTCCCAGTTCATTGCATGCGGCTTGCATAAAACGATCGACTATTATGTCTTCAAAATGGACGTTCATGCAATGAAATACGAACCGCTGTGCGTTCAAGACCTCTTGTCGTCTTAGGACAATCAGCTTACAAGACTATAAACGGATCATAGCACCAAGTTCCCATTCGGATACTCACATCCATGTTCGGCTCCAAAAGCACTTTCGGCATAGCGGTACAACAGGTTCCCAAAGGTGGGGGTTCTCTCCTAGACCGGAGTGTACATCTTCTGGCTCAGGGTCAAATTTCTGTAGGGCTGTAACAGCCGGGCTACCTTCTTCGAAACCGGGCTCATGGATCCAGACACGAACGCATTCGGCTTTCCAATACAACAACCGCATCATTGCGACTTGAGATGCACGCTCCTCTTCGTCGTGTTGGTTAATGCATAATGCGTCGATCAGATTCTGAGTGATTCCGAGCTCTTGAAGTCGCGCAGATATTCTAGGGCTCTCGCAAGATTCCATGCGGTCGGTATAGCAGCACCATCGACGATGACACGGTTGGCTGGTGTAGCATCACCCCATACGTAAGACAGGGCATCGTACTTGACGTTGCTATCGATCGATGCGACGATGAGCTAGCCTTCGAAGGGATCGGGACGTTTGCCGGGATGAAGCTCGAGGATGCGGATGAATCGGGGATGGAGGGCTTCGTAGTGAAAGCGGGGCGGCGGGGCCGCTCCACGCTCCCCCGAGTTCGATTGGCGAAGAGCGCAATAGCGTCGGCCGGCTTCCTCAGAGTTATCATCGATCATCTTTTCGCGCTGGTATGCGTGTGAAAGACGGAAAGCTCTGATGAAGCATTTGGAGAAGAAGAAGATTGCTGCCTAAGAGAAGAGCGACAAAGCTGAGTTGTGACGCAGCTTAGAGTGCGGGGTAGACACTTGAGCAGGCACGCATTCGCGCAGCGAGAACCAGATCTCAGCCTCGTCTGCGAAGCAAGAGCAAACAGACACAAGGAACTGACAACATTGATTCTTTTTAGCTCTACAAACTCACTGGTCGGTAAGAGCGACTTTTTCACAAACACCAACTACAAACTTTTGGGCATTGTGTAGCTATCCGGAGCCGAGTGTCGACGTTGGTCGACGCAATGGGATGAGTGTCAAGTTGCAGCCATTCACATCCACCGCATTACCACAAGAACCACACGATTACTTCGACTCCCTCATCGAGATCATAGCCATCAGAACCTCGACGCCATGAGTGCATGTGCAGCCTTGATGCACCGCATAAGATCTAGCGAATCACCTCTGTTGTCATTGAGATCACCATCCTTCAACCATTTGCTGTCTTGGTTCAAGGTTTCCGGTATAGAAAATTGGTGCGGACAGTAGACAAACCGCGTGGCCTACATCACTCTTCTTTCCCTGAATTCACTCAGGAGTAACCCGATGCAGTAGGCCAAGCGTAGCATCTATTCCACTTTCCCAAAAGAAGACTGCAAGATTACTACAACTGTCTTAGCTATATTCCAAATAGACCAAGCCAAACCTAATTGTACGCAAAAAAAGAAACACTCTCCCATTTGAGATCCTGGCCTTTACATCACTTCCCCGGATTTTGCTACGAGCTCAACACGCCCAGAATCGGCCACCGATGGAATAAGGCCGATATGTTCCGAATTCGTCAGCATGCGAGCAAATATAGCGATATGCTTTCGCTTACTGCACCAATCGAGACTTGGGTGAGCTTGGGACTAAATATCTTGAGCAAGCTGCTGGCGACTGCGAAATTACCTATGACGAGGGCGTCGAAGTAATCGAGTGGTTCTTGTGGGAAATCCGATGGATCAAGATGGCTGCAACTTGCCTTTCCATTAAACACCTACGAACCTGCGTAAAGTAACGCGAGCATGACGCAGATGCCAATTCTCGCGATCTTGTGCTTACAAGTAATAATGAGGCGGACCATTCACATGACAGCTTGGCTGACGATGCATCCACTTCTTTCCGCTCCGTATGCCAAGCAGCCTCCGCCGAAATCGAAACTTTGAGCGGACATGTCTCTTGGGGGCTCAGCCTCTTAAACGATACTTCGATGATGCTGCATCGAGGCATTGCTGAAGAAAAGTGATGACCCGGTGATGGAAATGTCAAGGGATGGCTGTAAGAGAAGAGATAAGAGATGTATAAGAAGGGGACGGTTCTTCGCTGGATTGGAATGCATCTCACAACACAACAAGAAAAGCAACAACAACTTCTCTACCGTCTTCAATCTTCAATCTTCAATCTTCAATCCCCAACCCACAACCTTCAAAATGAAGACCTCAATCATCCTCACCACCTTCACCACCCTCTTCACCACTGCCCTCGCGGCCCCAGCACTCCCCCGCCAAGTCGCCCAACCCTTCACCATCCACCTCGCCAATGGCGTTTCCATGCAAACCGCCAATGCCGACGTGATCGTCAACAACGGCCCCGTGACCTTTGGCCAACTCTTCAGCGCCACCTTCGGCCCCCAGGTCCTCGCTACCTCGCTGCAAAACGTCACCCCCGGCGCGGGCAATCTCGTTCAGTGCACGGTTGCCAACCCCGCGAACCTGGAGTTCGAGGCCGTGTTGACTGCTTTCAACACTGTTATTGATTTGGATGGCAACGTTGAGCAGGATGTGCCTACGGATGTTACGGCTTTTACCATTGAGTGTGAGTTGTGAGTAGGCGGTTGGCTGGCGATAGAAGGGGGGGGGGGGGAGAGGGTAATACAAGTGTGGGGGTTGGGCGAGGACGGTCTGTTTCATTTGGGACTCTTCGCATAGCTGTTTTGGAGTATTGTCTGTGTCTTTCTGAAACTTGGTCATTCCT
Organism: Stemphylium vesicarium; assembly: GCA_004380135.1. Taxonomy (NCBI): domain Eukaryota; kingdom Fungi; phylum Ascomycota; class Dothideomycetes; order Pleosporales; family Pleosporaceae; genus Stemphylium; species Stemphylium vesicarium. Next base: position 105,072 of record QXCR01000059.1, on the reverse strand, counting down.
TTGGTGTCCGTATCGTGGTCAAGTAGCTAGCTACTGCCACTCCTTTATGAGAACATACATAACTCGCATCTATACCTTGAAATTTGCTTCCCCGATTTTCATGATTCATTGGAGTAACTTGAGAGTACGGTATCCGTAAGATGGCTAGGTGCATGGAGATGACGATCCACGATAACACTTGTCAAGAAAACAGCGCAAAACGATTAACGGGAGACAGGCGTAGAAATAAATGGATAAAAATTCGCGGAAACGCTAAACAAAACAAACCTCCCGAAATACCAAAAGGAATCTCATCTAGTGAGGCCACAACCTCTGCCTCTTCCCCGCCCACCTCTAGCGGATTTATATGGCCGCGGAGCTGGCGACCCTTCCCTCCTTCTCTTCTCGCCTACGGAAGGTGAAGTAGACCTGAAGCTATTATTTCCCTGTCCTCGACCTTCCCGTCTCCGTATGTCTTTGGCATGCTCCAACTCGCGCTCGGCCTCTTGCCTGTCGGCCTCTTCAAGCGTTAGCTGAATATCCCTCATCGAAATCTCACACATCTCTTCATCCTCCGGCATGCGAGCTGAACGGTTGTGGACGTTACACCATCTTCTCAATACCGCGGCGTCCCTTCCTGGGATGTGGCTATCGCGAATGAGTGAGATCTCGTAGAGCATTTTGGTGAATACAGGAATCTTTTCTCTCAGTTCGAGATGATTGTTCATGAACTCGTCGTAACTCCCCAGACTCTCGTTGCCCCAAAGAAAACCGTATTAAATCGTGATCCAGCGGGTTCATCGGGCTGGCGGTTGGAAGGTGTTCAGATGCTCGGACAACATTAGCTTCGTTCGGAAGTTCCTCGGCCTTCGTGTGGTTGGTGTTTTGAAAGCGTAGTAAGATGATATACGCGAGGTCGTACTCCTTGCGCTTGTACGTGAGGATGTACAATGTCACCAGGTTCTCGTAGTATTGCTGTAGCGTTCCGCCGTGTACTCCATGGGGAGTAACTTGTCTTGAATATCTCAAAAGCTTATACATGGAGTAGATGACAGGAATCGCTTTGATAGGTATCGTAATGCCGAGCTCGTGCGCAAAGTCCACTAAGGATCCGTTGGCGTTCGCGCTAGTAGGAGTGCGAAACTGTATTGCACCGCCACGCGTCCCGCTGGTATCCTCCTTGCCTCCAAGCCTGGTCCCGTCAGATAGTGTCATTCTTGATGCTAGGGATCTCGGTGTGGCGTTTGCAGCAGGCGGCGGAACGGGTGAATTGGTGTCGACTCTGAGTGCTGCTGGGGCTGTGGCTGCGCTTGGACGCCGATCCTTCCCAGCAGCGGGGAGATCGCACTGCAGTCTCTGGAGCCGGCAGTTCTGACAAGAGTGACCAAATGATATGTGGGTCAAGTTGGCAAGTTGCGTGGGGTAGACTTTACAAAGACGACCTTGGCTTACACAGTGGCTGCATCCGTTGCCATCAGCTACCTTGCCATGGTGATTTTGAATCGCTCGAGCGTGAGCAATCTCAAGCTTTATCTGGAATGGCAGGGTACCCCACGATTCAAATAATGGGCATTTGTAGCTGAATTCCCCCTCGTCTGGTGGTTCCGAAACGTAGTCGGCGAGGTCTTGTATATGTTTGATAGGATCTGCTTTGTGTGACGAGATAGGGTTGGGTTCGGCAACGCGTCTGCATTTTTTTGATGTATTTGGACCAACCTTTAATTCAATCGAAGCCCATGGATATATCTTTCGCATGAAATCTTCGAGGCTCGGGTCTTGCGCTAGTTCGATTTCGTCAAGCCTAATAATCATCTGCTTGACTCCTTTGGGCTTTTCAAGTTCCTGGTTTTTCGGAGTTTGCTCCTTTTGAGTCCCTTCGCTAGGTATCGCAATGACAACGCCCGGAAATTGGGATTGCAGTTCCTCTTTGTGGGACAACGTCGAATGATCATCATCAAGCGTGAAGGTGACTTCCTTAACGCTCGAAGGGATGATGGATTCCTTTATGGTGTCCCACGATATGGTCTTTTCTTCGTCTTCTTGCTCAGTCGAGTCCTCGGGAACCTCTTGTGTCTGAGACCCAGAGACGGATTCGTCGTCCTCAATGTGAACACCCTCGTCAACTTCTGTTGAGCGCTCAGATTGCTGAACGTGTTCTTTCATCATCCCTTGGTAAAAGCCCACCCCTGCGCGAAGGAACTCCATCATAATATCTTCTGGGCTGATTAAACAACTACCAAGGGAATCGCCGTCTTCATCTTTGACAGAGAGCTCCAGAGTTTGGTACCTACACGCGTCAATTGTGTTCCAGGACCCTTGCCAAGACCAGAACCTACAGCCTAGTCTGCTTGATAGGCGTGATGCTATTTTCGACGGCTCGTATAGCTCGGATTAACTCGCATTCTCTCGCGGTTGCGGCAAACTGATATGTCGGCTCTCGGGTCGCCATATTTGCGCACGGCCCGGCCTGGGGCTGGCTGGATGAATGAAGAATCAGTGATGTCGCTCGTTTGGGGTTCGCGAAAAGTCGCTGTTGACAGCCCAGTGCCCCGAGTTCTGCTCAGGTGCCGCAGCGCTGCGAACGCAGCTTCTACGCTGCCAAAGGACTTCCCGCGATTACGCGCCTCAGCGCGAGATGGCTTTCCAACGCGACACCCGACCGCCAGTTGATGTACCCACGAATGAGATGAAGCGTGCAGCTATCTGCGCACTCGGACGTTGCTTCTGCTCGGTTTTCCAGCCACACAAGAATTCTCCGAATTAGCCGCCTGCAGCCGACAACCAGGGACCAAAACTAACGACAACCATGGGCCACGGAGCTTATAGCTAGGACGAAATGAATTGGTTTGGGGAGTTTGGTGGGGAGTAACAATGTGAAGGATGATACCTTGATGTCATTTGCGGGTGTTGGACGCGTTCCGGTCGCGAAAGGGCGGATTTAGCGTGCCAACAGTAGCATAGCGCCAGCCAGACCTATTTAATCGCGTGTCCCGATTCCTATGTCATTTTCTCGTCTTCATGCATGCGTACCCGCAGCATCATCCCAACTCAACAGCGACTTGGCACATTGATGTTTTCAATGGACCCTCAAGTTTATAGCGTTGAATTCCAATGGGTCAAGCGGGTCTAGACATTCGGGATGGAAAGCCCGAAAGATTGTTGTGCATAGATTCTCCAAACTAATGTCACGATAGTCAACAGCTTTCTTACACGCGAGATTACGGTAATGCAGTAACATAGACTGGCAACGCGAAGGGAGTGTGTACTTCTGCGAAACAGAGTGCAATAGAATTTTACGAAAGAAGAAAGTATATACAAAAGCAAGGAATATTCACAAGAAAAAGAGTCGTTCCAAAATCCTCCACCTCAACCATGGCTCCGATCAGCGATCAGTTCAAATCACTGCTTGGAAAACTAAATGAGCTTAGCCAGAGCAGGTACCGGCCTTCTTAGGCTCGCAGCCACCAGCGCAGCCAGTGTACATCTGGCACTTGGTCTTCGCGTCGGAGCAAACGTTCTTGAGGGTAGCAGTGTCACCGTAGTTGCTGTTGATACCGGCCAGCTCGCCTCCTTTGACGGCAGTGACACCCTCAATGTAGACGTTACGCTTGCACTGGGAAGAGCACTGTTTATCTGGTCAGTTACGCCCCTAACGACTTTTCTAATGTTTGGAACACTCACGTTTCCACAAGACCTGTAGAGCTTGCCATAGTCGTTAACGTAGAAATTGATGATGTTTACGGTACCGCAGCCATTGTGCTGGACGACCTTGTCCGAAGCGTGGTATGCGCCACCACCAATGATCCAGGATTGCTTGCCGGCCTTGTCCTCCTTGATAGAGATGGCGTCCTCGCAGACATCCTCGAACCACACGAACTCGAGAGTGCAGTGGCCCTGGCAGTGGACACCTTCGGCCTAAAAAGAGTCAGTTGGTACCATCCCTGTCATTATCATAGCAGCATATGGACTTACTTGGTTCTTGCCAATGATCACGTTGCGCAGTGTAGCACCCTCCTTGAGCAAGAAGACGGCATCGGCAGCGCCACCCTCAGACTGGCCAGAGCAGGCACCACTGCCGCGGTCGTACCTGTACCACTGACCGTCGAAGGTCTGGCCGGCAGCGATCTCGATGACCTTACTGTTGGTCTTGGTACCAACAGCAGAAGGGACACCTCCAGCGTATCCATTGCATGCAAGAGCAGCAGGAAGGAGAGCCGTAGCGGCAGCGATGATTCCGGCGAACTTCATGGTGAAGCTGTGTTGATGTTTCAAGAAGGCGGTGATGAAGCGGAAGGTGAAACGGAAGTGGACTGATAAAGAGTGTAGTAGCAGGCTTGAAAGTCAAACTGCTCCAGGCTGCTGGATGATAGACTTAACCGGTGGATATTCAGTCCTACTTATAAGATGGCACACAACACTCTGTCACCTTCCTACCTCCTCTTTGTCACATCTACTCTACAGTCAACCTAATGCATTCCTAGTCATTTCATCTTACCAGATCGGGACCTCCCTCCTTGGTTTATCGACAGCTCATTCGCGGAACTCCACAATGGCATCCCTCTCTCTTGGCAGTGGGCTTTCCGCCCGACACTACATTACTGCCAAGACGGTGCTGTGAAAGCTTGGTGCTAGAAAGGTGCATTCCAAGGCACCTGCAATTCTGAACGTCGGATGATGCCCTGCGATTTTGGCATGGTATTCATGGACATGAAACGTTTACCAAGCTCCCTAATGTGTTGGCGCTTGCACATTTTGGTCAAGATGCCCTGTAGCGTAAGGCTTAGCGCTGCAAACACCCCGTCATCTCATCTTCGGACGAGTATATCCGCCAACCGGTATTTCGCCGGAGTCTATTGTATACAAGCTCCGCAGGGTACTGATTAGATTGAATGGCGGGAGATGCTCCAGGGCTGCAGTGTTGATGGACATCACGAACCGCGCGAGGCGCCAGAAAGAGCCGAGTGATCATAGGAAGGTGCGCCGGAGTCAGATGTCACACAGCGGCAATCAAAACCCACTCTCACCCACAACAGCTGAATGTCTCCGAGAATCCTTCGCGTAGTTTCTTGACTGCATTCGGTCTACATCCTCCCAGCCAAGTGTGGCACGGATACAACCCGCGCAAGTAGGTCGGCAGCGGGAGCACGCTTGCGCCGGGCTAGCGATAAGTTCACAGCGGCGGCTTGGTATGCGCGAAAGCTATCACAAGAGTCAGGAAATGGAGACACATGAAGCAGCTTTGATTGAAGATTAATCTAAGTATGCGCTGTTCGCCGCTGTGAGTGCGACGGCGTCTCTTGGTGGCGGTACGGTGGGTACCTATGTATGGTATTCGGTATTCTCCGAAGCCCACCCAATACGAACACACGCGACGGCGATTAGACGACGACGTTTCAAGAAGGCGGACGAGAAAAACGACATACCCTCTGTCATGGTACAGCATGAATGTATTCAGATCGTGCTGCATGACTCTTCTAGCACAGTGGATCACTGCCCAGACAGTTTTTTCGGCAGGCCCCGAACTCAGGAGAACATGTCCAGTGTCAAGGCATCCAGGACGGTTCCAGAAAAGAGTGAATGAAACTGACTCACTTACGCTACACAATTAGATCAGCCTCATCGGGAACACTACATCTCCTCTCCTCGTGACACTTCATGATCACAATGTCAGTTGTGGACGGAAAAGTTTTGAACAATATGGGGTGCATGCTGGAGTGCGTCGTGGCGTGCATGCAGCACGGCAGTGCATCGGCTTTGGAATCCCCAGGTTTCGGAGAAAACAACCGCGGCTTCAAAGCTAGGCGACAGCGGAACAATATTGAGCTTCCTGGAGATTCCACGAATCAGCAATCTTGAGCTCCATCATTCCCAGTCACCATTGGGTTTTTGGCTAATTTTCCAAAAACAAGTACTTCCGAATGCGCCCGGTATTCTCGACCGACAGTCAGAGCTCTGTGTTCTTGGTAGTGGGTCGGGTACCGCACTTTGTGGAACAGTGGCTGAGTATGTGGCGCATGCAAGTCAGCTGCGGCTCTGATGATTATCAGCAAGCAACGGACTTCGGACCCTTCCACCCTGCGTTCAAACAGTAAAACAAACTCACCTTTTTGAACAGTACTCATCAGCACAATGATCGTCGTCGATATAAAGCCACAGGTAGTTGCACGCCAAGTGGAGTATGCGCCACTTTCAACTCCAAAGCCACGGGCTGCGCCACACATTATTCCCACAAGGATGGGTGCCGGATCGACTGTTTCATGTTGAGGCAGTAATCCGACAGGGCTGCGGTATTCGGCGTACAAGAAATCTAGCGTGGCCGACATCCGGTTCATCATCTTACCATTTGGTACACGAAGCAGGGCCAGAACCATCCATCGTCATGACGATGTTGGTATTCCACTTTGTTCCGCTTGTCGCTTTCGCCCTGGATACCTACCACGACAACGTTCAGTATATCTTGTCTTTTTTCTTTTTCTCTAGGGCTGTGTCTTCCTGCACTACAGATGTTCGAACATGTCTTGGAGCAAGGTTTTGTATGAAGCGTTCGATCGAATCGGAAATTACATAATATCACCTCAGGATTTGCCACAAGCATAAACCACACGGCATGGAGGACCGTGTTTCATAGCTAGGGGATGGAGTTATGTTCTCAGAACGATCCTTCGCGTAGCATTGGCGGGTTTCCTCGACTCCGCGATGGAATCCTGGTACAGGGACCGGCGGAGCCATGGGGAAGGTAGGCCAATGCATTGCCCTGCTCACCTTCACATTGGACCTCAACAACATCGCAACCGTTACGTAGACGAAACCCACGGGAACTGATCATACTACAGCGCGGTCATTGATTGCTGCTATGAAATTGCAGATAGTGACTTGCAGAGTTACTTACGACACGACCTCTAGCAGCAAAACAACTTCTGGTACATCATGGGCTAAGTTGTGCGGACTTCTGTCGCGTGGACTGATGCTAGATATTATGCGGCTCGTGGACGCGTCGCCGTACCACATGAACCATGGTAGACGACAATCACGTCCTATAGCCAGCCGTCTTCCTGCTGTAACTAATGCTGATTATGTACACAAACAAGACCTACCAAGAATATTGGCCATGACACTGAGGATGCAGCAATCTAGAAATATGCAAGTCGCGCCTCATTCTCGATCCGTTAGTCAAATTCCGTATCTCATGACGCTATATCAATTCGACAAGAGAACGGGCGTCATTCTCTATACAGGAACGAAGAGCTTCAAAGGTGGTCGCTATGCCAGCACTATCTTCGGTGTTTTCACAGTATGTGGACGCTTCATCTCAGATCCTTAACGCGACTAACAATAACATGTAGCGAGACTAGCAGTGCCGTTAGTAGCCTCAAATCCCTCAAGCGATCGAGAATCGTGCCGATACCGACAGCCGCCTCCGACGAATCATGCTGCATTTGCCTGAACCTTTACGGCCCTTCACACAAAGCAGTCACTGTGCTCATCAAGGACTGTTACCACCGCTTCGGTCAAGGCTGTCTCGACGCCTATCTTGACAGTGATAGCCCGAGAAGCAATACCTGCCCACAATGTCGGAGAGAATGGTACAAGCGGACGTCTGTTGCGAGAACAACAAGAGTTTCGGCAGCCATGGAAGCCTTGACAGTAGCCAGTCTGCCCCAAGCACCCGTGTTAGTTGAATCACGAACGAGGTTTCGTCGAGCCCAGCGCATGCTACAGCGCGAGCATAGTTCGAGCGACGAAATGATCGCAGCTCACCTAGATGAGGTTTTCCGACGGCTGGATTTGGTTCAAGACATTAGTAACCAGCAGGCTACAATCACTGCAGATACTCGGGTTCGCCTCCAAGCGGTAGAGCGCCGCGCCCGACGAATCCACCAAGAGCTACAGACTGCATATGATGCTGTGGCCCCAGCGTTGTCGGGCACTACATTACGAGGTCGTGAGATGCGCCAACGGCCAGAGACTATGAGTCAAAGGGACATCATGACCCAAAGAGGCTGGATGGAGGCGTTTGCGGTGAATCTAGGCAACGATGCCCATTCGGCTGCGGGTGAGACAGATCGTATGTCAACGACGGCGCAAGATGGACCTGTCATTCTAGAGGAGAGTTACCCAAGCACTGGTCCGTCTTCTAACGAACTGAACATCCATCCGCTATTACGGTCTCGGCCATGGGAGGGAATGAACGAGAACTGGGGTGTCTCGGTTCAACCCGAACGGTATTACGACCTCGATGCTTCGTTGGACATGTTCCCACCAGCTCCGACTCGAGCTTCCATCCGAAGAACAACGAATGTTACATCTCAGCCAGAGTCTAGAGCGAGCACTGCATCATCGCCCGCAGAACCTGTTGCAGCTCCTAATTCCGTAGTCTCAGAAGTCAGCAGCATTGCCGAGAATCGTACAAACTCTCAGAGTCTTATACAGGAGCCGGGTAACCTAAGACGGAACTCCGCGGAATGCGGTGCGCATCTTCTTGAACAATCGGTCATAGAGTCACACGCGCTACAGCAAAACCGCACCTCAGCACCTAGGTCCGACGCAGACTGGCCTCCTCGCCCACGTGGAGACCGTCAAGTCTCCTTCACAGATCCACCAGAGAATCACATAATCCGCACACCCGTATTTGCACCTCCGCGTCTCCCCCAGCGCCGCTCAAGTCTGGGTAATCTCCTCGACCGCCCTACCCTACACTCTGCTCCGACTGCTAACAGTCGGCCTTCCATGTCTGGGCTTGAACGTACACACAGCATTAGAGATCCCAGGCAGAATCTAGCAAGTCATGGTTGGCGTGAGTCGCTGCCGAGACGATTCCCGAGTCTGGCGAACCTCAAAGGGAGTTTGCTGCCGAAACGCGGACTTCGGGATGGAGCGGTGCGTGACCGATTGAGCTAGATGAGCGCGATAGGTAAGTCAGGGTACTATCGAGGATTTGTGGTAAATTGGAAATCGAGCGGGGTCGCGATGTTATTTCTTGCGCTCGAGGCTGTGGCTGACTGCGATTCTGAGCTCCTCTAGTATTTCAGGGCTACCACATAGCTTCCGCTCATGTCCGAAGCTACCAACGCATGTTCCTGTCGCTACATTGCTGTTTTCCCTACTCTTTCTTTCGCAGACATGAAATTGCGTCACCCCAAAAGTCATCATATAGATCAATTCACTCACGTTCCCTACCATTGGCGATGTATGACAATACTGCTCACCCACTTGGTCAAGCATTCACCGGCCCCCCTTCACCACCGTAACACTGACTTCTGTCGTAACAATAGTCGATTGCTATTGTGGCGCCCACTTTTCTCCCGCGGTACTCTCACCGCTCCCCACTCACGTTCGTTGTTACTTATAAGAGTCGCCGGTGACTTCTCACTGCCTGCCTCTCTCTTCCACTTCAACAACACACCACACGCCAAACACACAACCCAAGCAATAACCGATTACGCGACATCAGCCACACTGAAACATGGCGAACCGAAACCGCCGGTCGGCACCCTTCGCTCCAACTTCACGTTCTCCAACCCTGCCGCCGAATACCTTCATCGGAGGCTTCGTGCCCTCGCCCGTATCAGAAGCGCGCACCCGCGAGAGTGTCCCGACTTCTCCGATACAATTCGCGCCCTCACCTGTACCAGAGGCACACAAGGGCGAAGGAACCCCAATTTCTCCATTACATTCATACTCGACTCTATGGTCGCCTCCATACCTTTCGCCTCCGCCTATTTCTCCATCTCCATACGACAGATATGCCTACCTCACTCGCCCTCCACCGCGCCAAGAAGTAGCATCACCCAGGTCGCCCATCGCCTCACCTACAGCGAACTTCATAACCCTGCACACTTCACCGACCGCTCCTCACTCCGACACAGACGAATGTACCATCTGCCTCGACGCCTACACCACAGAGCCCTGTCTGCGCATCACGGGTATCGCAGGATGTAACCACCACATCGGAGCTACGTGTCTACAAAAGATGTTAGAGAATCGGCCTCACGCAGAGAAGAAGTGTCCATTGTGTCGCACAGTTTGGATTCCTGCCCCGGTTTTCCAGCTTCGAGGGCAAAGCCCCGATGCCTCGAGGAGAATGGCGGATATGTTCCATGGACTAAACGGCATTGGCGCTGATATCGCCGGTACCCAAGGCCAAGCCAGCCAAATTCCGGACTTCCACGAGCAGACCATTGCTGGCAACGCTGGACGTGCCGGTATGAGTCCCAGCGTAGAGATCCAGCGAGCTACCACGCGTCCACGCCACCGAGCAGAGCGCACCCAGCAACCCATCGTCATCGACTCGGACTCCGAGGCAGAACGAGAAGAAGACTTTGCGACTCAAGTACGGAACTTTGAGAATCTCACTCGAGATATAGAGGATATACGCCAGCGGGCTAGGAATACCATAAGAAGCTCGAAGCGCCAGAGTAAGCGACTCAGTGGTGGGCGTGAGGGACATGAGTCTGGAAGTGGCAGTGACCACAGCCACAACAACAACAACAACAGCAACAGCAGCAGCAGCAACAGCGCCCGCGATGCCAGGAGTGCAACAGTAACTGATGCAGGCATTAGGCGAGGAAGCAACCCCGGCGGCAGACCTAGAGCCAGCACATTTAACCGTCTCATCAACACGATGCGGTTGGCCCCATGGGAACAGGCAATGAGCGAGACCAGGGTGCGACGCGGTGCTTCAGGTTCATTGGAGGCCCACCGTCGTTCTACCGGTCAAGCTCTCCCTCGCAACTCCGCTGCAGCAACCCCAGTATGCGAGACAGCTCCATGGGAGGTTTCCCCTTCACCAGAATACAGCCCTCCACCTCCATCTCCCCTTCTACCTCCGCCCGCAATCCTCACCGTAGCCGAAACCATCACAGCCCTCGAATCCAACCGCGCTCGCGTCCCGAATCGAACTGCGATGATTGGGGATTGGCTGATGACCCAGGGACAAACTCTCAGGACGCAGGAGGCTGAGTTGGCGAGGCGTGAAGCACAGGTTCTGGAGCGGGAGAGGAGGGCTAAGCAGGTGATGGAGGTTGTGAGGAGGCATGGACGCGAGATTGAGGCTTTGTTTGAGAGACAGAGGCAGGAGTTGGATGTAGTGATGCAGAGAGGTTTGTAGGAGGTGGGTGTGGATGCGGACGGTAGCGGAGGTAGACAACAGACCGCGTGAGTGTGTTCAAGAGAATGACTTGGACCTCCGACTCGAAAAATCTTTGGGAAACCATGCATACTCAACATTCTTAGTTGTTCAGTAGCCTGTATTCTAAATTCCACAAATGAAATCAAATATCTGCCACCCTCAACCCCATCGTGATCCACACGAGCATATCTGACTGAAGATGCAGCGACCCTCAATACAAACTTTTAATAAATCTCGCAAAATAAGAAGACTCAGACGGCAAGTCTGTCGTTGAAAGCGCGGACAGTCCGCGACCGTGTAGGTAGGTACTTACCGAATCCACTCCGCTCAGCCATCCCGAGGTCATCCTACGCCGCGCATACCTACCTGCCCAACAACCTTACCCACACACACACACACACACCCCAACCCACCCTCCTAAAACACAAGTTTCAGTTTCACAATTCCTCCGCTGAATGCACCTCCGATACGCATCCCCACAAAGCCCGTAAACCCTCGCAGAACCTCGCAGCATGCAGGATGCAGCAAAAAGCCGGTGCGCGCAATCGCTAAGCCTACCAACCTCCCACGACCTCGGGAACCCCGAGTGCAGTACTAGTCCCAATCCAGCCTTAACGCGTGTACTACCTACTGCCGCCCTCGAACACTGACAGGGATGCGACACGTTTTCCTTCTCGCTTCAAGGCGATGGCCGAATCTGCGATTACGATCGAAGTTCTTACGCCGGAGGTGGGGAACGGAGGGTTCTGAGGAGGGCGCAGTATAGTAGTGCATATGCAACCGCAACCACAACAGCACCGCCGATACAAAAGATCTTCACAAGATGGATCTGCAGGATTGCAGTAGCCGTCGTCGTAGTCCGTCGTGCTCAGAGACGGATATACCGAGATCTCCATATCTTGCTTGTGTCGCATCTGTGCATCGGAGATACTCTTGACGATCACGAGGCTGTGTACATGTGTTTCGGAAATTTCGTAGGGCAGCCGGCACCTCAACTCATGCAACTCAGCCCTGCGACATCGCAGATCGTCAAAGTAGCTGATGACGGCGTTTCAACGTCGCTCCGATCTGCGCTTGTGTTTTGGCTGGTATATCGTGGCCTGTGGTATCGTGTCGTATTCACCCGTCGGCCGTTTGGCACGTGGATCGAGTCCCGTAAACGGTGGATTTGACGAGGCCTGTCGAGCTGAACTTGAATCATGCGCTACGAAGTAGGTGGGGAAGAGGCTAAGGCCGCTAGGTAGGGCTGCTGAGGGTCCAGAAGGGCGAATTGGACGTAGGACCACCGTCCCGGCATTGTAGCTACTGCTTTACCGAGGATTGCTGTAGGCAGTTCGGGCTTGAAGATTTTGAGCTTTGGAGGTTCGCAAGAATGGGTGTTGAAGAATTTATTGGAATTATATACATGAAGTGAAAGCTATGGAAGTAAGATAGCAAAACCCGCACCGAGTGAAATGATGGACAAGGTCCCAAACTGCAAGGCTCACATGATACTTCGTCGTCGCGGACATGTCACCGATCGCATGCGCCTTCCAGAAAGAATGAAGAAATCCCGTAGACACGGTCTAGCTAAACGCCAACACCAGCGCTAAGACCAGCCATCGCCCCAAAAAACTGCATAACCGACGACGAGCAAACTTTGTATGCTTCGTGAACGAAATAAGGCGTGACCAGCACTATTATTGTTGGGGGGATAGAGGAGAGCTGATAGGCGATGCGGGCGTAATCTGGGGAAGGGATGCCTGGAAACACTACGGATAATTGAGAAGAAAGCGTAATGAAGCGTCCATAATATGTAGCGCGCAGAACCAGAGATGGCGTGGAAAAAGAGATGACGTGTATGGGATGGGTATCGTGTCAGGAAATGCGACCAAGGTATGATATCGGAAGTCGAAAGGCATTGTCGTTGCGGCGTATCGCTTATCGTCGAGACATGATGCTCTGTTGGATTTGCGCCAACGAAGGGTCTTCGTTAAGCCACTTGCCTTGTGAAGCATCCGCAGAGCGCAGGGTGTTGTCAACGTATGCATCCGTCATGGCCATGAGTTCCTATTGCAATCAGTCAGCCCTCATCCAGTGCCATTCTCTCAAGTCCCGTCGTTTGGAGAGCTTCGTGCTCAGTGGGGGAAGTGCAAACACGTACATTCCTCAACGTAGCATCTACTTGCTGCAGCGCGCTTAAATGGCTGGCATCGGGCTTCTGGCCGCGCAAGATGCTTTGTCGAGCATTCATCCATCGAAGGCCGGCATTAGCTCTGAGGTAAGCGCGTTGGCACTGAAACCGGCGCACAGCTGCGTCCACAATGATACTATACAGGGTATCAGCAATCTCGAGCCAATGCCACGTCCACCATGCACCTATACTCTCCATCCCAAGGATCTCCAGGGGGAGGTGTCGCAGGTCTGAGTAAAGTCACTTACGCCTTCAATTGCCGCCTCTCATGCTCTGGGTCGCCTGCCCCTGAGCCAGCGCTGCTTGAGAATGGCGTCTGAAGAATAGCCTGGGCCTCGCTCGTGCACTGTCGGAGAAGGGAATAACCATCTAGGTAGTACTCTTCAGCTGTCGGTGTTGCGCGTAGTTGAACGAGGTAGTGTTGGAGGTTGCGAAAGTCGGTCATGATTTCTGCTACACGCATGGCGCGGGCATCGTTGACTTGAAGGTGTCAGTGGATGAGGTTGGTGAGAAATGTTGAGAAGGAGCGAGGAAAGCCTTACGACCGTCAGACATGATGACTATTAGGTTTTTGAAGTGAAGGTCGGCTGGCGACGAAGGCGTAGGATGGTTAGAAGGAAGTATAGTCTCGTATATCGGGAATTGAACTGAGGATGGCTGTTGTGGATGGGAGACTGAGGCGGCGACGTGGCGAGTGTTAAATAGCCATTAGCGAACAGATGTTCCCTCCCACGATGGTGAAGAAGGTAGTAGGCCATGAGCAAGTGTCGACAGCTTGGGTAGAGAATAGAAACAAAGCTACCTGCAGGGCTACTCCCGCCGCTACATAGTGCCGAGCTCCACTTTGGGACCATGGGTAGCTCCCAGCTGTACTAGGTTCGTCTGGATTTGCACCATTCAGCGGTCGGCGTAGTACATCTTGAGGCTTGGGAGGAGGTGTGAGAGTAGGCAGAGCAGCATGACGGTCAGTATCATTCTCCACTCCAATGGGGAAACTAGACATGCAGGAACCGTGCGCCGGAATGCTACCAGCTTCCTTTTCTCGGTGCTCCGCTCTGATAGCCTCCCAGCTGGAGTGGACAGCGTTGTGCTGGTCTACCTCAGCAGCCCTAGGGACGCCACTGGGAGAATCGGGCCTAGCGAGCCAGTCCTAGCAGGCTGCATCGGGTAAGGCAACAAAAGCGAGCTGTCTAAGGCAGCGGCAGCACGTGCAGTGATTGGGCGACGTGTATAATTAGCGGTGCGTTCTTCGCGTGGCCGCTGAGTATGAACCTGAAGGCATGCCCGGGTAGAGTTGAACAGTGCGCTGCGAACGGACGTCGCTCGCCAAAGCCACAGCTGCAGGCTGCAGGCTGCAAAGGCGGTGTCAGCCACGCGACGGCTGTGCTGGGCGCTCCGAATGCTGCGAGCCAGTCATATGACGTTGACGATGCTGTTCACGAGTTGGGTGCAGACGGTTGCAGCTGAGAGGCGATGGGAATCTGCCGCGACGGGCGAATAGGCATACTAATCAGGTCGAGTCTAGGCTGATGTCGTACGCTTTTTCCTGCCCACGTCCGGCTTTGGGGCCTCGCTCACGGTTGCACTTATGCACAAAGGTACAGTCTAACGTCTTTATTCATAATGCTACTGGAGCAAGTCTGACGTCTGAGATCGTGTCATGCTACCTGTCATATCGTAATGCTTCAGATGGTGCGGTCATACCTGAGCGACCCACACCCTCCTTCCAGCTCCATGGTCGCTGTTCCTTAGTCCTTGTCTGCGATTGATTGCAGTCGCTCATCGATCTCGTCCTCGGTGAGCGCCCTGAAAGTGGAGTCTGTGCCTTCCTGGCCATTGGTCTTGGGTCCTCCTACGATGCCAATCTCCAACTCGCCCTTTTTAAAGTCGACGGACAAGACGGTGCTCAGCGCCGTGATTGCCAGCTCGACGACTTCTTCCCAGTTACCCTCGGCGTGCTCCTTGTTCTTCAGCTTCTTCTCGAGGAAGTTGAGCGCCTCTTGCGTCTTGGGGCCCGATGCGGTAGCCTTGTAGCCAACGTAGTATCCTGCCGGATCGCACTTGTAGAGCTGGGGACCGAATTCGGAATCGAGCGAGATGAGCGTAGTGGCCACACCGAGCGGTCGCATGTAAGCCTGTACCCGTGTTAGTACATAGTCATGGCGTCTTTTATGCTAAGCCCTACCCTCTGTGTGTAGACCTGGCTGATGTTGGCTATCCTCTTCGCAAGCACATCGCAGGGCATCTCGTAACCAAACTTGTAGCGGAACTCGGCAGCCTCACCCCGCGCTCTGCTCACCGAGGCTCTCGCATCGGCAATGGATCCAGTCATGACGCAGCCAACTGAGGGCGAGAGTCTGAAGATGTGGGACACGGAGGCGGGGTCGATGAGCTTGTCCTGTGCATACATCAGTATCCGGTGCAGCCCCTCGCATGTTCTCTACATACAGGCACCTTCTTCTGCGAGATGACTACTGCGCAGTCCTTTCCCCGCACGCCGAGTGATGTGATGTTTGCTGCCGTAATCGCCTTGAATGCATATTCTACATGGGCGGATTAGCATCGCTACAGTGAAGAGGAAGCCATGGCGGGGGCCATGATGGCTGCACCGGCGGCATAAAGAGACAATCGAGTGCGTACCGACTTGGTATAGACGACCTTGGTCCGAGAAGATGGTAATGTGTCTATCGTAGCCTGCGCTTCCTACATGCCGGGGGCAGCTGTTAGCATGTATGCGGCAAACAACAGCTTGCGGGCAGCGACAACGCACCAGACATGATGGCGGGTGATGTATATTTGTATTGCTAAGAGTCTTCTTCAGCTTCAGCAGCAGCTCCCGGAGATTTTCGTAAGCTCAATAAAAGGCGCGGGGTCTAGGTGCAGTGCAGGGCGAGGTTGTCGGTGTTGGCTGTCGCTCTACGCGTTGCTTGTGGCCTGGAGCTCTGGGATCGCCGTCACTTGGTCTGTGCCCCCTTAGTATCAGCCCCGAAATTCTCTGCCTGCGACTTCTCATTCGATCTTCGCAAACTGACAGGTCCCTTTGCACCAGCTGATTCGGTCATGCGCGATGCGATTTAACCTCTGCATCTTATGTTCCTGATATCCATATTCCGCATCTGATCATGGCCCAAGACGCCGGAAGAGTTCCCGCCTGGCGCAGGTTAGGTCTCGCCCTTAAGAACCAGGAGCAGTCCGGAGTCGCCGTACCTGAACATCAAACACCATCACAGGCCCCACAACCATCCGCATCTTACGGCGAGCATCAGGTATCCCAGGACCAATCTGCATCAAGCATTGAGCCTGCCGTAAATGGCAATTCATCCAAGCTTGGCAAGCGGAAACACCAACATGAACCAGCTGAGCAACATGAGCAAGAATCCAAAAAGAGCCGGGTTGCCGTCACGGAAAACGAAACCAACGGACATGCCGATCACGAGCTCCCAGAACCCACCGTGGTAGAGAGCGCAAAGGTGGAGGTGGAGGCGGTGACGGAGGACGCCCCAGCGAGTGCGAAACCCCTTAAAGGAGACTCCAACTACCGCAAGAAAAAGGAGAAGCCGGCCAAACGCCGGAAATCGAAACAAGACGCACCCAATGCCAACACTCAACCACTGGGTAAATCCAGCCGTGCGCCCGCTCTCTCACCTGATGAACCCGCAGAACGCCCAACTTTACTTGCGTCCACCGAGTTGGAGCATGTGAACACACCATCGTTTGCAACACCGCAGAAGCCCGTGAAGAAGTCAAGCCGCAAGGATCCCTCTGGATCACCGCCTCTGACTGACCGCCGGAAGTCTGTGGCCTTTACCCCCGATACCAAGAGAACTGACGGCAACACCGGCCAGGATTACTTCAAGGCTTGGGTCGCTGAGCAGAAGGGCACCGGCGAAGTGTCGCAACCCCCAGAGGTCTCAAACTTCGTCTTACAGGCCCTGATTGCCGACGAAGAGAAGACTGCACGAAAGAACGGCCAGTTGGAAAAGAAGCAAGACGATGACGAAGCAGCAGGTTTAAGGACCAAAGAATCCAAACCAGAAGAGAAGCCATCGCCCAAGCCAGCCGATGCTGAAAAGGCCACCCCCAAGCCTGAGGAGCCAAAGCCTGCAACCAAAACACCCAACACGCAGAATACGGCCGCAGCCAAGGGAAAGAAGAAGGACCCTACAGTCTACATTGCGTATCTCACACAATACCACAACGATCGGGACAACTGGAAGTTTAACAAAGCCAAACAAAACGACGTCGTTGACAACGCCCTAAACATCTTCCGAATTCCAATCGAACATTCGGAGGCACTCACCACGTACGTCGCTGGTCTGCAAGGAGCGGGTGTCATTGAGCGTCTGCGCGAACGTTGCCACACAACATTGAAGGACCTCGACGAGCAAGACGCACAGATGGACGACGCAGAGGCCCGCAAAGTAGCTCAAGAAGAAGCTGAGCAGGAGCGCATGGCCAAGGAGCGAAAGAGGAGGAGGACTGAAGGCGATCTGGCAAACTTGGCTGATCATCCATACAGCCCTGGATTTATCAGGAGACTTCAGCGACGCCGGGCCGAAGCGCTTCTGAATGCTCTAGGACGTGCTGCACCTGTTGCGCCTGCAATTCCACCCACATCATCTCTAAACCCGCTGATGAAGCACGTTGAGCCAGCGAAATCAAACGCACGAAAGCGCAAGAGGAGGTCGGAAGTCTCCAGTGACGAGAGCAGTTCCGACAGCAGCAGCGATGATAGTTCGGATTCAGACTCTGACTCCGACTCTGACAGCAGCCATCCAGACTCGGGATCCGATTCCAACGGTTCGTCCAAGAAGAATGCCAGTAGCTCTGAAGACGAGAGCGGCAGTTCAAGCAATAGCAGCAGCAGCGATTCATCAAGTGACAGCGATAGTGACTAGACGGTGGAGTAATTCCTCAAAATTTTGCATTTGCATTGGATAGGCATGACGGATGTACTAGATGGTCGGTCTTCGGCGCTACTTTTTGTGTAAATACCATTCCCCCAAAAAGATCCAACCCGCGCTATCCCCCGATAAGCCGGACAACAACCTTCTACATGGCCTTAAACAGAATATTTGCATAGATCATAAGCGGCCCTATGGCAACACACCAAAACCGCTACTTCCTGGTTAACACATGCAAACACGATGCCCAAACCAGCTAGCTCCCACGTCCTCCGCGGATTCCCCGCTCTCTTTGCCTCCACATGTTCGATTATCTAACCACACTCCCTCCATCGTACCTGCTTTCCGACATTCCTCTTCTCATCGTCAACAACAACAACAACAACAACAACAACAACAACAACAACAACAACAACAACAATATGCCCCTAAAATTCCTCCCTACAGAACTCATTGAGCAAATCGCCTCCTACCTCGACCTACCCAGCACGCGTTCCCTGCGCCTAACCACACTGTACCTCACAAAAGCAGTATCGCACATATTCAAGGAGCGTTTCTTCCACAACCACACTCTCATCTGGACACCCCATTCTCTCTCTTCATTCCTAGACATCACATCACATGCGGACTTCAGCCCAGCCCTCCGCCACCTTATCATCGACGCCACACCAACGCACTCCCTGCACCTCTGGCGCACGCGTAAAAAGCTATCCGAAACAATCGCCATAACAACGCCCTACGGTGCCGTAGCATCCCCCGAGCAGCGCACACTGCGGGAAGAATACGACGAAGCAGCCACAGCAAGCGAAGAAGCCACGACCTTTTTCAACGAAACACGCTTCGACATTAAAACCCTAACACGCTGTTTCGAGAACCTATCTTCACCCTCATCCGCAGGAAAAGCCAGTAGCAACAATAATGGAGAAGCCGGTCTCCACACCCTAACATTCGCCTACACCGGTCTCCCCCCCTCATACGCAAAATCCCCGCAAACATACTGTCAATCCAGCCAAGTTGAAATGTCCCGCCCCTTCATCTCGACCATGTCCGCTCTAGCTTCCACACCTAGCCTGCACGCCCGCATCCGCAGCATAAGTATCGACGCCCAGCATTACTACGGCGCAGTTAGTATAGGTCGACTCGAGCGTCTCGCACCGCAACTCTCTGCCTTCGATGCTGCCTTTGCAAAACTAACAGTTCTATCACTGCATCTGCGCGACTGGCGGAAGACGGAAGAGGGGTTCGCGCTGCCGTCGACCGGGCGCGCGCCGTTTGTTGTCCGGTTCCTGGCTAAAGCACGTAATGTATGCAAACTGGAGCTGAGCTGTTATTCGAGTTTTGAACCGGATGTCTTTGGGGCCATGGCACGTCATTGCACTTTTCCGGCGCTGGAAACGCTGGGGTTGTCTGTGTTTAGGGTTCGGAATGCGGAGGATCTTTTTCGGTTTCTTGAGCCGTCCTTTGGGACGATAAAGGAGATGAGGCTGAGTCATCTAATGTTGTGTGATGAGGAGACGATGTGGCCGGATGTTCTGCGAAGACTTGCTGAGCAGGGTGAAGAGGCGGTACCAAGTCTTCGCATGCTTCATCTGGGAAGCTTGTTTGGCTGGGATGGGTCCAGGATGTGGGTTCAGGGGCGGCAACGCCTTTCTTTCGATCAAGACGTGGACTGGAGAGCTGGCCTTTTGGGTGCCATGGACCGAGTTGAGATGAGAGCGTCGGGGCCCGCGTGGGCTATGGGCGCTGTTGCGTATCCGTTTGTGGGGTTGAGCATGTAAAGAAGAATGATAAGGATAAAAATACGTCGGTGTATACTAGGAGAGGGGTAAAGAAACATATAAGCTATTTGGAAAGACACCTTCAACTCATTGCTCATCGTATGTAGACATGTACAATTTCCCAGTCAAATAATACACTTGCCTAACACGGCGAACATTTTGATCATAACGCGCGACACACCAAAAGAATCAGGTCATGTAAAGCACACAATATCTCACGTCGCACTGCACTCTATCGAAATATCTTGAGTTTAAAAGGCTTGCAATTGAACTTTACGCATATACATACACGCCCTCCCTCCCGCCAACCAACCAACAAATCACCAGTATACAAAATTGTTGGTATATTTCCCTTTTCCAGATTCTCTACGCCATTTTCCCTATTGTTAACCGTAGACTCGAGAAAACAACTGTGTGGGAGCAGAAAGGCTCTTTCGGAGATACACACTCCCGCTGGGAAAGGAAAGGACGGCCCGAAGCCCAAAGAGAAATGGTGTAGTCAACGGGGACATGGCGCCCAAAATCAAAAAAACGCCGAGCGCAACTCTAGACTGGCGCGCTACATGAAAACAAAACCGACTGCTGTATGATCGCCTGCGCAACGCCAGTGAAATGATAAGTCTCAAACTTGAACCGTATATACACTGCAACGATGGACAGTTTACTGAAAGGAAGGTCGAAAAGGTGGTCGTCACCATCAACCATGGTAAACGACGAAATGGGAAATTCGTAATCGCGTCAACCCCGTATTTCTCATGCCGTGCCAGCCGTTAGTACCGATGGGGAAAGGTGAGAAATGCATTTCAGGTTTCGGGGAGAGTTTGGATTGCAGCGTTCCTTGATGTGAACAAGATGTAACAATGACGTAACGCCAAGCGCCAGTCCATGCGTTGTTGAGAGTGACGACACCGCGTCCGGGGAGAAGGAGAGGAATGAGAAGGTGCGGTAGATTACAAGTTGTATGGGGTGTGGGATGAGGATCGTGATCGTCGGTGCTGCCGATGCCGTACGCATTGCGTCATAATCACGACACAGAGTCATGACAATGGCGGTGTGGACGTACACGACGACCGGACAGCATTTTTACTCCCAGTTACCTGAACTCAGTGAGCGGGTGTTTCAGTACTTCGAGGGATAGCGGGCGTTTTCTTGTTCGTCCGGTGAAGAGTTTCGATGAGATGGGTATACGAACCGGTTCATCATCTGGCCTTGCGGCATTGGCATCATGTGAACACCGTTTGGCTGCATTTGAGCGATTCCGTATGGATTTTGATGGTTAATGTCACTTCCAAGGAAGTTGTTCATGGCAGCGCCGTGGAGGCCCTGAGCCTGCGATACTGGGCAGTCCTTGTGAGCGAGTAGGAGTGTCTTGAGGTTGACAATCTCCTCCCGAAGCTGGGTGACGGTGGCAGATAGAGCGTCATTCTCAGTGCTGAAGAGCTCAACCTTGGCCTGAAGATTGGCAAGCCATTGCTTCTTGCGTTGTCGGCACTTGAGGGCAGCAACCCTGGATCATGTTAGAAAGTTAAGGAAAAAGAACAATGCTCAACATACCTATTCCGCTCGAGGAAGTTCTTGCGCTTCTCCTCGTCAGTCATCTTGCGACCCTTGCTGTCGTACTCTTCTTCCTTGATGTTGTTCTCGTCGTCCGAGTCGCCTTCGTCCATGTCGTCGCCCATGCCTTGGTTGGCATTGCTCTTCTTTCGTGAGTTCTTGGGAGTGTCTTCAGCCTTTCGCTTGTTGCCGGCAGCTTGTTTCCCGTTAGCAGCACCCTTCTTCGCACGTGACCGTGTACCAGTCTTGGCCTGCTCACTCTGGCCGCTCTCTGAGAAGTCTCCCGTCTCTGCAGATTGAACGCTGTTGATGGAACCCTTGGTATCTCTACGGCCGTGGTTGGCACCGACGGGCTGAACAGGCATGTGGCCGGCATTCATCGACTGCTGCTGAGGAGGCATTGAGAAGGGCTGTTGGTTGTTGCGTGCAGCGCCATTTTGGCTGGCAAAAGACAAGAGATCATTAGCCGCGCTGCTGACGTCATGATTAGGGTATGGCTCGTTGTGAGGGCGCTGCTGCGGCTGCTGGGCCTGCTGGTAGTTGTTGTTTTGGCGATCCATTCCTGCCGTCGCTGCCTCGGGTTGCGAGGTCGGGGGGTTGGACGTGGGCTTGCTGTTGCTGTTGGCGTTATTGTTAGCTTGGTGCTGGGCAGCCGCGCGCAAAGCAGACTGCTGGAAATCGGCAGTGCCGGGAGTGACGCCGGCGCTCTGGAGGTTGAAAATAGCTTGTGTGTTCGGGCTGGGGGCTGGGAACATGGAACCACCTCCGCCAGGTGTAAGACCGGTGCGAAGAGAAGACTCGTTGGGCGTCGGGAAGCCTCGGAATGACTCGCTGAAATAATCGGTTTGTCCAGTCGGCCCGCTCAGCATAGCAGGGCTCAAGGGTCCTGCGCGTAGGCCCTGCCACCCAGGAGTGATGCCCGGAAGCGGCGCTGGTGACGTAATGTTCGCAACGGGCGGGAGGATGGGACGACCGCCGGGTGTCTGCAGGTTTCCTGATTCGCCGCCAAAGGACTGCTCAAAGACGTTGGGCTCGAGCGAAAAGGGGTTGTGGACGGTGTTGAAGTAATCGGGCGTGTCGCCAGTGGTTGCGGGCGCGGGCTTTGGTGGAGGAGCCAATGGCTGGGCATTGGAAGTGGCGGGCTTTGTGTCGGTAGAGCTGGCCGCTTCCGTGGTAGTAACAGCTGGTGGTGAATTAGCATGGCGGTGGGTGGTGGGAGGAGGCAGCGCGCAGCCATGGTCGACAGCGGAGGTGGGATGGCTACTTACGCTGTGCCTTTGGAGATGACTCGGCCTTTACCGGCTCTGCTGCAGAGACATGGTTAGTAAGGCATGGAGACGACGATGCATGGGCGCGACATGCACGCTGGTGCAGGCGCGATACACGATGCAGGCGTGGTGCAGTGGTGCAGAGCAAGGGCGGCAGCGGTGGTGGCGATGTCAATGGCAATGGCAAGGGGGGGCAATACACACCTTCTGGCTTGGTCGTAGGAGGAAGACTATTTTTGCTGTCCTTTGGGGAGGACATGTTGGGGGACGGGGAGGAGGTTTGGGCAGTCTGGGTTGCGGCTGCCATACTTTGGGGTGGTGACGTAGCGGTTGTGTCCTGGCGGATCGCCTGTGGTACTCGGGCCTTAACCTCTTCTTTGCTCTCCACAACAACGCGACGTGTCTGTTGCTGCTAAACACACGGAGCGCGCGCGCCTTGTCGACTCGCAAAAAAAATCCTTCACTTGGGCGTCTACTCTTCAATGGGTCAGCGCACGCACAGGTCGATGGGGGCTGCTCGACGCGACAGGCAGGCTGGGGGGTGAAGGCAGAGGGCAGAGGGCAGAGGCGTCTGTCGCAGGCGTCGGGGACGTGGCAAAGTCGGCAGCGAGCGCAACAGCGACTTTGGCACAGCACTACTACTGCTACTACTACTACGTACCTCAGCAAAAGGAATCGACGGGCGGCCGATGCGGGGTCGAGCCGTCTCAATCGGAATTATCGATATTATGCACCGCCGGCGAGCTGGTCGCAAAGCTGGTGTCTGATTGTCGAATTTCAATGGTGACGTCAAGCCCCTGGGGTGACGCTCGCAGCCGGCGCAGTGTTGTTTAGAGGCTATAGCGCTGAGCTTGCACAAGTCAAACCCGCTCCGATGCTGTGGTTGCGCGTGATGGACTCGTTCCTGCTTCTCAATGAGGCTCAAAACCGGCGGTTGACGGGGATCGTGCTGGTGGTGACGATGACAGTGAGGCGTTCGCGATGAGGTCAGAGGACAGGACGAGCGAGCAATTTCTGGGAGTGACGCAGCTTTTGCCAAGCAGATAACGTGATTTCCTGGTTCGTAATCAAAAGTCTGCACCAGCGCTGCCCCCGGCCCAATCACCGCCCGCCCAGCCCCACCGCCTTTGACGTCGCGCCGATCTGCAGCCCCTTTTGGCTCGCTTGCCACGAGACGCTTCCAGCCATCCCGGCCTCTCTGATACCCTCTTCCATGGTTATTCCCACCGCAATTTCGCTGCAAGTATTTGATGCATGTTTTTCTCCATGTCACAGCGGCAGTGCATTCAAAGTGTCCTTTACAGCTGTTTTGATAAAAAAAAGTCATCCTTCACATCTCCACACGTCACCCGACGTCTCGAGTGAAGCTGCTGGGGCCCGCTGCAACGGCCAACGGCTCCCTTTCTGCTATATGCCGGTCCCGTTCCAGGCCTCGATTCACGCATGTTTTGTCGATCCACGCTTCCTCCACTTGTATCGGCTCAAAGCAGCTCAAAGCAACGTCGCAGCGGACTTTTGCACCGTCCTGCCAATCACCCGCCGAGCACACCTGCATGGTCTTGTTTTTCCCGTGCTCAATCGTGATCCCGATAATAGGCAGGGCACATTGTATGGTCTCCTCAAGATGGACTGCCACATGCGAAGCCTAGGATGGCTTGCTTTGACTGTGCGCTGAGATCGAAGAGTGAGCTAGGTATTGTTGCGCTGCTAGCTGCCTATGTAGTGGTGTACCGGTGTGTACCAAGAAACATAGGTAAATGTCTAGGTTGCCGCTTCCCCGGACTCGCCATGCTTTTCCCTCAAGCGACCGACAGACACTTCAGACACGGTCGCACCAATGGGTTCAGTAGGAGGCCTATGAATGGTTTGCAAAACAAAGTGTTTCCGGTCAGATCTGTGATTTACGCCACCCGTTCTGATCCAGGCGTCACCTTAGTCCTCCACCTAAAACATATCGCAACTGTCGTACCGTGTCTGTTGGTCGCGGCTACCATGCTTTGCCGTAATAGAGTACCCTTCCCACATATAACGGGTTTGAAACGATCAAACGGGATCGAAGGTACACGAAGGTTTGGAGGTTTACAGGTAAGGGGTAACTTCAGCCGCGTCATTCTTTTTGCTTGGTCAAAACAACACCATTCCATCGTTATGGACACTATTTCTGGTGGACCACGGGTGAAGCCAAAAAGCCTCAACGTCTGATATGTTGCGATCGAGAAATTACTGGGTGGCAGTATGTCTGGTGATGTTGTCCGACCAAGAACACTTGGCTGCCTCAGTGCACCGCAAGCTCATGAAGACCCTTCACAGTCGCTATGGAAATCGTACAGCAACTTAAGCCCATGGGGCCAGAGCAGCGTTGAGACTCCCAGCTGCTGGATGCGAAGCAAACGAATGTCCACTCTGAGATCTCTTCTACGGAATGGACATTGAAGAAGGACACACAAAGCCGACATGGCATTTATCATCAACTCTTTCCTCGTCTTTTGTCTACAATTAATTTCGAATACAAGTACTTGCCCCCAAAACGCGGATCTAAAATGTGTAGCGAAGCGTGAACAAAAGTAGTCGCACCCATCCTTCCTTTTTGCTGCGACTTCCTTAGGCAGACCACCCTACTCGTAAACGGACGGGTTTCAGTAAACGAAAGAAGAAGGGCCTTGATATTAGTCTGATACAATAAGGAGGCATCGGAGGAAATGATAGCTCAAGTCTACAACAGAAACCTTGACTTATCCTGTGGAGCAATAATCTAAACACCTTTGTCGCTCCTGTACTCGCCGATACATTGACGATAGGCATCAACGTATGTTTCACATCGAAAAGGAAAAGGCAGTCCTCTAGTGACATTATATTTACTGTGCTGATTCCCCCTATCTGTACAGGAGACGTATGTATCTCCTTGAAATGAAATCTTGCACCGCTTTTACTGTAGCCCCTACTTCTCAAAGACAGCCAAATATTCACATGTCTCCAAAAACAACATCGCCTATGCGAAAAAGAATCTTACATGTCGACAACAGCCTCAAGTCCACTCCAGACTACGTAATGTACATTGCGTCCAACCGCATGGTCCGCATCTCTGTCCTTCGGAACAGTTGCCTCGAGCGGGTCCTTGCATGCAGTCAACGATGATTCTCTCGCAATTTGCCTTTCCTAGAAAGATTAAAAAAAAGGCCTAACCCGCTAGAATCTGGACCGTTGTGTGGAGTCAGTCATCCGTGGCGCGTGGCATAAGCCCGTCGGGCGTCGGCGTGTGGAGATGGCCCACGATAGGTAGGCACAGCTTCGGGGAGCTCCGATAGTGGGCTGGAGGGGTAAGATGTGCCTAGCCAAGGTACCCACGCAAGGTACAGAACGGTTGCAACAGCAATTGTGTAGGACGCGCTTGGACTTCTTCTTTCTCTTGATTTCCTCGTTCTTGTGTCTGGCTAGAGATTTTCACTTTGTGCTTCTGCGCCAATTCCACGTCGTGCGCAACCAACCCACCGTACCTCTTGTCGCAAGCTTGCCCACACTCGCGATCAAACGTACAAGCCCATTCGCAACGCGCGCAATTGTCACAGCATAGCTAGCTACCCACCCAGCTATCCTGCCGATCCATAGCTACACCCCAGCTCCAAACCCACCAGCTTCAAAACTCAGCGAATGCCAAACAGCGCAACGACCCGCATCCAAGCCCTGACCTCGCACCTCGCGCCCTCCCCAAATCCACCAGCAACAACAGCCCCAACCCCAACCATGGCGACCGAAACACCCCAGAAACCACCCATCACATGCCATGTCCTCGACACAACACTCGGCCGCCCCGCCGCCAATATACCCGTAACCCTAACCTTACACTCCCCCACCAGCACCTCAGCGCACCCAACAACCTTCACAGCAACCACCAACACCGACGGCCGCGTAACAGCCTGGACACCTAGCACGCCCTTCTCCTCCACGCCGCTCCGCGACATCTTCTCGCAGCAAGGAGACCAAAAGTACAGCCTGACATTTGATACCGAGGCTTATTTTGGGGGGAGAGGGGTCAAGACTTTCTTTCCGGAGGTGGAGGTTAAGTTTTTGGTCAGGGAGGAGGGGAAGGGCGAGCATTATCATGTCCCTGTGCTGTTGGGGCCGTTTGGGTATACGACGTATCGGGGGAGTTAGATGTGGTGGATGTGGAAGTGAGACAAACCCGAAAGACGAGAGAGATCTTATGGAGAAGGTGGTTGCTTCTACTAAGCAGTTTGTCTACCAGAAGCAGCAGGAGGAAAGATGTTGAGCATATAGATTTGAAAAGCGTACATACATGTATAGAGGAACCATACGACTGCGTCCTTGGTCAAACAAACGCTATCCAAGATACTTAACTACGCTCCCCCCTCTCACATCTGATGTTTTTTTGCCCAAATATAGCTAATACAGCTCACATCCATCGCAAACTCTCCATCCCTGATACCATTCTCCACGGAAGTGTCTAACACTATTCTCCCCTCCCCTCTCATCCTAGCTCACCCACCCTCCGCCCACAGATATTCACGCTCATCCTTGCACACCCCCGACATTGACGCCTTCGCATTACAGCAAGCCTGCCCAGCTAAGAGATCCGTCGCGTAAAGAACCATTCGAAGACTTGCTTCCATGCAGACGTATCTGATCTGCGACCAGGATGCACAGTCTATGTCAGGTCACACATCCCCATGTCCCAAGTGGGCTATTTTAAGCCTAACCTGATGAAACGCCATGACGCGGGAAGGGAAAAGACGGACGGGTACGGTGTTGTGAAACAGTCAGCTAGTCATGTGGACGATGATGATGACATGCACATCTCCAAAGCCAAAGCCATGGTCATAGCCAAGCTAAGTATATGAAATTTCACATCCATAACCCAGATAACGCGAAAAGTGTCCTCACAGCAAAAGCGTAGGCGAACATATGTTTGAATCAAGGTTTTATTTCTTCATAGAACGGACCTACTGCCCGAAAATTCCTTGCGTTTTGCACTTTTCTCTCTTTGCCTTCTTCCCCATGCTCCTGTCTTCTGCCTCTCTTTCGTTCCCTCTCCAAGTACATACATTTGAAAATATAAAGAGAAAAAAAAAGCGTGCGCATCGTTGCGCGCACACAGATGGCATGAAAAAAGAGACAAGATCATGATGAAAAACAGATCCTTGGGGATATCAATGAACGGAGAGCCAAAAAGTCGAGAGGGATAGATGGACAGTTGTAAAAAAAAAAAAAGAGAGGAAATAAATGCATCCGAGATGCCAGATCTCGGCCGTTCTCATCGTGCTGGCCCCAGACCTTTGGTTTCGTAGAAGTGAATGCATAGGTTCCATAGGAAAATGTGTTGTGTGAGCCGCAAGTGGCGGCTTGGATAGATCTTCCCAAACATGATTCAAGGAGCATGTTTGCTCGCCCAGTGCGCTAAACATGAGGTGCTGGAAGTCACCCGAAAACGCCGTTGTGGAAGATCAAAGTGTGGTGGCGTGTTGTTATTGAGCTCTTTATAGCTCACTCTGGTTGTTGTCTGAGAAGGGACTCGGGTCTCTTCGGGAAACCGTGCTGCCTCGCTTCGATGCTGATGACTCCTCGACAATTGGTGTCATGGGTGTGCGCAGGCCGAGTGAGGTATCGTACGATGTGATGCGCTGGGACATCATCGGTCGTGGCGGCTCGAGCGACGAGCTGTCGGTGAAGGGGCTGCGATCCATTGTAGGAGTGGTGTCCTGGAACTCGGTGAATTCGGAATCACGGTCGCTGGGCGAGTTCATGCGAAGGGTCTGCTTTGCGCGTGCGTGGTCATCGTCCGAGTCATCAGAGTCGGATGCCAGGCTTCCCCTACGTGCGCGAGAGTGTGCACCTCCATCTTCCGAGGAGGTTGCAGAGTAGCCAGTAAGAGGTCGTGCTGATGGGACGAGGACTTCGGGTGTGTTGACCAGTGTTCGCTCGCCGCTTGTCGTAGAGCCCGCGGCACTCTTGGGTGGGGTTATATCCGAGCTCTTTTTCTTGGTCAGGTTGAGGGCCTTGACGGGACCGAGTTGGGCGGTGCTGCGAACGGAGTTTGCGGGGCTGATACCGGGCATGTGGATGCGAATAGGCTTGACGGTGTGCTTGGGATCGATCTGAGGTACGGGTGGTGTCTCGGCTCCGGGGGTCTCTGCTGGGCTGTTCGTGCCGTTCGACTTGACACTGACAACAGCAGCCTTTCCGCGAACAATGGTCTGAGCAGGTAGTGGCGATACGATGGCGTTCTGGCGGTACATAGTCGAGGCAACGCTGCCTCGCTGGGCAAGACTCGGTGCGATGCTGGTGCGGCCGGCGGTGCTTGAAGACATCATCGAGTCGCGGAAGTCAGGAACGAAGAAGTGCTGGTCGGCGGTCGAGTAGGGCGTGCTTGCACCAGACGAGGGTGTCATGGCGGGAATCGGGGGAACTGGAGGAACGAGCAGGTCGGGGGATCCGGGCCCTGAGCGGTTGGTGACGCCCGGAATGTAGGCGATTTGGATGATGTTGGAGGCGCGGGTGAGAACAGAGGAGGCCATGGAGGCGACCGTGTGTGTCGATGCTCGTGCACTTCGCCTTGACTGGAAGTCGTTTTGATCCTTCTCCTGTTGGGCAATGTCCACCTCCTGCCAGTCGCCCTGTTGCGATGCTGGCCGCCTCTTTCCCTTCAAGCAGTACTTCCATACGACGAACGTGAGAATGGCGATGAAGGCGACTCCTCCAATCACTCCACCGGCGATGGCACCGACATTGGGCTTGCTGGGTGCAGATGGACCTGCGGTCGGGTCGATTTGGCAGTTGACAGAGGCGCACTCATCGCATGTTCGCGAGTTCTGGACGCAGACCTGGTTGGTAGGACATGTGATGCCCTCGCAGGACAACGGCGCCTGCTCGCACAGCTTGCAGCGCTTCTCTATCCGGAAGACGTTCTCAGCGTCTGGCATCATGTTAGTATGTTGACATGTTCTTTTGCGCGAGTGCAGATCGTACCTCTGAGCGCACGGATAGACATGACGGCGGTGGTTGGAGATGGCTAGGGGATCAGCAGTCCCTGGTGAAGAAGCAATAAAGTCGGCGGCCAGCTGTCAGCTATGGGCGCACCCGATGGCGTACGACACTGGCTGGGTGCGGGGAGTACAAGGCGAAAATGTTCGTGTGCAATGGTTCGAGGGGTGTGCCTGGTGACCAAGGACAAAGAGGGAGGCTACTCAATGGGTGGGTGCCTAGGCGGACGGGAGAAGACGGGGGGGCGTGACGAGCAGAAATACGAAGGCGCAAATAACAAGAAATAACGAGTGACGATGAACAAAGGCGACGAGCACCGGCAACAAAGAATACTACGACGTTGACAGAGACGGGTGCGCAAGGTAGATGAGAAGTGGTGCGGAAGAAACAGAGGTGGTAGCGGCGGCGGCAGCGGTAAGCAGCGGCGTTGTAAGATGAGGGTGTGGGCGGACAGGCTGTTGGGCGCTGGGGGTGGGTCGGGGGCCTGGCTCAGAGGATAAGCCGCGCGTGTTTCGTCTCTTCCCGCGTGGGCCAGAAGCTGTGATGTGCACCAGAGCCGACAATGTCAAAAGGTCAATCACGGCAACGGGGATTAAAGGCTGCGAAACGCTCTTTTGTCGGCTACCTCAGCGCTGGCGATGGTGTTGCAGCCGTCAGTTCGCAGCGATCAGCCGTCTAATAGCCTTTGCAGAGGGGCAACGCCGCCATGTGCATGCATCCTTTCGTGCAGATGCACTACTGCGCTCCACTACGGCCGTTCCTGGCAAAGTGGCGCCCGTGTTGCTTCAACTCTAATCTATTTATTGCAGCCTTAGCCGTGCCACCGAACACCTGCTTCACCTTGAAAGAGCGTAGACGCATCTCGGGGCTTTGGCACTACCTCATCTATCCCACGATTGCGGGTTCCCCGTCTCTTTGTTCCTGTTCTGCGGACGTGCAGTGGTACATGTCGCCCTTCATCTGCCATCAGACCCAGCCGACCAGAAGTACGCGTTGCCAGCCGCTAGTCGACCCTCACCGACGCTGATTGGCTGTGCCCTCGTGGGCAAATAGTTAATTTGCGCGTCTAGATTCTTTGCTCTGCAGCGGCCAATATATCGACAATCGCGCCTTATCGCAAAACACGTGCACTGCTTTCACGCCCTCCAAGCCTCCAAGCTGCTGAGTGGGTGTAGCTGCTGACATTAAGACACCATGGCAATCTGTCCATTGCCCATTCACGGCAACACCTGCACCTCTGCGCAAGCCACCTGCACGCCTCGTGGGCTTCCACGGTTTCCACTTGCCCGCAACAGCACAAAGCACCGCCCGACGCGAGCATACTGTATCCAGCCTGTCCGCTGCTTCTCACGCATTCTGGTCGCCTAGGCGTGGCCCTGCTAAGATGCATGCGAAACACGACGAACCACGGCCGGCCATATTTACCCTTTTCTGTGGGGTCAGCCCGCACCCGCCCTTTCATTTCCTTCACCCCAACCAGTGGGAAGCCGCCGCGCCACACTTTCGTACCACCACGTCTTGCCCTCACCATGGGCTCTCCCTTGCGTAGTGGTAGCGCATCTCGGACATTTCTAGCCGTTGCTGATCGCAAAGGGTCGAGACCGCTGAAATTATGACACCGAGCTTTGCGACGGGCAGGTTTGCCGTCATTGGCCTCCGAAAATTCACCTTGAGATATGGGTATGGATATCTGTTAAAGAGCCTGCAAACAGCCGAGATTGTTGTGAAGAGTTTGACGATGGACTGCGTCGGTTGCTTGCCGACTCTCACGCGACACTCGTTCGTCTCGCAAAGACCCTCTTCAAGCCTGTATACCTGCTGCAACCGAGGTCAATCGTACCGATCCTGGGCCTACCCATAAGCTTCACTACCCCATCAGCTAGCCCTCCACGTTATTGATTCATGTTTCATCTTCGCGCGGCGACTCCCGGTCAGCATTTACCCCAACGAATCTCGATACCTCAGCAAACTCTCGATGAACAACCAGAGTTTCCTCACGAACACGCAGCATCTCTCCCTTCCCCAATGCACACTCGCACGTCCAACATACATCGCCAGCCACTCGACCCTCACCCGCGTAGATCATCCGTCCTCGTGGCGCCTTTTTCCTTTGTCGTACATTTCCCATCAGCCCTTGTTCATTCCTTTTGGCGGTGCCCTTAACACTCGCGATAAGATTCCGCTGATATTGTGCAATACCCTACCCTACCCATTCTTTGTTGCTTCCCTGTTTTCCTCGATTCGAAATCCCCGTTGGCCGCCTTACACTAGTCAGCACCAACACACATCCCCCCTTCTCTTTGCTGTCGGGCAAGGAGAGAAAGAAAAAAGAAACTCGGCCACATGGAAGAAAGTACCGCCCCCACGGGGGGTTTGCTGCTCCACTGTTGTTGTTGCTGAGGCACCGCCTCTCTTGCTGACGCGTTGGCCGTATGCTGAAACATCACGGACTTCGCATGTAGGTCCGAAAGACTGTCCAAGAGGGTTGGCATACATATATGTACGAAGCAAAGTCGATGATGATGACGACTGTGGAGATATCGCCCGAACAAAGCCGGCAACAATATAGGCGCACGTATGTATTCGCCGCCACTTTCATCGGCTTTGGAGCCGACGCATACGTGGATGGCTAGAAGACTACACTGACACTATGCAATTGCGTCTGACGTTGTAGAAAGCGGCGGATGAGTGAGATGTGTAATCTCTGCACATCCATGTCCGTACCAAGCCGCTATCCCATCTTGCTTCGGCGTAATGACTAGGGAGATTTTCATACTCTGCGCACAATCATTCGCATCTCAGTGCAGGTAAAATTTCTACCCTCAACGGCCTTCCAATGGGAGACTATGTCTAGTGAGCGGCCACGTGACCGCATCAACGCATGCTTAAGTCTGGCGCTAGGTATTCCATCATTTCCTGTGTAGACATACGAGCAAGCGATACCGGAGGGGACGATACGAATACAGATCACGTGCATAGATCTGAGTACAAGGGGTATAATATCCGGCTTGTCGCTGTGAGGTCTGTATTTGTCCAAGCGCATGTTCAGAACAAATTCATCGAGGTAGGTGGGAAGACAAGATATACTACAGAAATTACTGTATTCTGTGGCATAGTCAAATGAAAGTCACGCTATCACAAAGTGTGTGCGAATAAAAAGGCATCGAAGTAATACAACAGCTCAAAACCATGGTTCAACTGGGATGTCAACCATAAAAGAAGTATATCCAACGGCTATGTACCACCATCAAAGCTATGGCTTGAGTAACAACAAAGCTACAAAGCCATTTTGGGTCACGATGCTAAGTCTGGTAGAAATAATGTAAAACTCTGGTTCTGGCGATGATTTTGCAACATTTCCTCGAATTCTTGATCCCACCACGCATACATAAGATTCCCCCTTATGCTAAACTCTCTTACGTATTTCACTCTAGATACCATACATTGCACCATCTAGCTAAACCCCCAAACAGGCTTCAAACCCCCACAAAAGCATACCATCACAAAATCCACCATGGCCCCACTACCAACCCCACCGCCAACGCCCCCCAGACCCCCAGCACCACCACATCCGCCCAGCAATCAACTCATCCCGAACAACCCCCATTACATATGCCCATTCTGCGGCCGTTTTCGGGGGCGCATTGCACAGATAGAAGCAGACTTGCAAGCCTTTGACGAAAGAGCCGAGTCAGTCGCGGCAGGCACCGCGGGGCTTATTGAAGAAGCGGCGAACGGGCCTCCTGGGGGATGGTCTGATAGCGATGATGAGCTGTACTCGTGGAGTGGGTCTTCGGATGGAGAGGAGGGTGGAGATGGAGAGAAAGCTCCAAGTAATGAGGATATGGTTCGGAATGACGACGACGAAGAAGAAGAAGAAGAAGAAGAAGAAGAAGAAGAAGAAGAAGAAGAAGAAGAAGAAGAAGAAGAAGAAGAAGAAGATGATGATGATGATGATGATAATGATGAGGGGGCACAGGAAGGCGAAGACGAGGAGATGTCTTCAAGCGGGGAAAATACCCCGAGTGAAGAAGAAGAGACCCACACGCGCAGCTCAGACGTCCGATCTCCTACCCACGCAGACGTCGAATACATGTCAAACACTGAGACCCCCTCGGGTACTGCGGAGACTACATCGGCAACAGAAGCAACCACCGAGCTGCTCATGGAGAATCCCGAAGTCCTTCATCATGCCCAGCCACCCCAATCTGAAAGGAGGGCAGAAAGCGACGATACACTAGCTCGTCCGACAACAGTAAGTACCAGAACACCTCTGGCAGACGTCACCCGACCTTACAATGACTTCCAGAATATGCTCGCCAACGGCCGTGGCGGTGGAAACAGGAGACGGCGCCGAGGCATGTACGCGCGGGAGAATTAGTAGCCATGGCCTGGATGCTAGACTGGAAGGTTTACATGGTCTGAGGGGTTGCACGCTGCGGCCTTTGTGCTGCGAGTCAGTCCAGCGTTAGGGACCTAGTATGTCAGCTAGCAAACATCCACCTTGATAGTGTAGCAATGAATGCAGTTGTTGGACATCAGGTTCTTAGTGACAGATATTACTGGTCTAAGTGATGTTTGTGCTCTTGACACTCGCAGCCTGAATCAATCGTAAGAGATCGAGTGCAACAAGCATAATAATATGGCTTTGTACGTTCTCCCTTCGCACGTCGACCCCGGAAAGGCCTTGGACGCGAAGAGTAGGGGTCTACTAGTAGCCTGAAGCAAATTATGCTGTACCATAGGGCCGAGTGGCTCATGGAATGAATGAAGAGACCTGCTACACATCCTTATCGATATTTTAAGCTTGAGTTGCTGGCATGTCGGTTTGATCGCAAGGGATTTGTTGACTGGACATACCGAGTAGCGCATGAACTAGGCCGGCTAGTCGTTCATCTCATGCTTGATCGATGCCACTCGGTATATCGTTGCGTTCTTTGGAGAGGGAGGAGGACACGGTCGATCGGATGTATGCTGTAGGCAAGGTTCCGCGGAAAGAGAGATGAAGTTTCGCCATCCTCCCAAATTAAGAAGATCGCTGAAAAAAAATCGAGCCGGTCCGCAGCGAGCTAATCATAGCTTTTCCTGTACTTTTTGAGTTGGAAACTCGCGTTAGCACATTCTCAGGAAAAACAAGTTGCTCATTCAGCTAGGTATCGTCGTGTTGCTTCGCGCGTCTAGAACCTTCCTCGGGAGATATGGCGAAGCACGCGTGGCTTGCAAATTGGACAAAAATGAAAGGATCGAGTCGTTACATTGGCAAGGCTTGCGATAATGTCCCTACTTGAAGATACCGGTCACCGGGAAGAAGCAAAGTGCAAGTGGGACGCTTCGCTAATCCCAGAGATCATCCATCGCCTGGGTCGCTTTGGCCGGGCGTGCAACACCTGTCACGAGCGCTATTCGCCGCCCTGGATCAAAACTATAGCTTCCGCAGCTCCATCCTTCCGCGTGCGGGTCATCAAAGTAGAGAGCCGTTTCAGGCTCGGTAGACTTTCAAACCAGCAGACGTGTCCTAGTCTTGGGTAGTGCGATCGGCGTTCGGCAGGACTCTTTCGGACCACGTTGCCTCACTTTTGAGCTTAGCACCGGGTGGAGAATCTCGTGTATTATGTTAGTAAATTCATTTGAGACATTAAAGGTCAGCAGTAGGCACGAGACCCGGCTGCGAGATGGCTTTTCTCAGCCTCTCTTGATGGGGCCCCCACAAAACCCTGAGCATTGATAAGGACAGCGGCATGCACAGTCGAGAATGAAGCGGATACTCCTTATGATGCTTAAGTCATCGTTCCTGCGCTTCTGTGGTGCCTGCAGATCGGATGCATGCAATCAAGCTGAGTAGAAACATGCACCGCGACTTACTCGTGCCCAATAAGCGCGCGCTTAGAGTAGTTCGCACATCTCACGAGGCTCACCACCCGCCGATCTGTAGCCCCTTCTCAATATCAGCCATTGCTGTGGCTGATGATGCCCAATCGTTGCATGAGGCGTAAGTAATGGGTTGACTTGACCGGGGTCATGAACAGCTGTGTAAAGACGGTCTCATTGTCTTGACAGTAATCTGATAACAAAGTGAAGCTGCCAGGAGTGAGCTGCGAAAAGGCGCTTCTTTGGGAGTGACCGCCGAGAAACGGGTGAATATCGATAACCGCAAGTGTCGATCCTCAATCGCTCCTGGAGTCCTCTCAGTGCCGACATGAATGTGTCTTCCTAAGAAGGCGGCAGGTTTCAACAGGGCTCGCCCCGAAATACTGCTGGCGGCTGTTGGCATTTCATTGACAAGATCTTTTCTTCATTTGATCCCACCATAAACCAAAAAGTTAGGGCGATGAGCCTAGATATCCATGGCGAAGATGATAATACGACGCCTTCGACAGAACCATTGGTCCGGTATGGTAACTCGATAGACGGTGTCTAGATGCGGATAACATGAGCGGTGTCTCTATAGGATCATGGCCCGACACTGAAGCCGTCCGGTGAAGTTACGGACATGTAACAAGCGCGCCTGGTTCACCGTGAACTTGGAAAGCGGAGTTCTTGTTCTAGTCGCCGGCGGTAATGATGGCTGCAATCATCTCGATTCTTGCGAGCGATCCGGTGAGAGCGAATTTTGAGATTAAGGCATTAAATCGTGACCACTTCGGTGGCCTCTGATGAGGCAAATTACAAGAGATCAACGCTTTGCTGATTTCACCAACCGCAGATACGCCTTGAAGACCTTGGCGCACCAGCAGACGGAGCTCGCTCCGCGTATCCTCTTTGAGAACTGCGTTCACGCTGTCAACGGGTATCTACGCCTCACAATACTGACATGAGGCTAGCATGATCAGCGCAACGCTCCTGGAGTTAGGTGATAGACGCTTGGATCTTCTCGCACCAACACCATATACTTAGAAACGTGAGGAGTTTGCACTAGACGCGGAGTACCTCGGGCTGCGCCACCTTCCGCCAAATCTTCCTCGATCGTGGGAAAAGTGGGTGCTCCGGTCCAGCTATGGCGTGACGTCGCATATACCATGTCAAGGGTACCTTGTGACACCGCAGTAATGCCGATGGCAACATGTTCTTCAAGATTTCCACGGTTCTTATTACACCACAGCAGGTCTTCCGTTGTAATGCATAACGTCGATTGGAGCATTCCAATATTGTGTCCGAAAAGCATGCGAGGTGAGTTGTCGTATGAGGGGACTGCATTGCAGAACATGCGGGGTAAGCCCGATGCATGAAGCCATTGCCCTGCTGCGATGATGTGATGCTTGTTGCTATCGATTCTGGTTGCTCAGATCTCGGGCATTGGGCACATGTTCGTGTCTGGCACACGTGTACACGACTCATGCGGCTTATCCAAGAGCCGAGACCGCCGTTGGGATGCCGATCGGGCGATGATTTTTGGTAGGGGAGCCGGCTTCTGGGAAGAACCACATGCTTTCTCAAGCTGCATTGGCTAGGCGAATACTACTATCCCTAGCATCAGATAGGATGTGAACACTTGTCATTGAGCAGCTTCACATCCAAGCTGCCAGCAGAGGGTGTGATGAGACTTACCTGCCTAATCATGGATCTCCATGTCGTAATCCTGCTACTACCTCTGGTAGCGTCGAGGTAGATCATTGGCGACAAGCGGGGTAACCCAGGCTTTCGCTACTGACAGGCTGTGTATAGTCGCCACTTGCCGTTGGCGCTGCTTTCGTCCGCCATGGAGGAAGCCCAAATGTTTGGGTATCGTCGATTCGTGGCGCTGATGATAAGACGAATGGTATCTCGGTACGGAAACTGGGGTACCTTGATCTTGGTACATCTGTGGACTTTGCTGCAATCATACCCAGTGCGTGGTATACCTGAAGGGGGTTCCCTGCGACTACTGGAATCCTCGCCCGACGGATTTAGCGGTGAAGCCAAATTAGCCGAGCTATCCACCCTATACTCGCATATCTCTGTGCGGTGACCGTGGGTGACAGCTGGTCTCTGTCGTGGAAACGCCTCTTGAGGGCGGCGATCTGCATTGAAACTGGTCGCCACGGTGCTCGTTGATGCGTCGTCTGTTACACTTGAACAACATCAGCCGGATGGTTCGGGCGCCTGCGGATGATGCATAGTATGAGAAACCATGTCGCAACTCTTTTCTGAGATTATAGTGGCAAAGAGATCGTCTTAAAGTACCCGCAGTCGTTCTTCATGACCTGGGGTCTGTAGACGTGGCAGATGTGCTGGCTGCATCAAACATTAGCGCCGAGAGGTGAGGCATATCGAAACGACTATAGTCTATCGAAGGTGCCAGATATTCTAGACAATTTAGGGAATTTTGCGAGTGGTCGAATTGTGGAGGGTGTCCTGGGGTTCGGTCTTTCTCGCTGCCCAATGGCGTCGGTTGGGCTTGGTAGGGCGAACAATGAGGCGAACGGCATCAGTGCGTCCACGCCCAACGAGGGACTTCATCGCACTCGATGCGTCGCACCCTCGTCCCGGAAAGAAGACCGGTGTAGGTTATTGTATGTAAGCGAATCTGGAACGCGAGGCTGTCGATCATGTGTATAAGTCTTCGGTGCGCCCAACTTCGAGTCCGCCCCCAGCACGCGATTGAATAGCACAGCCGGCCCTCACCGTACTTCATCCCCGTGACTGCACCAATTCAAACACCATGGCGGTACCCAACTCGTACTTCGTCCCAGGCTTTGGCATCTCAAGAGCCGTCATCCAGAATGAAATTCGCTACCATTGCGGACCGGATGCGATAGTTCGACCGTACACCTTCCAGGTATTTGGAAGTCACTGCTGCACGTGTGACAGGGTACTGATTCAATGACCAGGGCCGCGACGGCTTCCTGATCACGACGATCGGTCCTCCACTGACGAAGGTACACCGACCGTATCGTGTTTTGCTGCCCAGAGACTGACTAGACAGGCCCAAATCGATGACTTGAAGATGTCTTCTCTTGAATACGAAGAAAAGCAATCCCGCATCGCCGACGAGTCCAATGTTTTCGTGAACGCACCTATCCCGATAAATCAACGATTACGACGAAGCACTTGATCGCGGCCAACAAGCCCACTGTGGCCTCTTCTTCGGTATCACGACCGGGCTTTCGAAAAGCATCTGTCTTATACCCTATACCTCGACAGATTTAATACGTTCTCTCTTGCCCGAGTATTGTTTTAGCGTGCATATTGTCTGTGGGTGGACATTTTGATGATTTTATGGGATACGTCGTTTACGTTCTGTTGATGACCTGGATATGGAGTTCTTTGGGCCGTCAAAGAGTCGACCTCTTTCGCCGGACGGCCTTTTGCTTGAATGCGCTGAGCAAGCTATAGTCTTAGCATCAATTAAGAGTCTTTGTTCATTTGCCAAGCCTCCTGTGGTCCCCATTTGGTTATCGTACCTGTTGTACATGGACATTGTCTTCACTCGCTCGACTTTACCTGATAATCTCCTCAGACATCATACGCGTGCTCAGGACGGCGAGTCCCGTTTCAGGATGTCTGCCGCCTGGAGTCCTTCCGGTACTACATTCAGGCGTCATTCACCGAATGCTTGCGGCTGAATTTTGGGCTCTAGCATCAGAGTCCTAACGGATGGGCTGGAGGGCGGAAGTTGGTGAGCAAAAATGCGCGCGGCGCTGCCTGCTTCAGTGCAGGAGCATCGCCCCCTTTTATACTGACCGGCCATCTTGGCAGTCGCGGCCTGCGAACATGACCTGTGCCACGCTGTAATGTATCAGAGATCGAATTTATGCGTAGACCGAGATGACAAGAGGGGAAGACATGGGTTCCGGCGCGTTGTTGGGGTCGTGTTGGTGATGAGGCGGAGCTTGAGCCGCTCCAAGACGCAGGAACGACTGGCGCGTCATTGGGCAGGGCCTAAGCGAAGTCGTGACCGGTGTGAAGTGTCGTCACAAACAACGTAGCGACTGCAGTGACGACAGGCGTCTGGACACGTCGCAAGGTACGATTGTACGCCTCGCCAGGGCTCGCGAACTGCATCAGGCTATCCGTGGCTGGTTTGAAGACGAAGCTCGTGTTCAAGCCATATTCCTTGTTGCGCACTCGAAACCCTCGCATACCAAGGCTGGACTTGCATGAGCTGACGGCAATTTGCCAGTGATTGCATAGCAACTCACTAAGCGCAATCTGGTACCGTTCTGACCCGATTCAGTGTCTTTCAAAGTCAAGAGGGATGACATCTGCCTAGGAGGTGGTACAGGCAGATGAACCTGCCATAACGTCGATCTAACCAGCTGCGCACTAGCGTTGAAATTGTCACTGGAACGAAAGCAACAAATGAATTTTCGCCCAAATTTTCATCTCTAAGTCTTCCATAATTCTTGTATCGTGTGCCATATATGCGCAGAAATGTATGTTTCATACTTCGCACGCGACTCACTCAACCGACGACGCCTTTCGCCATGAGAAACCGCTCGCGAACAATATAACACACCAAAATACGGTGCGCTCTGCGTCGACATTCGAGACCAAGACCACACAAACGTAAGACCGTTTTCTCGGAAACAGAAAGACTGCATGCAGTTCCGAACTGTTATGTGCCAGTACTTTACAAGTCTTACTGCATGACTTCGCTGGTGGGGAGTCCACATGTACCCCGCTCTCTCCACATGCGCTCCTGCATCGCAGCCCTCGTTTGCTCCCTGCATCCATCGATATGTCTTCACTAAGCACTATGTATTCGTTGTAATTCACTGATTTGTCATCAAGCGAGTAAATCGTCCGGCACTTTGGCGGAGTGGTTAACGCGCTGGCCTGCTAGTCCTTCATAGGAAAGTTAGCCAGTTCCTTCGGGAGCGTGTGTTCGAATCACACAGGTGTCGCATCTACCACATTCTTTTTGCCAATCTGTCTGTTGAACAGACAAGCAGGTAACAAAGGCATACCGCTTCTTTTTGCACATCCGAAGAGGCGGACAGGAACGAGTCGCTTTGCTGCTGCTAGTGTGGAGCGGTTCTACTTGTAAGGTTGACAAGACTCATCACTCTTGACACCGTGCTTTGTTCATCTCCTCACACATACTTATTATTTGCGCCACGTATTCAAGCCAAGTAACGTGGCTTCTGTAATCTACCAGTGCGCGCCGACTACATTGTATTGCACATGTCCGGTCCCTGACTCTTCGCCCCATCTTTGGTAGTCGTCTTTGCGCTCGTTCTCGCGACATCCTCCAAGACCTCGCGACAGAGCTCGCCCGTCAACGCACTACATTCTGCATAATGGTCGCATAGCATCCTCTGCGTAGTCTGCAACCCTTCATGCGGCATAAC
This sequence comes from Stemphylium vesicarium, assembly GCA_004380135.1. Taxonomy (NCBI): domain Eukaryota; kingdom Fungi; phylum Ascomycota; class Dothideomycetes; order Pleosporales; family Pleosporaceae; genus Stemphylium; species Stemphylium vesicarium. Next base: position 64,022 of record QXCR01000059.1, on the reverse strand, counting down.
ACTTGCGCCTTTGCCCTTCTTATCTGGCCCGTGTTCTGCTAGTGTCCACTGCTTCCTCAGATCCCTCTTCAGCCCCAAGACCATCACTGGCAGGTTCTCGTCATAATTGAAGTGTTTGTTCACAATCGGCAACCATGTCGACGACAAAGAGTCGAGCGAGGCGCGCGAGGAGATGTCGTAGCACAGGATTACAAACTGAGGATGCAAGAGGGTGTAGTTCTGGGGTGAAGCGGTATCGAAGAATTGCAGCCTATATGGGCGGCCGTAGAGCGTGATGTCGAAAGCGTACGGCTGGTCTATATCGCGGAGTTTGGGGAGCTCGTATGGTGGAAGGTCATTGCTTCGGGGCTGCACACCGAGGGTTAGACGCCTGAGAAAGAGTCAGCAGTGCCCATGGTTGTCTTTCAAATGCACTATCACATACGTCCAGTATTGCAATATACGCGCTGTGTGAGCGCGCGGAATGACGCGCGACAGTGATGGCCGACTCACGATAAGAACGTTGACTTTCCCACTTCTGCATCCCCAAGCAGCAACACGTTGACCTCTGGTGGAAGCACTGCATAGTCCATGGCGAGTTCTGAGTGCCCCACAGGCGTTGCAATGTTCAAGGCGGCTTCATGCCTGCTTTTGCGATAGAGCGTCATCCAGGGTTGGAGATACCTGGGCACGGAGATAGGCGTTAATATATCTTGGCAAAAACCCACTGAACATGAAAGTGTTCCGCCCTGCTTTTTTCTACCTCATGTTTGTTTCCACCTCCTTTGCCAAAGTCTGAATCTTGTGTGCATCAGGTAGGCAATGCTTGCACCTTGGTATCGTCATACTGTACCAGGGCGAAAGACTGAAGCTGCTTCAAGAAGGTAGGAGAAACATTGCAACACAATACGACAAGGACATGCAATGTCAGTACAACGGAGCACCACTGTCGCAAATCATCAAGCCGTAACCCTCAATACAGCCAATGTCAGGAATTCATTAATATCATTGTTTCGATCTTCAATGCCTGCATGTCACTAGCTTTGGTGGTTTTACTGGCGCAAGGTGATTGGCAATCTGGTGTCACTGATCTGGTTGAACCACTGGAGATTTATCGATTACCAAACAAAATCATGATATTGCTATTGAGATTCGTATTGGCCAGAGCTATCCAAGTGGCAGAAGTTGATGATTCACCGATCTTTTTCTGTGCCAGCGAGGGTTGACGGTACCAAATAGAACCCGATTTGCAGTCTCGAGGCCGTTTTCGTGGCCGTCAACGACGACAAGTGAAAACATTCGTAGGGAGGGCAGAGTTCGTGCAAGCATGGTCAATTTCTGTGTCTTTGTCGCTATTGAGGTTATTGTAGCCTTGAAGTGGCTCGCCCCGTCTCGAGCGTGGGGGCTAATTACGCTAGGACGGTAGCACAACCGGGGCCTTGCTGGGCTTGTGAGCAACACTGTTCCATGGACTTTCGCACAGCATGCCTCTTCATGCGCGCATCACGGATTCCAGATAACTGGAGGATTTCGCATTGTCGGGCTTTTGTATCCCGCAGATCTTGGCTCTGACTAGATGTTCTTGATAGCACCTCACCCGGCTTGGAAGTCACAATCGCCGGTGTCTTGCTGACACCCGTTCGATAGGCTTGGCAACGCCTTCACCACCACGAACCAGGAGTCTGGATCCATTAGATCCTGTTTGATTGTACTGGGCCACCACCAGCCTCGTCATTTGCGTTAGGCTGTCTCCTCGTGTGGCCATAGCACAAAGATAACAGTTGGGACCTGCTTAGAATCGTAGGGCAGGTACGCCAGCCAAGTACGCTTGCAGTCTTGGAGGCTTGGGCAAAAGCATCCTCGATTACCGGATGAGGAAGCTGGCAAAAATGCTTTTGTACTATAGGTCGATGACGGAAAGCACCATGCAAGTGACTTAGCATACAAAAGGGCGTCATGGCAGGACCCTTGTTATACACGGCTTTCTTCACTTACTCGTCGCAGCATTCTTACCGCTGCCAGCCATGAAGGTCTCCACACTCCTCGGTCTGCTTCCCGGAGCTGCTCTTGCTTCCGATGTCTTGAGCGTCGCTTTCTACGCGAAAGAGAAGAACCAGCTGTATGACTTCATCTCCGCCAACAGCGAGATCGACTATGGTTGCCGACCGCAAGTCCTCGCCTCAGGTGAAGAGCACAAATTGCACGCTGTGATCTCGGAACATAACCTGGATCACTTCAAGCGCAGTCTGGATCCCGAGCTCGTCCGTGTCGAACTTTTGAGCAACCTGAACAAGCGCCAGACAGCTACCGCGCCTATTGGCAAGGGCGATCGGTTCGATGGAGGAAAGATCGCGCCTCGTGGCCTGGGAACCAGGAAGCCCAGCGAGTACGCTGAGCTTCAGAGCGCTGGTATTCTCAATGCGGACGAGGTCTACACTGCTATGAAGGGACTGGAGAAGGAATACGGCATGTCTCTTTTCACTACACCCCACAAGACGTTCGAGGGCAACACCATCATTGGAGGTGTCGCGAACAAGGCCGAGAAGATCAACAAGGACAAGCAGTACATCTACTTCACCAGCGGTATTCACGCTCGTGAACGCGGTGGGCCGGACAACCTGATCTACTTCATCTCGGATCTGCTATACGCGAACGAGCACCGCATCGGTCTCACATACGGCAACAAGAAGTACACCAACAGCCAGGTAAAGAAGGCTCTCGGTGCAGGAGTCGTTTTCATTCCCATGCTCAACCCCGACGGCGTGCGCCACGACCAAGCCAACAGCAATCTGTGGCGCAAGAACCGCAACCCAGCCTCCGCGCGACCCGACGAACCCCTCAGCGTCGGCGTAGATCTTAACAGGAACTTCGACTTCCTGTGGAACTTTACCGAGAAGTTCGACCCTTCCGTCAGCCCCGCCTCGACCGACCCCGCGTCCCAGGCATTCTACGGCACTGCGCCATTCTCTGAGCCAGAGACACAGGACATGGCTTGGGTTTACGACGAGTACCCCAACATCCACTGGTATATCGATGTTCACTCCGCTGCTGGAACGCTTCTCTACTCCTGGGGCGATGACATCGACCAATCGCACGACCCCAATCAGAACCTTTTCAACCCTGCTTACGATGGCAAGCGCGGTATTGTAGAAGACGAGCTGTACAAGGAGTACATCTGCCAAGAGGACTGGGACAACATCCGCATTGCCGCGAACCGCACCACCGACGCCATGATCTCCGTCGGCGGCCGCGAGTACATTCCCCAGCAAGCTGTCGGCCTGTACCCTACTTCCGGTGCTAGCGACGACTGGTCTTTCAGCCGCTGGAACGGAAACAAGAAGCTCACCAAGGTCTATGGATACACCATGGAGTTTGGCTACCCTACCAACTTTTACCCTACCGCGGAAGAGTTTGTTCAGAATATCATTGACACCAACGCTGGCTTCATGGAGTTCATTCTCACTGCTGATGAGATTGGCCTCAAGGCTTAGGTCGGTGTTTGTTGATTTGTTTTGATGGGTTAGTGTGGCTTGAGTGACTGAGCGTGGGGAGGTGATGATGTCATGAGATATGAGATGAAATGTTGTAGCAGTAGTTACTAGTCATGAATGTATTGCTAGTCAAAAAAGCCCTGGGATATCATTCTACAAAAACGCTATCAATTATACAAACGCGATCGTTTTCCGCTAGGCTCCGATATTCAAAGGCTTTCGGACGAAAGTCTTGCCGATAAAGTGCCTAGAAATATCCTCCATTCATCAAGTGCTGGTCTGTAGCCTTTTGGTTTGCCGATGGAAGATGGTGGACTTGTATTGTATTAACATTTCGATTAATCAGGATAGAGTCGCTTGAGGAAGATCGAGAGTGTTTTCTGTCGACAGTTGGGGGCGGTGTGAAGCCCTGGACGGGACTGGGGTCGCGATAAACGACTGGTGTGCGCCTTCCAATCGTCATTGGGCTGTCTGTGATACGCCGACTGCTATGCATACCTCTTTCGCTTTCGAAACCTCCTATTCCTTGACCTTGCTCTTTGTCCAGTTGTTCGTCTTGGCACTGAACTTCGTCGCTGCCGAAGTTGTTGGACTCCTCATCCCAGCCGTCATCAGAAGACTTCTCAGCATCGGATACTTCAGAATTCTCGGGACCCGTCAGCACTTCTCTCGCTCCTTCTCTCACCTCGCTCATCTTCCGCCGACGCGCGTACTCGCCTTTCAGCTCCGTCCCGCGATTCCTCCATGTCAAGGCCAGACTCAAGGGTCTCTTTCTAGCTGAGCGTAGAGACTCAAACCAGTCTCTATGCTCTGTGTAAGGCACTTTCCGAGACTTGTTGATGTAAGCAGGCTTGGAGACGCTGGCGACATGGTCAAACAGCAACTCGTCTGTCGGCGTCCGGATATCAATCTTATCGATGTTGGTAGCCATAACATCCCTGTCGAAACAAACCCACTCCACGGTGCCATTTCCCAGGCGGAATCCTAGCGCTGAGCCGCCTTGCTGAAAGACGCCAAGCATGTAGCATGCTTCGATACAGTCTTCTGGCATCTCATCGCCGTCCGCATCAGATTTATCTCCCAACAAATCGTCGCCAAGTAGCGAGTCGACATAGCCGTGTTGCTCCCGGTTCCAGAGAGACCGAAACTGTTCTACCGAGACAAAAGAAGTTCGAAAGTGATAAATTACCACGTCCTTTTTGAACTTATAGTATATGTGTTGTCTCAGCTTCGGCTTGACACCGTTAGGTGTGCGGGCTTTTCTCGCGCCTGTGTTGGCCTTGCACTCTGCATCGGCTTTCCGACTCGCTTCATTGGCTGGCGAGCGACCTCGTCTCTTGTTGGTCGGCTGTTGCGCATCCTTTGGTGGCATGTCTGCGACTGTTTGGACCGGATTGAGATAAGAAGTGGTATTGAGTTGGCTGTTGTATTGTGTGGGAAGTTCTAGACTTGGCGTATCGACCGCGATTTATATATGAAGTGGAGCCTGGGGGTTGCGCCATCGCAGTCTAGCACGTACGGACCGCTTTCACCGTGAGGGTGAAGGCTCTAAAAATGAAAGTGGAGTGTAACTAAGCGGAGATTAAGGGTCTGAGGAATGCTGTTTCGGACCGCAGCAGCGGACTAGTAAATGTTGACATAGTTGCAGCTCAGACACCATCCTAGTTAATGCGCAACACGGGAAACGCGTGTGCGTAGTAGAGTAAGCCATCCCACCTGGAGGATCATTCACTACAGCCTTCCCATGGGATACAGCGACTGAAAGAGATGTTGCTATGACCTAGTTACAGGCCTATCATGAAGTGAGGGTGTTAGTAATTTCCGGTTTGGAGCAGGATAATGCCACTGGGATCTTAGTGCGCGAAAGTCTGGGCCTAGGTATCCGAATTCGACAAAGAAATGGATAGCTCTGATTCCATGGGGAAGCTTAGGAAGTAAGGGATACCGTAATGGGAGTAGAGCAGTCAGTGCCCGGTTTTGCGGAACCGCTGTAATGGGCGGAATTAACTGTGAGTGTCTGTTTCGTGAGTGATGCTGGACTATAACCTACATGTGTGAAAAGTCTGCCTTCTTGCGTCTGAGCATGAGTGCAATTTCGTTCCTTTTGCTGTGGATGAGTCTCACGATGTACATGGAAGGAGCAGCCTATGCGCATGGTCGGCGCTAGTTCGAAGGAGTCTAGCTTCACAGCCCCTCAATGCAGCGGCGTGTCGGCTTACCGATCCCCTCCTTTTCTACACCTGCACAATGCTACGATTTCTGGATGCACGACAACCACCACGCAAATACGTTATACCTGGGGCACCAAATACGGCGCCTTCGCTAAATAATCCATGCGAGACTTGTCGTACGCGAATATGGACTTATTCATCGTTCGAGACGCTCAAACATGCTCCAGCTGAGCAATCAAGGGTCTCTATGCATTATCGAATCTCATCAGAAGAGCTGCGGGTATCGGTATTAGGAGGATGTGGCTTCTGCAAAACGCTTGCTGATGGGGTGAACGGCACGGTCTTCCTAGGTGAATTGTACGAACGATTCGGAAAGACTGACAGTCGCTCTGGAAGTAATGCATCTGACGAAGAGGAAAATTGTGATGTCGCAAATGAGGTCGTAAGCGAACTTTCGGATCAGACTGAGACAGGCTGGGAGGACGCTTCTGTGTTCAATGAGGAAGACTCCGATGATGATGTGACTGGAGGCTGGGACGCATGGGAAGACCGTGATACGCTGATTGAAGCATGCTTATTTGAAGTTGAGATTTCTTTCGAAAGAGGTCAAGAAGGACCATTCACTTTTGTCAATGTGCGCATCGAAGCTGTTGACAACACGGAGCGCCCTAATGGCCTGCAAAAGTTGAGAGGCGACAAGGCTGTAGAACTACGATATCACGTCAGTGTCGAACGTATGTTGACGAATCGGCAATATTGAAAGATTAGCTAAGAGTGTCAGATGAATGGTCGGATGGTCCACCACTTTTTCCGACGGTCACAACGAACAGTACCCTTGGAGCAGAGGCCAACATGAGCTTGCTAGCAACCTGGATGCGCAACCTTGAACCTGTTGCAGGAGTCACATCTGGTAGTTTGCCTTCACGCTTGATACAGCTATGTGATGATCAAAGTTTGCGCGTCATCCACACATCGACGGTCAGTGGCTGCGAACCGAATTTTGCTGCGCTTAGTTACGTCTGGGGCACAAGTCAATCTTTCACATTGCTGAGCGCGACGGAGGGTGCAATCATGAAAGGATTTGATGATAAAAGACTTCCCCAAACGATAAAAGATGCTGTCACGATTACCCGTCGCCTTGGACTGCAGTACATCTGGGTAGACGCGCTGTAAGAACGAATTATTGGCCAGTGACATCATTGTTGACAAGATTGCAGGTGCATCATGCAAGACTCAGACACGGACAAAGCACTGGAACTGCCCAAAATGCGATTAATTTACAAATGTGCTGCCGTGACTCTAGTGGCTTCGGTCGCCCACTCCGCCACTGAAGGTTTCCTTCATCGCATCGAGCAAAAGTCCGACTACTTCATTGAACCAGTCGATATAACTTTTCCGGCGGACGTGCCATCAAAAGCGCCCACATGCGTCATTCTTAGTTATCCGGGAAGCTACAAGCGATGGAAAGATCCAATTAACAGTCGTGCTTGGACATTCCAGGAACTCATTTTATCGACTCGCGCAATCATTTTCTCCTACCGCGGCGTCGAATGTATCGACCGCATGAGCTTGACACTTGCGGATGGCCTATCTTCCGGCAAAGATCCGCAGCTACCAAACTTGCCGTGGAATGGCAAGATGTTCTCTCTTACGACAACTCTGGAGAACGCACGGCAGAAATGGCTATCAATACGTGGGGAATACAGTCGCCGTATGCTGTCTTACCAGGGCGACAAACTTGCAGCAGTTGCAGCCATTGCCGAAGAAATTGGTCAGGGATACCGTAGTCGATATTTTGCTGGAATGTGGGAGCGCGACCTCGTGCAAGATTTGCAGTGGAGATGCTCGCGGAACGAAATGACAGAAAGTAGCGACTACGGTCGAAAGCCACGAGCGAAGGATTATGTGGCCCCTTCATGGAGCTGGGCGTCTGTCAATAGTGCTGTCGAAGATTTCGTAAACATCTGGGGAGACGAGGATGACGGCGGTGGGATGGGTGTCAAAGGCAATTTGGGCTTTGAAGTGGTTTCCTGTGACGTGGAGTTCGCGGTCCCAGGCTTCGAATACGGGGCCGTTACCTCCGGCATCTTGGTTGCCAAAGGCTGTATCTGCCCAGCTATTTGGCGGCCCCACTCTGAGAACAACCAGCAAGAGATGCACGACTTTGACGGCTACCTTGAACGAATCTTTGAAGGGGATGAAGGGAAGGGCCTACTGCACACCAGACTCAAGTGCGGTGAAGCCACATTGGATGCGATCGATCCGGCAATGCATGATGGTGCGGAAGTCACTTGCCTTGCGACTCGGTTGGTAGAAAACACGCCGCGGCAAGAAGATGTCGAAGGAATGATGCTACTGCCGAACTCGATGGGCCAATACCGCCGTGTGGGCTTCTTTCGAGCAAACCCTAGGATCTTCGAGGGTCGGAGGATTCATAAGCTTGCAATCATATGACTATTGGCCTGTTGCCTGGAGGGGCAGACTAGGAACCGGCCAAGTGAATGTGGGCGAATACCCTTCTGTCCCTTTCACTTGTACGCTCATTTCGCCAGTCTGCAAACGAGGCTGCGCTAGAGGCTCGAAAACGCACTCTATACCCACACCCTATCCAGGATTTCCGAATTTTCGATCAACTACATTACACTCGCAAGGTGAGACTCCTCAACCTGGCAGCAATCGTCGCATCACTCTGCTCCGTCGCGATCGGAGAAATCTGCCCAAAGTACGCGACTCACCCACTGTGTCTTACCATGATTGACACAGGCTGCCATCTTCGCATCTTCAACACCCCCGAATTCGAAAATGCCCGAACGCGTCTAATTGAACGAAAGAATTGCTGACCTCAAGAATCTAGCTGCTCTGAAGATGGTCTGATCAACATCAATACCACTGCTCTGTCGCGAATGGGCAAAACGATCGACCTTGCCGCTGTAGCTCCACCTCCGCCTCCCCCAGACGAGTCACTACATACAGAAACAGAGGATGAGCTGCCTTGTAACAGGTTCAAGGCAAAGGGCTGCACGCTAGCATGGGCGATGCGCACCGATGACCGTGCGGTCGGACGCTTTTACGAGCTAGCACGGCGCACGGCTGCCTCACCCTTCAATACTGAGGACGACCTCTGGAACTGGTACTGGTATACGCTGCCCAACGAGGAAATAGGCGGCAATGATATGTGGGGCTTGCATCATACCTGAGAGTTGCCCCAGCGCTGGACGCTATGGAGTTGAATTCAAAGTGTGATGTTGACCAAGAAGGCCAAAACTCACTTCTCGCCGTCGAAAAAACAGATCCCAGCAGTGAGTATAACACCAACGAACAGATCTACGAGATGAGCGGAAAAGACTATCTGGCCACAGGAGCGAGCTTCATGTTCACGATAAATGTCCAATTCAGCGTCATCATGGCCTTGAACGTCAAAGGTCTGAGATATGCAGGCCAGGAAAGAGATCCAGTTGTTGAAGGCTCCGACTTACCAGATCTCCGAAAACTTTCTGACGTGGCGTGGATCAAATGAGTGACGGCGATCCAGGAGGAAAAGGGCAGCCACATTCAAAACCTTCATTACTTCATCTCGGTCAGGGTCTCGAACGAAGAGACTCTGAGTGTGCTTGCGCAAGCGATGAATGCAAAGGGCTGGTGATTGGACAACTTATCTGGACACACATTGGACGACGATTCTCCTGAAATGAAGGCTATCATTGGTAAGTCATTCTACGGTGAATCCGATGCCTCTGCAACGCCGCCCCCCCGAAAAACCAACAATCGTACCACCAGAGATGCCCTGACCCCCCTTAGCGTTGACTTTGTTCTCATCCTGTCATGTAAGGTGCCTCTCCAGTTAACATCTTCGAATAGGTAGCCCAAACGTTCAAGGCTTTGCCTATTTCCTCATTCAACACAAACAGCAACTTGGCAACTTGGCAACAAATACATCAGCAAGACCACGGTCTTCAAGTGTGACTTAGAGGAGCAGAGTCCTTGCATCATTGTGCACGTCTCACAGGGAATTAACCAGCAGCCAAACATACAACTGGATGAGGTAGAGAAGCGAGACGGGCGTATCCACATGGTGCGGGTGCATGCGACACGCGCAAAGCTTTGAAATGCCCACGGCAGGTTAGAACGGAACTATGTAGGGGATATTCACGAACAGTATTCGAAAGCTCAAATTGATTGGATGGAGCGAGAGCAAGGACTTCGTTGCCACTTTGATTGTTTGCTCGACTAAAGTGAAAGTGAGTGCCACATCAACCCCCGCTTGATGAAAGCACACTCGTGCTTGTTTCAATCATATCTCCTGATATTCTTCTCCCCTCTTCAACCCAAAACCCTCAACCTTGTTCAATATGCAGGTCGCTAGACTGCTAGGGCTTTTCGCTATCGTCGGCGCCGCTGTCTGCGAGGTCTGTCATAAGTAAGCAACCATCTTGTAGCACTTACAATGCTCTCGACGTAGGGCCATGTAACTGTGCCATTTTTGAGACTGAATGTCGCTTTGGCTGACTTTAATCCTGTAGCTGCTCGGAAGATGGCCCTCTCGCAGTCAATCTGTCCCTTCTGGGAGAGCCGAACAAAATTATCGACACTGATGCCGCCGGAGCAGCGCCAATTCCGTCTCCTGTTCCAAAGCGTATAGAGCTAGCGGGAATGGAATTTGGGATCAATCCAAGAGGAAAGGCTGTACACTCGCTTGGGCAATGCGGAAGAGCGACCAGGAAGTTGGACCTCACTACAACCCACAGCGTAACACCGCAGCATCACCATACCAGAACGAGGAGGACTTAACTCGTTGGGGCTGTCTCGACTATCCGCGAGGAAGAATTAACAAACAATTCGATGACTTCTATGGAGTCTGGGGTATCGGATGGGCGCTAGCTGACCTCGGAGTGAACGACCTCTCGGGCGCATACGAAGGGGGCGAGAACGTAATCATGTCTGTTGGCCACGAGATACCACCTCCCCCTCCCGAAGATCTCAAGGAGGATGAAGACATGGAAGAAAGGAATATAGGCGGGCTGGCGCCAGTTACAGTTTCTCCATCAACGCCATCGATGGCGTCATCATCGGGTTGAACCGCAAAAGCCCGAGATATGCGGCCGCTGAAAGGAACCTCCCTGTTCCGAACGATGGCTTGCCGGAGCTTAGTCAGTTTTGGGATGTGGCGTGGATTAAATGGAAGGAACGTGTGCGAGTGGAGAAGGAAGCGAAACGTGAGAGCATTATCACTGGCCTCAATTATTTCTTCTCCGTTTCGTTCGAGAATAGAGAGACGATTAACGTACTGTTACGGGCATTGCATACGGCAAGTACGGCGATAACGGATTGGCCCGGGGTCACCTTTGAGGATGGGAGCGATGAGATAAAGGCCATCATAGGTACGTACAAGTCTTCTCTCTCGACTACAGCACTGTAAAAGTCTTAATGTACCACCGGCTAACCTATATATCAAGGAACACCTAACATCCAAGGACTTGCATGCTTTCTAGTTCAACATAAAGCGGACCTTGGTAACATGGTGAGTTTTCAATGCATCTGAAGCGACAGCGCTGACCTGTTACCTTTTCGTTCACAGTACATAAGCAAAGTCCAGGTTTTTAAATCGGAGACTGGAGCGCCTTGCATCTTCGCACACATCTCGCAGCCAAACGACCAGAGGGGCGAAGTAGAGAAGCGCGAAGGGCGAAAGCATATGGTCCGGACGCATGCTATACGCGCAAACCTGTGAGGAGCAGGTATCCGGGTTTATGCAAGGAAGGGTAGAACAGGACATAGACGGAGAATAACGACGACAGCAAGGCACCCTCAATAGACTGAGGATACGCAGCATGTGGGCTTATTGCTGCTAGTAATAGAAATGATGTTCTGGTGGCCAAAGAAACTTGATAATCGCGTGCATGCTGTGATGTCAGTACATGTAGCACATGTTAACTCCTGCACTGGGTCGCGGCTGCCTCGAGATGTTGCACAGAGTAAAGCTTGTCAGCACTGGCCCTCCCATTTGGAAGCATTCTAATCGACATCTTCCCACATCCTTTCGTGTCCAGCCTCGTTATACATGCATCTTGGCGCCTTGACTCTCTTCTTCCCATGTCGACGCGCATGGCCTACGCCAAGACACGCCCCCCTCATGTCGACGAGGAACGCCTTGAGAGGGCCTCCAATCGGGCCACCTTGACGATGCATTTGCTTTTTCTCAAAAATAAAGTCAAGTTGCCCGCCAATAATAGCATCCCTCTCCAAGTTCAGCCCCAAAAGCTGGAGCGGATCCGTCTGCTGTGTGTCCGCGTTCGCAGGAGGGGATCCGGGCGCAGGGCAGGTCGCACTTACATATAGAATAGCGACCTCCACACTGCAGTGGACCCCAAGCATGCATCGCGCCAACACATGCTTCCCGTGGTCTCTCTGGTTTCACTAACGACGTCGCGCAGCTCTCGACCTCCCAAGATGTCAGGCTCGGCTACACGTCATAAGCTACAGGTTCCCCGCGTCGCAGGATGGAAGGCTTGCGCGTGACAGGCGGCGGAGGAGCATATGCCGTCCACTGGAGCAATCAATTCGCATCTACACAATGCGACCGTGGGGTATTAGCCGTTCCACCGAAGCACCTGCTCGTTGGAGTTCTGGGCCATGACCAAGCCCAGGGCTCTGCGACGGGTTTAAAGGGTTTTCCTGTCTCCTCGGCTTTGGTTACCCCGCTAGGCGACTCCATCGACTAAGATTTGGTCCCTCCTATCAGCCGAATACCTTCGCCGCATTGCGCAATCGGGACCGCGGCCGGCAACGAACGACTTTTGGACTTGTGAGATTTGTCGTCTTTCCGAGGCTATACTACACCATACATTCGCCATGAGGCCGGCCACTTCAGCCCCCGCTGCTATCCGCTCTGCGACATCAATTGCACGACTCCCTCGCCGACAGACTTGCACTTTTGCGACGCGCTGCTTTGCTTTCCAGACAGCTGCGACATCGGCGCAACTTTCGAGCCCGCGACGAACCACTGCGAACAGCTCCCTGGCCGCCACATCTAGATTATATACCCAGATTGGACAGTACAGGATGGCGTCTTCTGCAGGAATCAAGAAAATCCAGGTCAAGAACCCGGTGGTGGAGCTTGACGGTGATGAGATGACTAGGATCATCTGGCAGGTTATCAAGGACAAGGTGCGCCGAACCGCAGGAAAGAAACAAGGACATGCGCTGAAGATTGTAGTTTATTCACCCATACCTCGATATTGACCTCAAGTACTACGACCTTGGTCTGCCATACCGCGACGAGACAAACGATCAAGTAACACTCGATGCCGCCGAAGCTATCAAGAAGTACTCAGTTGGTGTCAAGTGCGCAACTATCACCCCAGATGAGCAGCGCGTGGAGGAGTTCAAGCTCAAGAAGATGTGGCTGTCGCCCAACGGCACCATCCGAAACCACCTGTAGGATGCCCATCTACAAAGGATGCGAACATGTGACTAACAGCGTCTTAGAGGAGGAACCGTTTTCCGCGCGCCCATCGTCATCCCTACCATCCCTCGTCTCGTTCCTGGCTGGAAGCAGCCCATCATCATCGGCCGCCACGCTTTCGGCGATCAATACCGTGCGAAGGACCGCGTAATCCCCGGCGAAGGTACCCTGGAGATGGTCTACACGCCAAAGGGCGGCAAGCCTGAGGTTATCAAGGTCTACGAATTCCCTGCAGAGGGTGGTGTCGCGCAGACCCAGTACAACACTACCGAGTCCATCGCCGGTTTCGCTCATGCTTCGTTCAAGATGGCGCTTGACAAAAAGCTGCCTCTCTACATGAGCACCAAGAACACCATTCTCAAGGCATACGACGGAAAGTTCAAGGACGTTTTCCAGGCCATCTACGATAGCCAGTACAAGAAAGACTTTGAGGCTGCCAAGATCTGGTACGAGCACCGCTTGATCGACGACATGGTTGCACAGATGATCAAGAGTGAGGGTGGTTACATCATCGCAATGAAGAGTGCGTATTCGTCCCGGCACTGAAAAACGTCTGCTAATAAATCTCAGACTACGACGGAGACGTCCAGTCCGATATCGTCGCCCAAGGTTTCGGTTCTCTTGGCCTCATGACCTCCACTCTCATCACCCCAGACGGCAAGACCTTCGAAGCCGAGGCTGCCCACGGCACGGTCACCCGTCACTTCCGCGAGCACCAGAAGGGCAACGAGACCTCCACTAACCCCATCGCTTCCATCTATGCCTGGACTCAAGGTCTTGCCAAGCGTGGTGAGCTCGATAACACCCCAGAACTTGTCGTGTTTGCCCAGCAGCTTGAGAAGGCCTGTGTCGATACAGTGGACGTTGACAAGATCATGACCAAGGACCTAGCGCTAGCATGTGGAAAGAAGGACAGGGCCAGCTGGGTGACTACAAACGAATACCTAGACGCTGTAGAGAGGAGGTTGAAGTCGAGCTTGAAGGAGAAGCTATAAATATGGGAGAATGCCAAGGAATAGAATTGACGGTTGAGTGGTAACCCTATATACCTAGCGATTAGCGCATGTAGATAAGTTAGTGCTTATTTCCCGTGTAGACGTTCAACGAACTAGAGTTCAAAGACCGTTTCTTTTCCTACGCCGAATCGATAGTTCGCGCTTGGGCTCCCGTGTCTTACGGCATGATGCATGTCGTGTAGATCTATGTTTGTTTGTTACACATGTCGACCCAAAACAATCGCTGCGGCCGCCTTCTTGACCTCGATCGCATCTGTCCACTCATCATAAATTGAATTGGGTCTCTTTGACGGTCGCTGATCAGTCCAGCTTACCTAGGATCACATGACGGTCATATTCACTGACACGAGCATTGTCACGGGGAGCATCCCAACCACATCAGCTATGACCTCAATTGCAGCCCCAACCATGCCAACCGCGGTATCGGATGAGAACTCGGATCCTTCAGCCACCGCGACCATTGTGCGCTCTTCGCTTGAAAAGCACGCCTGCCCCTCCACTCCGAAGTCGACTTCGACTCCAAACCGCGAACGGTTCTTGCGCGAAATAACGATGTCACCGGCGACACCAACTCGTACGCCTGTCAGAGGGCGGAACACGCCCGCTCGAGCCCGCGGCAGTCCAACTGCAGGCGGTCAAACGCCAGTCAAGAAAGGTCAGTCGCCCATTAAATTGGAAGTGGGGCAGGCTGCGTTCTACTTCGCTATCGAGTTGCCAGCAAGTAAGATCACACCAAAGAAGAGTGAGATAGCGAGTAAGAGTGGTACGCCGAAGAGGGGAAATGGGTCCGAGACGCCCACGGGAAAGCGGACACCTAGCCCGCTCAAGAATGCGACTCCGGCGAAGCAGGGGAGGATTACACCTACGAGGAAGACGCGCAGTCCGCTGAAAACCGATGGGCTCGTGAAGCAGAGTCCTGCAAAGCCCGTCTTCGCAACCCCAACCAAAGCCGCTGCGCCAAAGCGAGATTCGAAGACCTGCACGCCTACGAGAAAGACGCCCAGCCCTCGCAAGAACCCCAGCCCCTCGAAGCAGAGCCCCGCCAAAGTCTTGTTTGGTACACCCATCCAGAAGGGTAGAGCGGAGACGCCCAACAATGGTCGACCGGGGAGCCCTGTGAAACGGGCAATCGAACTCGACTCACCTTCGTCGTCAGTCAACATGGGCTCGCGGTTGGCAAAGAATCTTGTACCACAGCCTGTACACCCATTGAGGATATCGGACTGCTTCACGGATTTTGTGAGGGATGAGGATGGAGACCAAGCATTGAGTGCTTCCGCCGTTCCCAAGCCGAGCGAAGACTTTGTGCCTATCAAGAAAACACGACCGGCGACAAAGCCACCGCCAGAGAACATCGGCCAGCTTATGGCGAGCCTCAGCAGCAGCAGTGGTTCTAGCAGTCATGCTCAATTACCTGCTCAAGATGAAGCTAAAGTTTCTCCGGTGCCTACGCCGTTGCGCAGGGCCTCACAGAAGCTCCAACTCACGGGATCCCCTTCTTTCCGGAGGCTGTCATCCAATAGTGCATTGGGCGAACCAGATATAGCTGTCGGTGCCGACGTCACTAAAGAGGGGTCTCTGACTCCACTCGTACCTAGTTCGAGTGAGGCTCGACAGAGAAAGAACGAACACGATGACACTGCATCCCAAACAGTTGACGAGAATCTTTCGTCGAGAACTCCACCTACCGCCGAAACCGTACTGCTACAGTCTACGGATACTCAGATTCAAATGCAGTCCACTTGCGATCTCCCAGAGTCCCGCGCTGAGATTGCTGGCTCTTCAGACACGACACAGAAGGTGCAACCCCCGCAGTACCAGTCACTGCACTTTCCAAAGCCAGCGTCCAACAAGAAGCAACTCGGTATCGGAAAACAGCTGGAAAGACACATCGAGTGGCGAGAGATGAGCACTGTGTCAAGGATTCCGCGAGCGCGGCCGGTGAGCCTGCAGTATCGTGTGGGAACAGATCCTGGCGTGATTCTCAAGATGCAGGAAGATATGGTCAGCATGGAAAAGAATTTGCGACGCTCTTCGGCAGTCATTGACACAGCATTCTGTGGTCCGCTCAACCTGAGCGAGCTGCCGCCCATACCGGATAGATACTGCATTCGGGATCAGCAAGATGTGAGAAGCCCTGGTGCGGTTGGCACGCCGAGAACACTGAGTAGAGACAACTCCAACTTGTCGTCTATCACCGCAATAGCGATGGGCTCTCTGAATGCGATAGACTTGTTGACCGGGCCTAGTCCACCTAGCTTGCCAAGGTTGGACGAGTCAAAGGAGGCTCACATTGGTGCCGTTGGGAGACTGAATACTACGATCTTGAACCCGAGCAGAGCGAAGACCTTGGCGAGGAAACCTCTTCCACCGAGTGCAGCATCTGGTAGGCCTGGCAAGTCAACGGCAGTACGACCTACACCATCCCGTAATGCGCCACCAACTCCAGCCAGGCAGCTGGTGCCTGTCGGCAGACGCAATTCTGCTATACCTCAAAGCAGAATTCCCTCGGCTACACCCGCCAATCCTAAAACCCCGACTGCAACAATTGCAGTGGGCGCACCAAGGCGCCTCTCCCAAGTACCAGCCGCAAGGGAGACTGCAGCCTTGACGACTCAACCGTCAGCCCCAAAATCCACGCGCCCTACTTCCTACCCCGCCGCCGTTCGGAAGCCACTCGGAAGAGCCAAAGCTGAAGCCGGCGACCCTTCTACCGATCCACGAAAGTTTCAGCAGAAGGTCGCCAGTGCAATGGACATTGCCGACCGACTCGCCAGATGGCACGGCGAAGACCGCCAAAAAGCAGACCTAAAGCGCGCCAATCTCACTGCCAAAATGACTGAGAGAAAAGCAGCCAGAACGCCCATGAAATTCCAACTCACAGAATCCACTACCCCAGAGGGATCACCCCCCAAGATGGCCACACCCATCAAGCAGCCCTCTTCCCCCCTAAAACCCACCAGAACGCCCTCACCAATCAAAGACCGCAAACCAAGACCCCCCTTCTCCACAACTCCGAAGCGCTCTCCATTGCCCAAGACAAAGGCAAAGACCCCGGAGCCTGTGTTCCGGAAACCACTTCCGAAGAACAGCAACGACAAGCATGCCAAGCAAACTACTACCACTGCGTTCAAGAATCCGGGAAATAGACGCATACCAGTGCTCGATCGCAACGCGTTGCGTACTCCGAGCAAGGAGATTGTGAGTAGTCTGGACAAGGCTATTGATCAGAAGATTGAGGAGGATGCGAAGAGTGGGATGGAGTTTACGCCGAGTGGGAATCGGGTCAAAGATCTTTTGGATGCTAGGGCGAGGTTTGGGGTTTGAGGTTTGCGTGCTGAGGGAGGTGCAGAGATGGTTCTTTCCATCCATGGGAGTGTTGAGAAAGAGTGGGCTTTTCGGACTTGTCTTTGTAATCTGGTATCATGGCGTCGTTGCTACATCTAGATCTCGGGTATTGTGTGTTCGGCCTTGTTGAATCTTTGTGTTTGGAGGCTTTCACTTCAAGGACATGTACACTACTCATTTCGAGAAAATTAGGGTTACAAAAAAGAACAATTATATGGGTATCCTGCTTCTATAGCTCAAAGACTATAGATTCGTGTGAAAGTCTCCCTGTCTACTTGCTCCCCTGGCGATAGCTCATGGCAAATGTATCGCCCTCGTCATCCGATTCGTCTTCTTCTTCATCACTTTCCACTTCCCCATTACTAGTATCCCCGTCTTCGTCTTTACCGCTCTCGATTTTCCTGCCTTGTTCATACCCCTCAGATTCGCTACTTTCTCATTCATCGCCACCCTCGTCAGATCGTCTAACCGTCTGACTACTCTCCTCACTCCCTCCACCCGCAAAACTACCTCGCTCAGACCGTCCCAGCGTATGACTGCTCCGCTCCGACCCTTCAACCGCACAACTACTCGCCACACTCTCCCCACCATCCCCGTCATCTTCGTCGCTCTCTCCGTCTCCAGGCTCTCCCACGACATCCTCACCCCGCTCCAAACCATTGAACTCACTCTCATCAGCATCGAAACCGACATCGAAGTCGTCGTAAACGCGCTGTCGTGAGATCTCCCGTTCCCTACGGGTTTCGATGCTGTGGGTGGGGGAGAAAGAAGGGTAGTCTGGCATTTCTTCGTCCTCATCTTCAAGCGAGTCGGTTTGTTCGTCGTCTTCATTGTCGTAATTTCGAGAATGATCATGGAACCGTTTTCTAGGAACGCCCGGGCCCATGGGTCTTCGCCTTGCCGCGCCCAGTGTCGCTGTCTTGGGAATATATCTCACCCCCGAGTGGTGTCGATGTTGTGCGTCCTCATGATTGGAGTGTTCCTCATCTCCGCCGTCACCATCTTCACCTTCGTCTTCATCGTCAGCATCAGCATCCCCCATACAAACGTCTTCCTGCCTAATGCTCTTCTCCACACCATGTCCTCTTCTCCCAAGACATTCTTCAGGATCTTCGTTCTTTCTCCTCTTCGTTGGATGTATGTATCCGAATTCGAACCCTGTTTGCTGTGTGGCATGCGTTTCGTCAGCTGCAGAGTGTGTGGCTGTGTTGCCCGAGGTGTTTTGAGCTGTCGAATTCGGGTTGTGCTTGTAATACACGATTTTGACGTTGCCTCGTTGTGCAATGGCAAGTATGTCGCCGTTACGTGCAGTGAGCCTAGCTTGCTGGGCTGCGTGTGTTTCCTGGCGCTGGCAGTTCTGATTTTGGGCTGGCATGTTAAATGCGAAGGTCGTGAGCAGAGTGGGAGTAGCACGTGATTCAATATGTGGTGGGATGCAAGAAAATGGATGAGCAACAGAAGCGGAAATGGGTAGAAAAGTACTTTTGTAAGTGGGATGATATGAGACTTGTTTGGATAGGCGGAAAGAATACGGCTTTGTAGCATCGCATTTGTCTAATACATGTTGAGGCAAGACACTAGAGGCTTGCCCATGCATCGTCTCAGACGCCTCGAAACTTGAAATCGTGGCATGGTTTCTGAATCGCGCCCCGCTTAGTCTGTTTGGTTCACGACGGCATCCTGTCTTATGTCAATATTCGATCATATCGTGGTTCTCGACGAAGCTTACCCTAGCAACCGCATACAATGGCCGAACACCCGTCCAGTACTCAAACTGGTTGACGCCTTGACCAACCAGCACCTCCAGTCCGTTGACTGTCTTCCAGCCATTGTCCATCGCGAGCTGGATGAGTGCAGTGACAGGCGGCTTGTATGCCATCTCTAGCAGAATCCTCTCCGTGCCCGCTTCGATCTCCCTAACGGAAGCCTTGCCCTTTTCGAACAGCGCGCAAAGAGTCTCGCGGATCGCGATGTCAATAGGCTGATCGGCGGGAATAGTGCCAATGGCGGCTTGGGGTGCGGATGGGAGGACCTCAACATCAGATGGTGAGTTCAAGATGTGGATGTCATACTCTGCGGCAAACGCGTTCTTCAAAGTCTCCATCTTCGATTGGTTGCGGCCAAGAAGGTAGATTGGCCCATAGCCCATTTCTTTCAGTGCGTAGATGGCTGCGCGGCTTGTGCCGCCACCACCAATGACGAGTGCAGAGCCGCTACCTTGGGCTCCAGCATTGCGTAGGATGAGCACCATACCAAGGTAGTCCGTGTTGCGGCCGATGAGGCGGGTCACTTCTTTGCCAGTAGACTCGTCGACTGACACTTCCGGAACGATCGTGTTAACCGCGCCAATGACGTCCACCTCAGGGCCTACGCCGTCAAGTAGCGGTATGACGTCCTGCTTGAGCGGAATGGTGACACTGGCACCGCCAAACTCTGGCGAGCGGATAATGTTGCGTATCGAGTTTACATT
Source organism: Stemphylium vesicarium (assembly GCA_004380135.1). NCBI lineage: Eukaryota > Fungi > Ascomycota > Dothideomycetes > Pleosporales > Pleosporaceae > Stemphylium > Stemphylium vesicarium. Next base: position 44,085 of record QXCR01000059.1, on the reverse strand, counting down.
TGTAGTCTCGTAGCGACCGTAGACGTGAGGCAGGCCAGTCTCCCGGAAAAGGGTGTTGTGCAGACGTGGGCTGGGGCTTTGCGCAATCGGCGAACCGACGATGCAGAACTTCTTGGTGGGAATCTCACCCATCAGCGAAAGACCGCGACGAATGTCCACCGCCGAGAGTTGGCCTGGCGCGGTAGCAGAAGGGAGGAGAGGATGCGAGACGGGGGTCATGAAGCCGTTCAATATCCTGCTCAGCTTGCCGTGCTCACCCATGTTGATCGCGATGAGAGGCACGGGATGGGCTGTGTTCGCCCAGCTCTTGAACTCGGCAAGCGCAAAGTTGTCTTCGAGTGACTTTGCAACCCCGACAAGTTTGATGACAGTGCCATACTGTAGTGCACGGTTGTAGAACGTCATCCATGAGCCATTTCTCCAATTCAGTTCGCCCTTGGGGTCATGATGACTTGCGATAATTTCTGAGAATGCGCGAGTCTCTGATACCTCCCGGAGGATGTCTTCTGGCATTGTCATCTCCAAATCAACAAACTCACACCCCAGCCGTAGTGCAGTCCTGTAAAGTACCAGAGCCTCATCGTATGCTTGGTCTGGGAATTTACCGCCTTGTGCCTTTGTTCTTAGGGTGAAGATGATTGGTATCGAGGTGACCGTTCGCAAGATGGTGAGTTGCTCAACGACGAACTCAGGCGTCGGCAGGCCTTCTTGACCATCTGGGTCTTCTAGAAGATCAACTCGAAGCTCAACAGCATCGGATCCAACTACCATCTCGGGTAGTGCCTTGATGCAAGGCTCAAGCCGAGGCGCGGAAAGGCAGACGAAGAAAGTATGCTTCCTCTTCTTCAGACTCTTCAATGTTGAGGCCTTTCCGGTGATGGTGTTTAGGAAGCGAGCGATCTCACCCTGTGTTTGGGCGAGGCCGCCGGATCCGGCAACTTGGCTGTGGAAGCGGTAGTTGCTGCATTGGGTGTACCAATCCTTCCGTCGCAGCCAGACACCCATAATATCGTCCACATATGCTGGTCGCGTCTTGTCGATCTGTAGGAAAGCTACTACCTTGTTGATGTCTCGCGTGACGAGAAGTACGATACCACCACTCTTCTGGTAGTCGATGAGTATCTTGCGAGCTTCTGGGGTCTCGACTATTCCTCCACCACATGCGAAGACATGACCGTTTGGCTTCTCCTTGACAGTCTTATCGAGGAGTTTCAGTTCTTCGTTGCGGAAACCTTCCCAGCCCTGCTCTTTAATCAGCTCCGGGATCGTCATACCAACGTGCTCCTCAAGAGCAGTGTCCAAATCGACAAAAGGCCGTCCGAGAGCTCTCGCCGCCCATCCACCGGCGGTCGTCTTGCCAGCGCCTCGCATGCCAATGATGAAGATAGATTTTTGCTCGGTCCTCGATGCAGCCTTGTGCGCGTTGGGGCGGGGTGGAACCTCCACACCCTCAAGCTTAGCTTTGAAGATCTGGTTCAGACCGTCCCAGTAGCCAGGCCATGTCTTGCCTGTACACTCTTTTTCGAGGATGAGCACAGGGGCGGGTGCAACTAATGAAAGCACTGCGAAGCTCATGGCAACACGGTGGTCATCATAGCAATGGATACTGGCTTTGGGAGCGTCAAGCTCGTATGCCTTTCCGTCAACCTCAATGCCATCATCAAACTGTCTGCAAGTGACGCCAAACTTGGCTAATTCGTCCTCCATGGCCTGAATACGATTGCATTCCTTTACACGCTGGTTCGCGATACCATAGATGCACGTCGTCACACTGGAGCCATTTGAAGACGCAACCGCGGCTAGGACAGATGCTGTGAGGAAGGCGTCTGTCATCGGCTCCATGTCGATTTCCTTGACAGCTTTGAGCTCGCCACGAGGTGGTCCGGTGACGGTAGTTGAAGTCTCAGACTGCTCGACGGTGCAACCCATGGGCTTCAGCACTTCAATGGCGAATCGAGCATCGCCCTGCAGAGAACTAGAGCCAATATTGGGTACTGTGCAGGTCGTGCCGGTAATGGCTGCAATGGCGAGTGGGTACGTAGCTGAGCTAGCATCGCTCTCAACCTCGTATTCCGAAGGGTTGGTGTACGGCTTGTTAGGGATGTGGTAAGTATTGGGGTCGCTATCGGATCGCTCAACCTGCACACCGAAAGAAGCCATCATCGCGATGGTCATGTTAATGTACGGCTGGGAGATGACCTTGCCGCCTACTAGGCGGAGTGTGACGGGCTTCTTAGAGTACGGGGCGCTCAACAGGATCGAAGACACGTATTGCGAAGACACATTTGCAGTGAGCTCAATTTCGCCAGTGAAAGAATCCGCGCCAAAGCCTCCGCAGGCTGAGATTCGCAGGGGAAGGCTGCCTTCGTTTTCCTGGTAGTCGACTTCGACGCCCATGGTGCGAAGCGACTTCACAAGTGGACCAATGGGTCGCTCCTTCATGCGAGCATTACCGGTGACGACAGTCGATGTGAGGCCATCTGTGGGCTGGCAGAGTGCAGTCACAGAGGTCAAGAAACGCGCGGCTGTGCCAGCGTTGCCCAGGTAGAGCTCGCTGCTCGATGCTTTTAGGTTGCCTCCATTTCCGGTGACGACCAGCTCTTTACCATCGTTTTCCCATGCGAAGCTTGCACCTTGCATCTTTGCAAGTGCATCTAACATGACCTGAGTATCATCCGAGTGCAGTAGGTTGGTGATGCGGCACGAGCCAGTACCGAGAGCGGCAAGTACGAGGACGCGGTTCGAGATACTTTTGGATCCAGGGGGTGTGCATGTCACGTTTAGGTCGGATGGAATACCAGGGTGGACTGAGATGCTTGGTGACAGAGCAATCTTGATGTCGCGGTCTTCAACGGAGCTGGCCTTCTTCTCGTAGGTCCTGCCAATACCCGAGAGGAGTACGATTTTCTTGGTCTTGCCAGCGTTCTTCTTGTCTACAGCCATGATGTTGATGAGCTCATCAACGGGGCAATGCTTGTTCGCCGACCGCTTCCGCACAGTCTTATCAGCTAGCGACGTAGGCAGCCCGTAGCTCGCAATGCACTTGGTCAGGCGTGCGACGGCGGAAGGGTCGAGTACACCGAGGTATCGTGCCAGCTCAGCCTCCTTGACCATTCCGATAGCAACGCACTCTCCGTGGAGAATCTGAGGGGTGAGGATGGCTTCGTACGCGTGACCGATGGAGTGTCCGAAGTTCAGCAGGTTGCGCAGACCGCCTTCTCGCTCGTCTGCGGAGACGACTTCAGCCTTGACGCGTACTGAGCCTAGTACGATGCGTTTTAGTATGTTCGCAATGCTGTCGAAGTTTTTGCGCCCGTCTACGGGCTTCTGGTCAATTGCAACCAAGATGTCGTTCGCATTGCCCTCCAGCGTTGTGAATTCCTCCTCGTTCCAGATGGCAGCCGTCTTGACCACCTCGGCCATGCCGTTAATGACCTCCCTCTTCGGCAGTGACTCCAAAAACTGCAGGTCAATGTATATCCTCTCTGGCTGCCAAAAGGCGCCAACCAGGTTCTTTCCAGCAGGCACGTCAATGGCCGTCTTGCCGCCTATGCTCGAATCCACCATGGCCAACAGCGTCGTCGGCACATTGACGAACTTGATGCCGCGCATGTACGTCGCCGCGACATAGCCTATCATGTCACCAATCACACCACCACCCAGGGCTATTATGACGGTGTCGCGCACACATCCCTGTGATAATAGCCAGTCTTCTACGGCAGCCTTTGTATGTCGCGACTTGGATGTCTCGCCGGGCGAGATCTGGTAGGTGAGGAGGCGCGGGGATGAGGAAAGCAAGGACGCGACCGAGGCGAAGGCGCGTTCGAAGGTGGGCGTGTAGAGAGGGCCGATGTTGGTATCGGTGATGAGGACGTACGTCGACGAGGGAATGTTGTTAAGCAGATCCTGGGCGATGTAATTTTGCCAAATGCCGTAATCGACGACTATCGAGTCTTTTCCCAGAATGTTGACCTTGGTGGGCTCTGCGCCGGCGACCCCATTGCTCGCCATTGTGGGCTATTGTGTTGCGAGTCACACTCTGCGCACAAAGCGTAAGCGTCAACCACTGAGGGGTAAAAAGAGGAAAATAGGCAAGTCAAACAACGCAATTGAAAGAAGTGAAAGATTTGGCTCAGCGCATACCGCTTCAAGATGCGTGGGTGTGAGTCAAGCTAAGACGTACACTTTTTACGAGGCCTGCGTTCTTCGCAGCGTCACGTCAAAGCTCACCGCTACCGGACCTGCAGCAACACGCGGGGCTGCCCCATGTCATCTCCGGCCACGGCCGCCCCAGCCCGTCAACTCTAGCCACATGACCTCGACGTTGCCTTCCTGTCATCTCTCATAGGCTGCTCGAATCTCTCCCGGTTACGAACCTAGCGATTCCTCATCGTAAAAATACACAAAGCCAGCAAGGCTTCCTTGAACACGGCTAAAGAACCAGCGCTTTAACGGTTCTGACCTCTTCTTGACGATGCAGGTCAGTACTTCTATTGGCTGTTCAGATTTGGCTACTTGGGCAGAAGGCTGTGCAATTTATGATATGCAATGCGCTGTTCAGCCTCATCTGTAAGCCGTTAGCAGCTTGGATCGCAGTTGCTTGACTGCTTGGTTGGATATTTGGAAGCACTTTTCGGAAAGAGATTGTCATCTGAAGGAGAAAGAGGTATCACAATTCGAAATTAAAACAGAGCTGGCGATTTCGAGCTGCAAGATATGTCGACTCATAGCTGATGCTATCTTAATGTACGAGATGGTCCCGATGCCGTTGGAATTATCGTGGAGCTGGGCGTCAAAATCAGGAGGTAAAGCTGGCTCCCAGCTCGAGAAGTGTTTTTCGATTTGTGCACGTACTCCACATCCTGCGCCGGACCTCCCACTGTTACGCGGCTCGATTAGCAACACTGTGGAGTGGACACCAAGATCACCTCTCTGCGGAGTAGATATGGCGGTTCTCAAGGACTATTTAGCACAGTGCCAACATGGACATGGAGATCGCTGCAAACCTATCACTGAAGTTCGTTCAAGCTCTTCAAGAATAATCGACTGTACAAAGCGCATAATTGTTCCCACGCCATCGGACTGCAAATACACCGTATTATCGTATGTTTGGGGTCCAAACCCCTCATCTATGCGATTGCAGGATGCCCCTGCAACTATCGAAGATAGCATCATCGTCACTCTAGCGTTGGGCTTGCGTTATCTTTGGGTTGATCGATATGTATGTATACACAAAGTCAGAAACATTTACCATGACTGACAACAGCAGTGTATCGATCAAGAAGACGCCGTAGATACCCATGATCAGATTCGGCGTATGAGCAGAATATATGGTGCAGCACAATTTACCATCATCGCTGCGTCTGGCAAAGACCCCTCGTTCGGCCTACCAGGAGTGGGTGTAAGACTTAGACATGGGATCAGCAGTAGATGTAACGTCGATGGCATTCACTTGTTCGTTCCCCAGCCTTGGGCGTAGACAGAGGTAGCGACATCATCTTGGCACTCGCGCGCTTGGACATACCAAGAGTGCTTCTTTTCCAGACGAAGACTCTTCTTTACCGGGACCCAAGTTCTATATTTGTGCAACTCAGGGAAGCAGTCTGAGCTTCCCGACATACCTGATGATCGTTCCCCTCCTATCCAGGAGTGCTTACCATTTGGAACCGTATCATCCGTTCGCAAGTTCAACAATTTTGCCGAACGACAGCTGATGGCCTACAGTAGGCGAGTACTTTCGTATGATACCGATGCCTTGAATGCGATCAGAAGCTCCCTGAAATCACTAACGGAGGGATCTCACCCGACATATCACATCTGTGGAGTACCAGTTGAATGCTGCGCCTCTGTTGGACCGCAGCAACCTGACCCAGTTCCATTAAATGCTTGGTCTGATCTCAAGGCTATCACACCCGCTGCTCTCGATCACGGTTTCGTCGATATCTCCTTCCAATACTACCACCCGAACCTTGCCCGGCGGCGACATGGGTTCCCTAGCTGGTCCATGTTAGGATGGGACGGTAGCATTGACTGGAGAAGTAGTCCATTCAAGTTCCGAGCCACAGATGTGGTGCTGTCCAACAGTAGAACAGATTGCGAGAAATTGTCTCTAGCGTCCGCTTTCTCAACTTCCTCATCAGCGGTCAAGGTGGACCAAGCGAAATTTATTCATTTGACTGCCTACGTCGGGTCGATTTCCGCAATCGTCTCTCGTTGGCCGAAACCGCCCGACACAATTGACGAGTGGCCTCTATCAAATGCATTTAGTAACTTGATCAAGTTAGCATACAACGATGATACAGATTTATTGATGCCGGCTAGCTGGGATACGATTCCTTCTAAGTTGGAAACTTTAGTCTGTGTAGGGACGGAAGAGATGGACCATTTACTCATACTGGAAAAATCAGAAGACACATACTATCGGGTAGGTATAGGCTCCACCTTTAGTGAGACGTATATAGCATCGTTTCAAGATTGGAAGACTGGTGAGATCCAAAGTTTTCCTATTTTTGCGGACGGCAGAGATTGGGGAATTCTCATCCAAGAATGGTGGAAATCCTTCTCCAGACTGCAGACCATTGTCATTGGTTAGGCATACGATTCTCTGCTGTCCTAATGTGTTTAAGAAAAGGAAATGCGATTGAAAATCGTTCTTTTGTGATGATCTCCAGGTTTGGAGAGGGGTAATAGTAAGTGGAAGAAAGGAGAAAGAAAGTACGGGTGCCAGATAGCGGTGATCCAGCGCATGGCATAATATATTTGTTAGAGATCTCTTAACCAACATAATACCGTTTCAGCACCGATTTCCCACTCAACATGGTTTTGCAGATGATGCGCCACTCCTTCCACGATTTCGAACTTGACACCATTCCACTCTTCAGTCTTCCCATCTCCACTACTCTGCTCATGCTCGGTCACCCCATCCAACCTGCCCAATCCTAAACAGTCATGAAAAGCAGTGCAATATCGATTTGCAGCATCGAACAAGACTTGGGGTGTGCAAAGAACATCCATCTCAGCGGCCAGAACGAAAAGTCTCGGCGGGATGCTGAGGCTTGCATCGTTGCCTTCTCTCGGGGGTCGTGGCCTCCACCCCATTATAGCTTGGATGACATCCGGGCCAGTCACGATTGGGAAGAGTGCTTGCATGGACCAGCACATCGACTCATACGGACTGAGAAGGCGCTCGAGCTTTTGCACTACCGACATCGGCGTTGATGGCGTGAAGAAAGGGGCGCGAATCTGCTTGGTCGTTGCAAGAAGATACCTAGGGTGGAAGCAGCGATAGAGGAAGTTTAAAGGCGCTGAAAGAGCCCAGAACCTATAGCAGGACCAGCTATCACCACGTCAGCACCACTCTAAATCTCCAGAATGCGAGATAGCGCCAACATACGACCCAAAGCCGGGCACAGAAGCAAACAAGCAGAGCCCCTGCACCTTGACCATCCCCTTTCCTAGCGCCCACTGGCTCAACGCTCCTCCAGCTGAATGCGCAATCAACACAACTTTCACCTTCTCCTCGGCTTTCCTTCTCTCACCTTCCACTCTCTCCACCTCTCTGATCCCGTCAACAAGATCATCAGCGAGCCTGTCACGAGTCGTGAAATACATGGCCCAGAACCCAGGATACCAGCTTCCGCCATGGCCGCGATAGCTGGTCGCGTAACAAGGGTAGCCGCGCGCGCTGAAAAAGAGCAGGTAGTCGATCCAAACGGAAGCGCAGCCGAAGCCGCCGTGGGCGAAGAAGAGAGGGGGCTTATTGGATGGTGATATAGGGAGGGCAGATAGGAGTTCGAGAGGACCGGATGGAGTGGAGATGTATGTTCTCGTTATACCATCTGGTAGAGGGGCAGGATGTGGCGGGTTGGGCGAGGGGGTACGCCATCGGAGGACAAAAGGTCCGAACGGCATTCTCATGGCTGCTTTATAGTCACTGAATGACAGTATCGTTGTTACGGATGGACGGCACACCAATATTTTGCAACGATGTGAAGAAGATGTACGAAGCGCGTTATCGTGTTTGAATTTATACAGCCCCCGCAGTCAGCAGCCAAAGAGTGGGCGACACAATGGCGGAAGCATTCATCTTAGTAATTATGCAGACTTGAATGGCATGTCTAGGCGAACCAGCCGTTCAGCCGCACGTATTGCAGGCTGGGCGAGCTGAAAAGTGGCTTTGTGAATGCGACAGTGAGTCACAGTAGCAATGGACGCCGAGTTCCTTTCGCTAAATACGTGGTTTTGGGGAATGACTACTACATACTTCAATTTTTGGTGTTGTGAATTCAATTGCTAAAGCGTGTGTGGAGAGAGGTGGTGAGGCGGAAGCAGAGGTTCAGCGCTAGCAGGCGCGATGTTACACCCGCCCATGGGCCATCACCGATCGATCCGTCGCCTCGAGCTTCGCCCATGAACAGGAAAACAAGGCAATTGATTGAGTAGGAGAATAGCATGTTTTTGCAATGAGATGGATACTAGATTGTGGTGAGCCCTACATACATTGCTTCGTTACTGACTGTCTTGCCCTAACTCCGCTATACCCGAGTCTCCCACTCCTACCGTGTTTTGGTCGTCGAATAGCTAATTCATAAGTCTGATGATCCTCGGGCATGCACATCGGCCTAATACTGAATAACACGGTCCTGAGCCACAGACATGGCAACGACCTACCGCTTCTTTGCGCGTCCAAATAGTCGCCGTTGCCTGAATGGATTCAACTTACGCAGGAAACGCTTGACATGGTTGCGCTTTGAGCCCTTGCGCTGTTCAGCAGAGACCCTCTGTAAACCTCCCAGAGTCGGCTGGTACATGTCACTGCTGATCGGTTGCACACGTACCGGTGCATCATGGCGATCTGTGTCTGCAGGTTCGTGTGATGCACCGTGCGAAGGCGGGATAAGCTCAGATTGGGAGCGCCCATTATGTGAGTCAATTCCGAGGACGCTATGCGACTTGATAGCGGGCTCTGTAGAACGACGCTGTGGCCGAGCAGCATTTACCTGGGTAGAATGGTCCTGGTCAGCAGAATTGCCATGCTGTTCGAGCCAACCATCTGGAAGCCATGAGTCTAGTTCAATGATTGGTAGATCTTGGTCTGAGTCGTACGCTTTTGGTGGAGGCGGCGGAAGTGGATGATCGAGACGAGAGAAGTCTTCCATCGTCGGATGACGGAATGGTTCACTGTGGGCGCTATGAAAGGCATCGGCTGACGAGTCAAAACTCCAATCCTCATCATGTATTGGGTATGGTGGCGACCGAGTGTCTAGTCGCGGCAGGCTCGAGGCTTCTGATCTATTACTGTGGTCTATGACTGGGACAAACTCATTGTGATCCGGCATGTCGATTGTGCTTTGCTCTATTGAACGCAGGTCGTTCATGAAAGTACCGTATGAGTAGGTTAGTGGCTGAGGCTGATCGAAGATATCGGAAGCCGGGGCTTCGAATACGATTTTCGACCCAACGCTGGCCCGAGATGAGGATACTGCAAGGGAGCCATCTGTATGAATATCCGGGCGAGCGGTAACGGGGAGGGGCGGTAATGGCCTTCCAGGCTGTAGTGTAGATGGGTGTTGAGAAGATGAGTGGGTGGAGCGATGTGTTCCACTTGACGAGCCAGTGCCCGGTGATGAGTATGGGAAATCCGGTGCTTGAGCCATTGGATTGGTTGAGAAGGAGATTGCAGCCTCCAAACGTACTGATAAAGCGAGTTCAGACTTACCACTCAATGATCGGTTGAGTTGCGAAGCAAGATCAGTTGTGGGACCGGCCAGGAGTTAGAGTGCTATACTTTCATTATATGAAGTAGGTCGCCTGAGGCGTGGCAAAGGCATTGTGAAAGCCCGATTCGGTGAGGAACTCGTGCGGTATGAATCTTCGATTGAAAGAATGAAACCACACACTGTAAATGTTGTGGCGAAGGCGCCACGTGCTAATAGAACCATTGATTCACAGCGTTTCCGTTGAAGCGCTTCAAATCAAGCCGCCCGTGATGCCTCTCTTGAGTGCATTCACAGCAACTTACATGTAGCGCGATTATACTGAATGTGAATAATACGCGACCGGGTGGGGCCTACTGTGATGTTAAGTATTCACGTATCCTCGTCATCCAGATACTTATACTTTAGGTCCTTCCGGCAATGAAGCCTGAAACTTTGCCGCCCAAAATTTTCGAGTAAGACATAAGTTTTTCGCGATGTGCACACAACATATACCAAAGCCTTGTCATCAGGACAATATTGCGATAGCGCCTACTATTAGCCGTCGATGGGACAATGCTCGAGAATATAGGCGCAGAGTTCAGCATGCTCCCCAAGTTGACCCCGAATCTGACGCTTCGATCCAGGATGTCGAAAGGAACGCGGAGTTTTGGGTGCGCCAGCTGGTACTAGCCATGATCAATCTCGAAGACATCAAGGATACCGAAAATTCCACTGCTGCCAGAACGTTCCAGCCTGGGGCATACGACTCGTTGCTTCTCGAAGCAACGTGTCGCGAAATTTTCTTGGCTTTGATCGATCGCTGTAACAATGGCTTTCGAGGGTCCGCTCAATTCAACAAAGCACTGAAACCCAACCGAGGCCTCGAGGCTGACGCAAAGGCATTATGCGTAGAGCGCATGCGAAATGTTGTGAACGTATTGCTGTGGAATAAGAGGGTCGCAAAAGATGTACTCCAGGAAGATTGGAAGATTCGATTGCTTGTCAATCATCCTCTCTCGTATGACAAAGAGAAGGATTTACAGAAAGGGTCGAACGATCAGCGAAGGAAGAGACTGGAAGCTGAACGAGAGAAGTTGAGGAAGACTGAGGAGGAGCTGCTGGCGTACCAGTTTCTGGAGTAGAGTGTGGAAGAAGCTTTTTCATGTTAGGGCGTATTCATAAGTAGAATCAGTTATTGAGAAATTATGATGCATCTCAGCGTACGACCGCGTCCGTGAAAGTGAATGAAGCGACCTTCCAAGAGTTTCGCTCCCTGTTCTGAGCTTTCCATGATCGCGATCCTGAGTTTGGCAGATGAACCGATCATAGTGGTAGTTGCATGCCAGTGAGCATGCTGTCTTGGTGCCGGTTGAATGAGAAGGCAGGAGCCCTGCACCAAGTGGGGTACGCTTGGCGGCGCTAGGGTCAGGCCCACCCTCCCTTTCTCATCGCAACACCAACACATCATCACGAACGCCATTCTCCCGTATGTATCTCCTCTTATCATATCCGATCTACGCTATCGTAAGTACACCAAGACTGCGATATCCGCTGCAACTCTTGCTTCCGCTGGCTTCGACCATGATGTAGGTCGCGTGCCCACCCAAAAGCAGACGCCACGTGAAACAGCTTTCTTGTGCACTTTTGGTCTCACCTGTGGGGCTTGGGTTCCCAAGGAGCCACAGCGTTTGATGGGGAAGGTGTTGATCCTGGCCTTGTAAAGAGATCGCCTGCCCATGTATACTGCACAGCTCGAAATGCTATCAGTTGGCAAGCAGAGGGATGCGATTTTGCATCCGACCGATGCGTATAATTGGGCGTTTTGCGCTTGGCCCAGCACGGCACCTCCCGCCAAGGACGAACACTGGACATTCAAGAATGCCGCAGTTCTTAGTATTACTCGGCACCAATCATGACTTCGAAAGACCTTTGATTCCAGGGGGTAGGATCGGCTTTGAGTGAGTATTGAGCTTCGTTTCTGGACGGTTATCTCTGGGCAACCAAGGTCCTGGGCCATTCGTTCGGTGCCCAGAATGTTGTGAACGGTCGTACGGCTGATGGCTTTGCTAAATAAGGCAGCTCGACAATGAAGGATTATATTGTAGATACTTAAATACCCCAGGTGGTAGGCCGTGCGACACACTCCTCTCCTTTATAGTTGCCAAAATGTCTACCGGCGCCAATCTCGAGATCGTCGATGCCGCCCTGGCAAATACTGCAGCGCTTCATGTGTCTGACACAAGAGGAAACGCGAGCCTAGAGAAACACGATGGCTTCGTGACCTCCTCTGAGGACCTTCGTGGCCCCAACGGCGAGCAATACCCCACCGATGAAGAATGGAAAACCCTTCGTCGTGTTTACGGCAAGGTCAGCTGGATGAGTACGCGCACTCCTGCGAAAGGTCTTTGTGTAACCTGAACTGACTCCCCGCGCTTTGAATAGTTTACGTCATTGGGATCGTAGAGATGTGCGAGCGGTTCGCCTACTACGGAACGACTGCAGTGTTCGTGAACTTCATTCAGCAAGACCTGCCTACTACCGGACCGTTTCCAGAAGCCGGTGCGGCTGGTAGCGGTCAGCCTGGTGCATTGGGTATGGGCCAGCGTGCTAGCACTGGTCTCACTCAGTTCAACGCTTTCTTTTCGTACATTATGCCTCTAGTCGGTAAGTAGATTCACCGATCGCCTTTCTCGACGTTCTTGACGTATCTTTAGGTGGCTGGGTTGCCGATGAATACTGGGGCAAATTCAAGACCATCTACTTTGCCATCTTTGTTGCTACGCTCGGGCATATCCTGATCATCATCGCAGCCATTCCTCAGGTGATGGGACCAAACCCTAATGGAGCGCTTGGCGCGTTCATCATCGGATTGGTCCTATTTGGCACTGGTGTTGGATTTTTCAAGTGCTGCATCTCGCCACTCATCGCGGAGCAGTATGAGGCCAGTCATCCCAGGGCCTTTATACGCACCGAAACTAGCGGGGAGCGCGTTATTGTCGATCCGGGTATCACATACTCAAGGGTTTACATGCGTTACTACATGCTGATTAATGTCGGGGCGTTAATCGGCCAAGTCTCTATGGGTGGGTTATTTACAAGTGGGCATCATTCAGCTGCTAACATACCGCTAGTCTACGCCGAGAAGTACGTTGGTTTTTGGCTGTCGTTCACCTTACCGACTATTCTCTTCGTCTTTTGCCCGCTCTTGATGCTCGCGTTCAGCAAACATTACGTGAAGAAGCCTCCGCAGGGCGATGTGCTCGTAAAGTCCCTGAGAGTATATGGATTGGTGTTGAAGGGTCGCTTCTCCATCAACCCTGTCCGCACATGGAGAAATCTGTCCGACCCGAACATTTGGGATAGTGCGAGGCCGAGCAAGATGGCTAATAGACCGTCATGGGTCACATTTGACGATGCGTGGGTTGAGGAGGTGCGCCGCGGTATCAAGGCTTGTCAGGTCTTCTTCTGGCTCCCAATCTTCTGGCTGCCCTATGGTCAAATGTTCGTGTGCTCTCACTGCCGCACACAGTACACACGCTAACTTTGCTTGCTGCCATTTAGGACGAACAACCTTGTCTCCCAAGCCTCGACTATGAAACTCAACGGCGTACCGAACGATGTTATTCACAACCTGAATCCGTTTACACTACTGATCTCGATCCCAATTTTCGACAAGGTAATATATCCGAGGCTGGCTCACTGGGGCATCAAGTTTTCGCCCTTGAAGAAGATCCAAGCTGGATTCATCTGCGCTATGCTCTCGATGGTGGTTGCCGCCGTCATTCAACACTTCATCTACCAGAAGTCGCCATGCGGTGACTACCCCAGCACCTGCGATTCGCCCCCAGATCTTTCTGTATGGGTTCAGGTACCAGCATACGTCCTCATCGCATTCTCAGAAATCTTCGCGTCCATCACTGGGTTGGAATACGCGTACACCAAGGCACCAAAGAACATGCGCTCCTTTGTCACTGGTATGTTCTGGTTTACGCACGCGTTCTCCTCAGCTATCGCTCAGGCTTTCGTTCCTTTGGCCGACGATCCGCTTCTGGTATGGCTGTACACGAGCATCGCCATCCTTACTTTCCTTGGTTATGTTGGCTTTGCATTGACCTTTAGGTCGCTAGATAAGGAAGATGAGAGCCTTGACCAGCTTCCAGAGGGTGGTTTCCAGTCCAATGCTGAGTACGCCGCAGCCAAGACGGAAAGGACCGAGAATCCTGACAGAGCTTAGCCGGTGGCTCTCGGCCAGTCTCAGTGGACTCTTGATGGCTGATGCGGTATCGAGTTTGAAGCGGTCAACGATGTTCGAATTGTTTTGCCTTCTCTCACCGGTCAGATTTCACAGTCGTTTCCCCATACAATCATTTATTCGCCCTCGTCGCCGATCGTAATACATGTTTTGAATCCTTCTCGGTGCCCCGCAATCCATCCCCTCGTAAATCTTTGACAGTGCTCATATATGCGCTTGGACGGTTGTCCCTAGAGTGTTGATCATAGGAATGCGGCTCAAAATTTGACACAGATGACGCGCTGCGGAAATAACTTATGCCCGCGACTAGCCCCGAACCCGGCATAGTCAATACTCTCTTGAGCAAAGCGCATTCTCGGGGAACCAGCCTAGCGCCGCGATCAGGGTCCGAGCACCAAACTACATCTTCAAAAAACCCATATTTTCGACCCACCAGGGCGTCTTTGGTCACAACTTTTCATGATAAGGCCCATATTTAAAACGTGGCGTTGCCGTCACGAAGCGGAGCCATGGTCGGGCACTGCACCCATGGCTCGGAGAAGTCACGGAGATCGATTTTGAAGTCTGATGCTTACATTCCTAGAAATATGGTCCCCTCTCCAGCTTTTCGTGTGTCGAGTTCGTTCCTTTTCCCCTTTGACGTCGTACCTTCCATCTTTTTTTCGTTCGCAATGGCATTCTTTTTGCAGCGCCGAGCCATCCAGCGCCATGTCCAGACCGAGCTGAAGAGGGTAACCGAGTTCTCAGACCCGCTCTCTGCGCCAACCGAAGAAGCAAAGGAGTTGGGAGAAGACTTGGAAGCGCCCGGTAAGCCAAGCAAGGGGGAGCCGTATACACAGATCCCAGGCATCACGTTGATGGAAGATTGTAACAACGAGGTGTATTACCAGGTTGACTGGGCCAGTCCCAACGATCCCTTCAACCCAAAGAAATGGTCTACAATCCACCGTATTGGCGCGACCATGCTCGTCTGCCTCGTCGCATTCGTAGCCACCATCGCATCTTCCATAGATTCCGCCGTCCTGACCAGCGCGACCGCCGAGTTTGGTGTTTCAGAGGTAGCTGAGTCTCTAGCGACGGCGCTCTTCCTGATAGGAATGGGATTCGGAGCCCTGCTCCTTAGCCCGCTGTCCGAACTCCTGGGACGATACCTTGTGTATATTAGTTCTCTGTTCGTCTTTGGCTGCTGGATCTTGGCCGCCGCTTTAGCACCGAATTATGGTGCGCAAATCGCTTTTCGCTTCCTCGCAGGGTTCTCCGCAAGTGCTCCCCTTACCGTAGCGGGTGGGACGGTGGGTGATATGTGGAGCCCGATTGAGAAAACATTCGCTCTTCCGCTATACGCTATCCCCGCGTTTGGTGGACCAGTCTTTGGTTAGTACTTGTGTGTTTGTGCTTCATGGCACCATTGGCTAACGAATATCTGATTAGGACCTGTCATAGGCGCTTATATCGGCTACTCGCCAGACATCGACTGGAGATGGACCGAGTGGATAACACTGATCCTTGTCGGTGTGGTCTTCTTGCTTATACTGCTTCTCAAGAGAGAGTCGTTTGCGCCGCGCATTCTCTCGTACAAAGCGGACTGTTTCCGGAGACTTACGGGGGACAAGAACTTCAAGACTGCGGCAGAAGCATCGCATGGCTCGCTGGGAGACCTCATGTCCAAAAGCTTCTTGCGACCATTTTTGCTTTGCACGCAGCCAATCGTCATGGCCTTTACGCTTTACTTGACTATCGTGTACATTATCTTGTTCACCTTTTTGGATGGGTATGTATCGCATGATGCTGGAGACTACAGGGAGAGAATGATACTAACGATCAATGTAGTTATCCTTTCATCTTTGCCGAGACATACGGAATCAACGAAGGACTTTCCAACATCTGCTTCCTTGGACTCTTCGTCGGAATAGCCCTCTCGGCAGTCCTAGTCCCAATCGCCTATCGCAGGACCACTCAGCAATTGAAAAAAGACGGCGACGACGGATCCGGAAAAGCGATTCATCGAGAATCCAGGCTGTTCTTCGCAATGGTCGGAGCCCCCGCCCTGCCTATTGGTCTTTTCTGGATGGGCTGGACAGACTATGTAAGCATGACCGCAATCTTTCTCTCGTCGCCTTCCTGACCCAAACCCTAGGACTCCGTCTCGATATGGTCACCGCTCGTAGCATCAGTGCTCGTCGGCTTCAGCAACATTTGCGTCTTCATGTCCGCCTACATGTACATGATTGACAGCTACGAAGCCTACGCCGCCTCAGCTTTGACTTTCAATGCTCTCATCCGGTACCTTGCCGCTGGTGGAATGACTATTGTCGGCATTCCCATGTACAGGAATTTGGGGACGCACTGGACCTTGACGTTACTGGGCTGTCTCAGCGTCCTTACAGTACCCATTCCGTACGTTCTCTACCGGTATGGACCAAGCTTGAGGAGGCGTAGTCAGTGGGCAGTATGAAGGGGCGGACTTATGACGAAAAGACTACTATTGTTGAATATCTGGAGGCATCTGGGTACCGAAGTAGATGGGGAATTGTCTGGTACCATTGCATCCGGCAGTTGCCGGTAGGCAGGAATTGCCCGCGGACGTTCACGGGTCGCGATTGCCAGTTTGGTCATCATGCGATGGTGCGATGCGACAGCGGATCTACCCACGCTAAGGTGCAACCTCCCAGCACTATCGCGTCACACCCTTGTCGAGGAGTGCTTTGGTATCGCGACACGAACGGAGCTGGCAAACTGTTGCAATGATGCAGCTATGGTAGAATGCACCCCAGCAAGCATCCTCCCAGAGTGACAAGTAGAAGGAAGACGGAAGGAAAAATCAAATCGTCAAAAAAATCCATACAAAACCAATCTCCACTTCACCCCTCTCGTCTCTCACAAACCCCCCACCCCTCCCATTGGCTGGCGCCAAACACCGCAAAATCCCCTACAATCCACACCTCACGCCGCCAACTTACCCATCGCGGCAGTATCGTTCACTGCCCATCGTCGATGTAAGTCGTTCCTACGACACAGATCTGAGATGAAGATACAAGAATCGGCACGGCGTGCCGCATTCCAATTGGAGCGAAAAGAAGCGCGAGGGGGCTGAGCTGAGGTCGAAACACGACAAGGGAGCGGAGAGGTTAATGCAAGGTACCGGGTCTAGCGTGATTTAACGTGTTTATGCATCGGCGATCAGTGAGTGACGAGGGTAGGAGTGTTTGTTGTGTAGTTGGGATACGGAAAGGGCGTTTGTGAGGTTGTTTCGTTTGCAAGATGCGGGTAGCCTAGGTGGGTGTTGATGAGAAGATGTTGGGAAATAGAGTCTCGGAAATGGCAAACGCAAACACGAGGAATTTGGACGATCGGGAGACCAGCATTTTGCTCGTTTGTTGGTTGAGAAGGTGCGCCGTTGGCAGATGCCTCTTGCCCTGTCAGCTGCTGCTCCCGCTGCTGACATCATGGTCCGGTTACTCAGATCGCTCCGCGGAAGCGCCGATCTGGAGGACATATGTAGACGTCCGCCTAGCTTTTCGTTGGCTTTTTGATTTATTCACTGCAACGTTTTGAATTTCGCTGTCAAACAATTCTCCACGACGGATATTTGGCCTTTTGAACTATATTGTGACGCTATGGTCTGTGTTTGTTGAGCTGGCAGGGTCTTAATTTCACCCAAGACATCGCAATCTGCGTAGCCTCATCGTTAAGCCGACCGTCGTTTATGACTTGCGCGCGCCGGGTGCATCAGCTGCATGTCATGCTGTCGCAAACGTCACCCGAACCACGATCTCCTTGTATTGAGACTTACTCGTGAACTGCAGTTCTGCGCTTGGCCTCTAAGAATAGGCTAGGGTCGGTTCCAGCCCTCGCATCATCGTTAGAGCCGCCCCCACGGAAAGACGTGAATAACGTCAGTCTTACAATGGTCGCGGTAGGGTATGACGCTGCGGGATCTGCAATTATGGTAACCTGCGTAGACATGGGTGCGGGTCGTAACAAATTGCTTACAGTGTGAGCCGATGGTTCTAATAAAGAATCTGAGTGACTGTGTCCAGGGACTCATAACATGTTTCCTGCTTAAACCAATCTATTTTGGAGTCTCGATGCTGACGAAGGAAAGACAATGAAGCCGTGCGAGGCTTGCTCGCCTATGCGAATTAGAACGCGTGAGTCTTGCGAGCTGAGACCTCGACGTACTGCAACAACACCACAAGCTCGATGCGTATTTCGAAAAATGATTATTGGCTCCTATCTGTTCGGAACGATGTGGCGCAGTTCATTGACTCGCCGCTGTCCTTACTATTTGAACAGTGACTAACATGCAAGAGAGCTCTCGCTCGATTCGAGGAACAGAAACAGACTCAGATGTTCTCGTATTGTGGCTGGCGCGCTAAACCGACATGGAAATGGTGACAATTGTTCGAGAGTTGCCAATCAGCAACAAATGCAAGGAATCCTACAAACGGCTTGTATATTGGAATGCGAACGCACGGAAATAAAAAGAAAACGCGCATGTGGGCGCATGTTTCTCAACGTCGACAACGGATTATCATGTTTCAACCGCTCTCCGGCCGTTGATCATGCAGTCAGACCAGGTACAGGCCTGCACGGTGAGTTGGGTGTTCGCAACGGAGATCAGCCCAATGCAGGGATGAGGGAGCGACCGCATATGTGGCCCCAATCGTGCACACAGCGGTATCGGGAGGCTTGGTAAGATATAGCAGCGAGTGAAATTGCAGCCGAACATGCGCGCGGTGTGCCGACCAAGCGACTTCACGCCTTCCGTGCCGAAGTGAACAGAGGTCAGTCCGAGCTTCGCGTCCTTGAAATAGCCTAAGCTGCAGCAGGCGTGAGATTTTGGTGAATATCCAGACTGCGGGGCTGCTACTTTATTACAGTTGGCTGGAATAATGGAATTTCATAAAGCGGCACAGATGGGTAAGTGAAGCGAGCTGATGCTCGAGACGAATCCGCAATTGGAGCGTTGATGTGCACCTTCTAGTCTGGATGGACGAACCGCGCACGTGTTGCGGATACGGCAAGAACGGCCCATCGGGCTCCGGCAAGCTCCCCAAGACCTTAGCTGTGACGTTTCACCAGGATCTGCAACCTCGTGTTGTAAGCGGAGAAAACCTCTGGACGGGAATTGATCGGCCCTTTTCAAATCGATACTGTCAAGTCTTCCGCGTACAGTTGCCGAATCTCACCTGCATTTCTCCTGATCGCCTTCCCCTCTTTCAGTTCGGAAGAAAGTCTTGAAACGGCCGTGCATGAATAGCGCAGTAACTATGAGGGTATGTATCCAATGATGCGGCGTCGGCATGGTTCGCGAGTCGCAACACCATGCGATTGAAGCCCGAGATATGATGATCATTGCTGTTGGGGGGCCAGGGTCGCCGATACAGTTGGACCACAGCCAGAGCAGAAACGACAATGCAACATGAGCCGTCAATATGCGTTCAGGTCGTTGTGCGAGTATGCGATACTAGTGTGAATAAAACTGCAAAAGTGTCGAGTTCTAGCGCGGGGAAGGTGAGTGAGGTAGTATCGGAGGGCTGCGAGTAGAGATGAATTATGTTCATAGAAGGTAGGTAAAAGTTAAACGACCCTAAAATCTGTCAAAGGAATAAAGAAATCTTTTGACTCCCAGAAGCATGCCGCATCGTACCTCGCATGGCGTGCCGAGAGGAAATACAATGTACCGATCAAAATGCCATAACGAAATCGGTCTAGATAGATGTAAGGCGGTTACAGGAGCGCCGCCAGATAGGAAAGATGGAAAAGTCGACACCAAATGTAGAAGGGAGGTATTCGGAGGCGCGTCCAGCAGACGTGAATCCGTTGACTCCATAATGCGAACCCAAATGACAGTGTCGAAAGGAAGAAGCGATCGAATGGCAGACCACCAGGGCGGCGGCGGACTGACAGTACGTAATAGTGGTATCGCGTATTTTCTTCTGCTGGACCAAGCAGCACCGCCAATGGCCAGGGCGGGCGTGACCGAACCGAGCGGTGTAGGTATCTCTCCACAGCGCACACGACGACGATGTTTGTTCCGCCTCGTTTACATTACCACACATCCACAGCAGCCCTTCTTCTCGGCCTGGTCGTCGGTGTCGAAGGTTGTCTTTTGAGGGCCGTTGCCATTTGAGCCAGGAGCGCCTGTGTACGATGACATCTCCTTGTTGTATCTGCGGATTTCTCGTACGATGTCGTAGAAGGCGTTGTCGACGTTGATACGCGATTTCGCTGATGTCTCGATGAACTTGCAGCCAAAGTTCCGCGCCAGAGTTTGGCCCTCTGCAGAAGGGGTTAGCGGGGGCAAATAGCAAGGGATGAGAAGAAAAAAACGCGTACCTTGTGTTGAGACTTGCCTCTCGCCGTCGAGATCGCACTTGTTTCCGACGACAATCATAGGGAAGTAGTCCTTGTCCTTGACCCTCAGAATTTGCTGCTGGAATGTCATAATCTCCTCGAAGCTCTGCCTGTCGGTTATCGAGTAGACGAGCAGGAAGCCCTCTCCTGTGCGCATGTACTGCTCGCGCATGGCCGAGTACTCCTCCTGTCCGGCTGTGTCGAGCACATCGAGCAGCGCGACCTCGTCGTCGATGACACACTGCTTGCGGTACGAGTCTGGCAGCTGTTAGTCCATGTCGCACCAAACGCGGCGCATGGGGGACGACTCACCCTCGATGGTCGGGTCGTATTCGTCTACGAAGTGGCTCTGGATCAGCTGGATTGTCAAACACGACTTTCCGACTCCACCGCCGCCGACTACCACCAGCTTGTATTCTCGGAGAAACTGACGTGGGTTAGCAGGAGCGCGTTCGGCAGGGGCGGCGAGCTGGACGCACCTTGGATGCCATTGTGAAGGGGAATAAGGGGTGCCGGACGATGGAAACGACGCCGGGCGATGGGTATATTAGGGTATAGGAAGAACGAGGCCGAGCTCAGTCACGGGCAAGTGGGCGAGAGGGCGATCAAGTGAGGCTGGCAAGCAGTGGTGGTGCGGGTGTGGCGATGCGACGCGCGGTGTGGAAGGCGCGATGGGCGACGTTGGGCACGAGACGCAGTTCCTTGATGGTTCGGGGGAGGTGAACGTCAGGAGAATTGGCCAGGAGAGGTCGTCGCGATAGCAGAGAAGGACGGGAGAGCAGAGTAGGTTCACTTGGGTAGCAAAAACGACGTTAGCTTCGTCCGGGGCCTTGAAGGAGGAAGGCTCGCAGCAGGAATGGACATGGGCTCTGACTGGCGCGCCCGTTAGCGCTGCCCTGTGCAGACGCCTACCCTACTACCCACCGAAAAAAGGACGCCCATCGACAGCCGTCATCCCCACCACCACTACCCTTTGGGGCTGCACGGTGAATAGGCCGGGCGTTTGGCTGCAACAGTGCCTGGCCCTTTGACTCGCCACCCACCTGGCTGCATATGCACATGTGCACTCGCATCTGTATCGCACGCCTGCCCGCCCCAGCGCCCGCCTGTGCAAAAAGCAAGGCGGCCCTGCAAGCAGCCAGCCTAAAAGCGGCGGCTCGTGGAGATACAGCACCGCATGGACGGGCTGCCTCCGATGCTTCCATGCGATCCCAGCGTCCGAAACCATGTGGCACGGGGTGCAGGATGCCCTCCCGCGAACCACTACTGTGCACAAGGGGTTCGGGAAGATAGGGAATGAGGAAGGGAGGCCG
This sequence comes from Stemphylium vesicarium, assembly GCA_004380135.1. NCBI lineage: Eukaryota > Fungi > Ascomycota > Dothideomycetes > Pleosporales > Pleosporaceae > Stemphylium > Stemphylium vesicarium. The sequence goes on along the minus strand of QXCR01000059.1, from coordinate 22,462 downwards.
CAAACGACGTCGTCGAGCGCGACGCGACGACGCGTAGAGAGCAGAGCGTGTCGCCCCCCCCCTTCTTTTTTATTGCTTGTCGTGGTCGTGGCCCGTCACGGCGGCCAGCGAATGCCGCCCATGTGACTGCCACGATCTGCGGGCGCGAAGACGCATCACAGCGGATGCCACAGGGAAGCGCAATGCGACGCGAGCATGCGAGCGGGGTCGGCGGGTGCCAGGAACCACTCGGTAGCAGTCAGCAATTAGCAGGCGAGCCCTGCTGAAGAGACTGATTGATAGTCAGTCATGGTAGTGTGCGCAGTGACAAGGCGACATTAACAATGCAAACACTGACCCCCTCTGCATCCCGCCTGTTATCTATCGCTCAGTTTCAGTGCTATCTATCGCTTTATGCTATCTGCCGCTCCATCTCTCCACTCCACCCGCGTAGTCAGGGTCCGTCCGCCCAGAGCGAGCCAGCCGTGGGTGGCACCCATGGACGCGGCAGGCCTTCCAAAAGTCTTCGAGAAGCAGCCTAGCCATCTAGCACGCTGACCCCCATTCTAAAGCCAACAGCATCTTCACAGGCATTCTATTTTCACCAGAGGTCCCTGCGTCGGGATTTTCGGTCACCCAAATATATACACCTTTGACTCCTATGCAAGACATCTCTATCAGCCAGCCATCCCGCCCACTGTCGCTCGCTACGAGTCCTTGTCAGACGTATCACCGTCATCCTCGCCCTCCACATTTACGCGCCTCCCCTGAACTGCCTTTTCCACCTCGGGCACTAAGCTTTCCATAAACTCGCGATCGCGACCAACTAGTGTCACTGTGTTGTGATCCTTGCCCCATCGTGGATAGCTGCCAACCTTGACACCCTTCGGCTCTGCCTTAGCTGCGAGCTCGGTGAGATATCCAGCAACGGCGCTTTCAGCCATTGGCGTCGAGATGAGGATGCGCAGCACCCCTTTGCCTTCTGGATCCGTCAACCGTGGTAGAATGCGGGGCTTGAGACCGTCTAGCAAGGCTTCAAACAGCCGAGGCACGCCGGGCAGGATATGGACGTTGCCGTTGACCACGCTAACAGGCACCCAAAGTGATTCGCTAACAAACACTACCTGCTCTTCGTCCGGAACCGAGTCGTCAATGGGCAGCTCGACCATGCGCTTCTTTGCTGTAAGCGCAGGAGACTCGACATTCCAGTCAAAGTCTGGTTGTGACTTGTGTGGCTTCGAGAGGCGCTTCATCCGCTCAAAGGCCGGACCGTGCAGTTTCAACTGCAAGCCAAAAGCCTTTGCGATAGACTGGTACGTGATATCGTCGTGACTGCACGCCATTGGGTCAGTGGCTGGATGGTGTAGCGAGCACGCTCGACTCACGTGGGACCGATTCCGCCGCTCGTCACCACCATGTCGTAGTTCTTCGACATGCGTTGAACAGCCTCTACGATCTCGCCTTCATCGTCCGCAATCACCTCTATCCGGCGCAGATTGATACCCAATGAGAAGCAGAACTTGGCGAAATATGCCTGTGACACGTTAGCTCCCATGTTCTACAGCATCGGTGCACGTCGGTATACCGAGTTCGTATCGACCGTCTAAGTTTCACGTCAGCTGCCATGAACTACCAATTGATCTTCTTCTGCCTACCTTTCCTCCCAGCACTTCGTCTCCAATAATCAGGCAACCTGCCGTGTGGATCAGACTCTTCTGTTGTGTCGAGGCCATGACTGATGACGTTATCGATGGGCGGAATGAAGCCGCGGACCGATGGGCAAAGTTGGGTAGAGGACGAGACAAATGTCTAGCAACCTGGTTGAGTCTTCCAAACATGGGATCTTCACAGCTGATTCAGGGGAAAGAGCTCTGAATGGCCAGGTGCAAGAGGAGGGAAGATGTCTAAAATGTGAAGACGCATGCAGAATGGACATGACGGGTGCATCGAGCTACACGCTAGCGCCAGATTCCCGATTCCCCCTCCAAACCCCACTAACGTATGCCACCCATCAGGCTCATTCAGCCCTACACCACCCACCAACCTCCCGTCGCTCAGCCCAGCAACTGCCCCTTGGTATCGTGCGACAGAATGGCAAGTCCCGGCGCCACTGCACATGCGTCAGACTCACGGGCTCCGCTAATGCTCCGGCCAGTCCTCCGAAGCGCGACTGTACACCTTCTCCGACGAGACTAAGACGAAGCTGAGAAAATTCCGACTGGGAACTAGTCGAGCCAAAGACCCCCAAGCCGTCATCTGTACGCTTCAACCAACTCCCTACCGTATCTGCGACTGCCTCAGCCGCAGACACTACAAGTGACGCTGCCGGATGGGCTGTAATGTACAGCGGCGCTGATGCCTATGCGCCCCAGACGAGATCGACAAGAAGACGCTCGAAGTACGGCCAGTAGACGACGACGTCTACTCCGACGTACAGACACTCGCCGACGAGCTTCCCGACCATGCCCCGCGATTCGTCCTGCTAAGTTACCCGCTGACCCTTGTACGCTTCACACTCATACCCTGTCTTGGAAGAGACACTGACGTTGGTAGGACTCTGGCCGATTATCCGTGCCATATGTTATGCTTTACTACCTGCCCATCACATGCAACAGCGAGGTCAAGATGCTGTATGCAGGTGCAAAGGAGCTGATGCGTAACACAAGCGAAGTCAACCGGATTATCGAGATTGACAGCGCCGAGGATCTGGAAGAGATTGAAGAAAAACTGAAGGACTACGTATAGAACATGGGCCATACAGTGACTGGACGAGATTGTCCAAGACACGACGTACCAGCGGAATGGCTACTCGACCACGCTGCCCACATCAGCGCTGAGACATAATTGAGTATTTATATCGCCGACTTGCCGCACAGTCCGATGCATCGTCGAATTCTACTGCAGCACGTCATTTCCAGGTTTTCGAGTTCGAAGCCCGTTAACTTACAGGTATTTCCTTCTGTAGACCACTTCTCGGTTGTCGGCAGCGTAATGTCTTGGCAACTAAAGGCTGGTGGCTGTGTATCCAGCCAAGGCCGCTTATACTGCAACGGCCTTCTGACCGTCTGGTGTGAGATGCACGCCCAGCCCGTTTAACACATGTCGACCCACAGTAGCGATCAAGCTCTGTACCGTCCGTCTTGAACAGGTTGTCGGTGCTGGGTCCCAACTATATACGCTGGCCAGGCAAGTCTACCGGCCGACGTCATCCAGCAACGTCGGAGTATAACTACTAGTGCTCCAAGCTCTTACAGCAGGCAGCCAAGTTCATCAAGCATTCTGCAGCAGCGTTCCAATATGAAAAACGAATCACCAGGGAAACAGTCGCCTCAACCCAGGAATGAACCAACCCCAGCCCAAGTGTCGAACCCATGCGGTCTACTCTGCTACGATCAACTTCCAGATTGGCGAAAGGATAACCCATACATTTGGACGCAATACCGCCCGATCTCCTATTCGTTCCGCCAATGTATAGCATCCCTTGGCTATCTGCACAATCAAACAGGCAATATTTACTCTCACCTGTTGTTCCTCTTTCCAGCACTCGCTATTGGTGTGCATTGCTCACTCGTCCTGTGCGGCTTCAGAGAGTCCTTAACATCACCCCGACATGATGATGTGCTCGCCTTTGGTTCCTTCTTTGCAGGTGCCGTGGCATGCATGGGCTTCTCCTCTTTCTACCATACGTTCATGAGCCACAGTGAGGATGTCGCAAAAAGAGGAAAGCAGCTGGACTTTGCGGGTATCATCTGCTTGATTTGGGGAAGCTTCATGCCCACACTTTACTATTGCTTCACTTGCGAAGCGGACTTGATGAAGAGGTACATGATCATTGTATGTCGAGTTGCAACTCCATCACGTTGTCATGCTTCGCTGACCTTGGCACAGTTCTCAACAATTGGCGCAATGTCACTTGTCTTCCTGCTCTCGCCTCTGGCCCAAAACCCCTCGGCTCAGAAATTGGTCGTTCCACTTTTTGTTACTTTCGCTGCTTCAGGTCTGTTTCCTCTATGGCATGGTGTCAAGCTGTACGGCTACGATCGAATGAATCAGCTGATGGGGTTGGAATACGTCCTGGTGCACGGTGCCCTCTACCTTGTGGCTCTGACTCCATTCATGGTATGTGCGACTTCGATGAACATCGAGTTCCTTAACATGCTCTTGTGCTGTAGTCAACCCTGCTAACAACAGCATAGACGCAATTCCCCGAACGCTTTTTCCCAGGCAAATGCGATATGTGGTTCTCCTCGCACCAGCTCTTCCACGTTGGCGTAGTGATAGCTGCATGCGTTCACCTTGCCGGCTTGCTCGAAGCCTACTACTTCCAGCAAGCGCATTACCAGATTGCCATTTGCCCCTTGCTCAACACGTGGAAGGGCGACCTACTACACCTTGTGTAAAATGCGAGTGGGCTACGCGATTCGCAGGCAATCCGTACCGACCCCACTGTTACGAGAACATCCACATTGCCTGCAGCCAGCCGCCAGGCCAGTCATGACGTAGCCACATCTACGCGACGCAAGTTCCCTTCCGAAGACATCTTGCACGCGAATTTGGTGCTCTGTTTGCTTTTGCGTTCTCACTAAGTGGACCGCGCTCGGCGAAACTTTTGTTTCACCTACACCACCCCGGTACTCTCAACAACACTTTCCTCGCGAGGCAAACAAGGATGGCAAACCGTCGATCGCCAACGTTTATTTCCCACGACAGGGCAGGGGTCGGCGGCATCTCCCCATTGGGTCTGCGCATTACTAGTCATACGGGGAAAGAAGGAGGAGGGAAGGGTTCCTAGACCCACCCACCGCGCCTCACGCGCCCGCCGCCGCCGCCGCCATGCCCACGCCCACTATTCTAGACGACAATCGAAGGAATGCCGCCGCTGCGCTTTCCAAAGGAAATTCCTTTTGCGTCCGCGTACCTTCCCCATCCAGCGCGAAATTTATTGTAGCCCTCTGCTCTGCCTCCTCGGAGATTTACTTTTTGCAAGCCCCATCGCGCGGCTGGTCTCCATTGTTAATCTTGAGCGTGGGTGGCCTACGAGCCAATGAGCGCGAGGGCGTGAGCGTGCGTATACACGTGTGGTGTGAAAAGGGCGTGTAGCGGCTTCGCGGGCAAAGCACTGGGCATTATATAGGTGGGTCTCGTTATATCTCGGTTGTAGAGAAAAAAATGTTCGCTGGGCTCCTGTTTTGCGCCGCTTTTAGGGGTAGACATTTTTTCTTTCTTGCTTGCTTCTTTGAGAGAAAGTGTGTACGGGGTACGAGGAACACCAGTCGCGTATAGGACCAAGGGAGGAGTCGACGCGCTTCGCAGGCGAAATGTGGATGTGGTTAGTGTGGCTTGGCGGTTATTGTGCTGGGTTCAAGACAATGACGAGTAGTCCAATATTCTGCCTTGCGCTACAATTTGAGACTAAATCGCTACACACAAGTTTGCGCCTTGCTGGATGGTACGTTTATTCGGTGGAAACCACGTGCTATTGCGCGATCAACATGAAACAGGTTGGCCGGTACTATAGAAGTTAAGATCTCTCTCCTAATATACCACCATCCTGCTATACCGATATCATGAATAAAACGCCACCCATTGTATCGCAAGATTCCATCATACAAGGAAGCTGACGGGTGTGTTTTGTTCTAACGCTGAGATGTCAGTCTTGAAATGTAGCGTTGTGGTCAAATGCGCATTGGGGTGGGCGCATAGAAACGAGAAGGAGAATCAGTCGCATACGCCCAAACTCTGGCATCAGCCCCGGTAGAGATGCTTTGCTCTTTCGGCCAGCGATATCCTGGACGTCAGTTTCCAGGATGCGTGGGCCTAATTCGGATTGAGCCTATTCGTATTTCCCGCATGTGAGCGTGTAGACGGAGATGCTTTGTAAGATTGGGTGAGAGCGCATCAAGTGGTTGCTGAGATTGAAAAGGTATACGGGAGCGGGTTGAGAGGCTACTGGCCCTCAATTTGTATTATTTGACTTTCTATCTTTTGGAATATGAGGGATATCTGACTTGGTGGTTGCGCTAGATGCTCCCAGTTTGCACTCTTGCCTCGCAGGTGAGAACGCCGGACACCGGCTTGATAACTGCTGCTATCATCTCGGACACCTCGAGAGAAGAATGCGCTCCTGAGCACTATCATTGTGATTGACCGATCAAATGGTCCTAGTCTTGACCAGACTCTGAGCGAAAGCTGCTTGCTACCAGCGCGTGTGCGCAGTGTCCTTCCGGCGCTTCATCTTTCTCTCACTGTACTGCTTGTCGTTTGCCCGTTGATTATGTACCTGTTACATCTTCATCCTGGCTCGCTTAACAAACGAACGAAAGGGCGTTTGGTCCAATGGTAAGACGCTCGCGCCTTGACATCATACGCTTAACATGAAGTAGACCATCGGGGTCTCCTTGTAGGGACCCTGGTAGCGGGACACATACCAAAGTGTTCTTGGGCAGGTGATTGTGCCTACGCCACTCCATTGTAGCCGTATGTTTGTAGTCTGTAGCAGACTACATACTACGCGACAAACGGAAGTTCGAATCTTTCAATGCCCATCTCTTTTTGTTTGTTTGTTTGTGTGTTCACGCAGACGAGGCGTGTGGTCCCGATGGATATTGGTGGCAGATAAGAGAGAAATAACGCAACAGTCCTTCACTCCTTCGCCTCCTTCTTCCTCTCCTTGTCCCACTCTTTCTGCTCCTTCATAAACCTTTCCTTTTTCTCCACATACCCTTCATGCACCTTCGCCTTCTCCCACACCTCCCTAAACACCTCACTCGCCTCCAGCTTCTCCTCCATACCCTCATGTCCCTTGCTCTTCTCCAACTGCTCCCCAGTCTTCTTGTCGTATTTCCTACCGCCGACATGATTCGCATACCTCTTTGCGCGCGTCATCCCCATCTGCAGGAACTTGCGCGACATGTCCATGCCGATGAAGTCGTCCTGGTCGTTGTATTCTAGGAATCGTTTGTAAATGTCTGAAGAGGATTTTCGTGCGATGGATGGGTTCTTGAAGCGCCACAGGGGGAGAATGGAGGACTTGTAGGGCTCGAAGGTTAGTACACCGGTTTCGCCGCGGCCGATACGGTAGGACATTCGTTGGGCTTTTGTGAGTGTTTCCGTGGGCATCGCGGCCATGTGTATTTGCCGTGCTTGTGGGGAAATGATGCTTATCATGGAGTTGGGCATGCTGAACATGGACATGTTGGGGCGCGCTCACTAATGACGTAGTGCATTCACGCTATGTGACACGCGATCACGTTTCCTGTGGCATGCACATACCATGCGATACCCGTGGAGTTGGCTGCACAGCCTTGACACACTACCTAAGGATTGAAACTGCATTGCCAAGGTCAGCCTTTATATCTTGCTAGCTCGTTGCGCAATTTTGTTGACTTGTAGATTTGAGTTTGAGATTGAGTCAGATGCAGTGTCGTCGTATATAGTCTCTAATGCAACATTTCCGTCTAATGTCTTGATGTATGTACAGACTTCGGAATGCTATCAAGTTGCTTTCTATGCGAGGTAGATGCTATGGAGTTGTCCCTCCGCGCCCTGTGTTGATTGTGCTTGGACCCTTAGTCCGTGGTATTGCTTCCCCCAAATCCCCGTTATTGATCGTCGTTCTTTCCCCAGGGTTTACATATCGCCTTCTCGACTCTCTGCATGATGGAAGATGGCTGCTCCTCTTTTTCGTCGTTGACACCTAATACCTGCCCAATCAACCCACCGGGCTTCGGTACTGGGCACTCCCTCTTCGCAGCCAATCTCTCCTCGATCAGCTGCCTCCTCCTCTTCTCCTCGCTCATGGTATCCTCGCCTGCTTCGCCCTCTGGTATTCTCTGCCTTCGCCGTCTTCTGTTCTCTCCCGTTGGGTCGGCTGAATCAGCGAGTGTGCGTGGGTCGACTGGGCAGGGCAAGATGTGTGGCGCTGCAACGACGAGGAATGAGATCATGAGAGTTGAGGTAAAGAGCGAAGTCGTCATGCGCGACCGTGGGTGGAGGTGAGGAGGCATCGTGTGTGTGGGTGGTGTATAATTTAGAGAGCGGATTGCCAAGGCATTGCTGGGCCTGTCGAGCTGTTAACGTCATCGCGATGATTAGAGAAGACGGGGAGCTATCGTACCACGCCAATTGAAGTGCCTCGGGCAGACGTGGACGTAGGGGAAGCGGTGGGCGCGGGGTTGTCGGTGGTGATGGACTTTTGGTGGAGTGAACATTGGAGGCCGAACTAGCTGCACGGCTTAACGAAGATCCCTGCACCTCGGGACGCTCGCTGCGCATCTTATACTCGACTTCACCAGCCCACCATTATGTACTTGCAGCCTTACTAAACCGCCACAAGGCGCTTAACGATCGCTATCTCTAACGCCAAAGAAGCCTTTCCGAGCTTTTACATCTACAGTACAATCATTTTACATTAGCTTAAGAACGCGCCGCACGCGTACCGCCACCAACGACAGCATTCGCGCCTACCAGATCCTTTGAGATAGTCAGCTTTGAATAATACCCACAAATTGCGCACCTTTGTACGGTACCGACAAGTTTGCAATTCAGCAGAGTCCTGCGCGCGCTCATAGCGCAGAGCTGTCACCATGAGTGCGGGCGGTAGCGACCTGGACAAGTATGGCCAACCACTCAGCCTACAGGCGTATATTCCAAGTAAGGTACTCACAGCAACTACAGGGCTATTCAACAACTTCGCGCATGTCGTCCCATCCCCGAGAACCAGGTCCGAGAATTATGTTACAAGGCACGCGAGCTGCTCATCGAGGAGGGCAACGTAGTGGGAGTGGATGCGCCAGTGACGGTAGGCGACTCATTTACACACCTCAAGGACAAAGCTGATCACATTGCTTCAACAGATATGTGGCGACATCCATGGACAATTTCATGACCTCATGGAGCTGTTCCGCGTCGGAGGAGACGTCCCAGACACGAACTACCTTTTCATGGGTATGGACCGACCTGATTTGCGCCATGAAGAACGCCTCTGCTGACCACTCTGCAGGCGATTTCGTCGATCGCGGCTTCTACTCGCTTGAATCTTTCCTCCTCCTTTTGTGCCTCAAAGTCCGATACCCAGACCGAATAACGCTCATTCGCGGCAACCACGAATCGCGACAAATCACAACAGTATACGGCTTCTATGACGAGTGCTTGCGAAAATACGGTAGTGCAAATGTTTGGAGGTAAGCGATGCTGTCTGAGAGTTGATCAGGTCGGGCCTAATCTATGGCAGATACTGTTGCGAAGTCTTCGACTACCTAGCCCTCGGCGCCCTTGTACAGGGCGCTGCGACATCCCTCCAAGCTACCGATGGTCCCATAGCAGAATCCAGTAACGCGGAGAATATGCCCGACATCGATCAGGACATTGAAATTGAAACACTCAATGCCAACGGCGAGGTCATGTACCGGTACGCTCGTAACTCGGACTCCCAATCAAGCGCCGCTTCGCAGATGAGCGGAAACATGGGCTCTTCATCCCCTGTCGCTCCAACTCCTGGACGCGTTGGCCCCGCAGGAACGGGCGCCACATCTTCTGCCAATGGGTCAGCCCGCAACGACACAGGCGCCATTCTCTGTGTCCATGGCGGTTTGTCGCCCCTTGTCGATTCAGTCGACAAGATTCGGTTGCTCGACCGAAAGCAAGAAGTACCCCACGAAGGAGCCATGTGCGACTTGTTATGGTCCGACCCTGACGAAATAGACGGCTGGGGTCTGTCACCACGCGGAGCCGGCTTCCTATTTGGTGCCGACATTGTCAAAACCTTCAACCACAAGAACGATCTCAGTTTGATTGCACGAGCCCACCAATTGGTCATGGAAGGCTTCAAGGAAATGTTCGATTCGACCATTGTAACAGTCTGGTCCGCACCCAATTACTGCTACCGCTGCGGCAACGTAGCCGCCATCCTCGAGCTCGGCGAAGACGGTTCAAATGCCGGCTACCAGCGAAGATCAAACGGCGACAGAGCTGGAGGCGGCGGAGGATGGGTTCTAGGCTCCAATGCCGGACCAAACGGCGAGAGAAGACTAAGCACTATGCTCAACGACGGCTTCCAGAAGAACAGGGACGGTCCGGGACGGAGATATCGCGTCTTTGAAGCCGCACCGCAAGATTCTCGAGGCATGCCTGCTAAGAAGCCCGTCGCCGACTATTTCCTTTAGCATACAGATCAATAATGAGTGGTCTGTGTGGCTCGAGAAGCTTGTCTTCGCACCACGACTTGTACAGAGAATGAGAGGGGGCTATTGAATACGCTGTTGTAGAAGAGCTTGGGCGTCTGGACTTTTCTGTAGCGAGGTTGGATCGAGGGCGTGTAAGCGCTGTGATGGATCGAAAGAGAAGTAGATTGATGTCGTTTGTCAATATGGATACCCGAATGAACAAGATGTACAAACCAACGATAGGGACACTTTCTTTTTGCAGCCATCGAGCTGCTCCATACCTTCTCTATGGAGACACTCAACACAGCAACAAGGTGAACCACAAAGCAGATTGAAGAGCAAAAAGACATGCTCTCCCTCTGCCATTCTTGTTCATGGAACAAGAAAAAAACATACAACAGCGGGGATTCGCTAGTGGTCACCCACCTAACTACTAATCCGCCGGTATCTTGCTTAAATAGGGCTGAGCGAACGGGAAGCCTTGTTCTCAAGATCCTATGGTCGTATGTGAAAGATATTTTTGATTATGCTATAAATATCACTCCCATGCAAGCGTTAAGGGCTTCATCGAACTGTTCGCACGAACATCCTCCACACAAGGTAGTTGATGTATCGATCTTAGGCTATCTGGAAGGGACTCACGGTCTGTCGCTTTTCGCTTTCTCCTTGCACACCCACCTTCCTAGTCGATTGTGTACATCTTGGGTCATAGCAGGCTCGCAACGAAACCATCGTCGTAAAAGTCCCATGTAAGCGGACCGGCATTATCACGTGTTCCACCTCCACTCTCTTATATGAACCCGAGATTCGCCTCGCGCATGGCCGCGCGCGCCCTTTTCGCAGCAGCCTGAATAATTCCCTCCTCCATCTCCAGCTCCTGCAAACGCTTCTCCCACAGCGACCATCGCTCCACACTCATCACCCGATCCTCTGGCGCCTTGGTGGGATCTCGGCACGAGGAGGTACTGTGCGGCTTCAGCGCCCAACTTTCCCCGCTCTTCTCTGCACCCTGTCGAAACCTGTGGCCGCACAGCACCAGCCACTCCGTCGCGGCAGGGACCTCAAAATCCAGCAGTGCGGTGCGGCTCTCGAGGGCTTCTGCAACGGCTTCGAATCCCCAGTCGACAGGAATGCCTGCGAGGTCTTCGTTGAATAGTCGAGCTTCTATTTCCGTCTTTCTGACATGCTCGCTTCTTAGTGAGTCGCGCTCTTGACCCTCTGCGTTTTTTGCGTTGTTCTTCCAGTTGCCTGATTGACAGGAGTCAGACCACCAATGTCCGAAATGTGAGAGCCCTTTCCAGAGTGTCTCGCTGGGCTGTTTTCTGCCTTCTAGGGCGGTGAAGTCAGGCTCGGGTAAACTCTCGACGGCTTGGAGGAGCTTAATCAATGGTTTTGCGTGTTCTGAAGGAAGTTCAACGAGGGCGTCCATGAGGAAAGACCAGAGGTAGGGGAGTTGTTCTTCTAGGTTGTCTGTGAGAGCTGTAGGGCGGGTAATGGCTTCGGCCGCTTCGGTCGCTGTCGTTATTTGCTGTAGGTAGGCTTGAAGAGCCTGTGCCTCTTCAGGATGGCATCCGTCTTCAACATCGCCATCAGGCGCAAGCTTGTATGAGAACCACCCGGCAGACATGACTCGGAGAGAGTAAGAGAGAAGAATATTCAAAGATCGCAGAGACCTCGGGATGTTGCAAATATTCGAGATTCTGAAATGATTCGCCTTTGGATTACCTCGGAGAGATTAGGGATGACCGTAAAATGTCTCTACTACAATTTCACGATGGTATAGTTGCAACCACGCCTCATTGACGTCATACCCATACGGTTACGATTTTATTTATTACTCGCTGCTGCCCCCAGAACATCCCAATGTTCTACATACGACGCGTCTTTGATGTTGCTTTCCACTTCTTCTGTATGATTGGGGATATTATTCGCTGGTACACTACCTTTCTCTCATGACCACCAATTCGGTCGCAGACAACAGTGAGCGTGGGTATCGGGAGAAGATGAAATATTGTGGAGATCATGAATCGAAACGTCTATGATGTCTTCTAGACTTCGTTATATGCTTTAGTGGCGTTGGTGTATGTATGTATGTATGTATTGTTTAACGTCCTATGAAAGCCTCCCAGGGGGCATGAAAGACGGGTAGCGCCCTGTATGGTACTCAGGTGCTCCTATTCTTTGGGTGTTGGCAGTGTGTGCAGTCTGGTAGGGTAATTTCCGCCAGTTGAAAAGACTCTATCTAGGTTCCGGGCTGTGGGGCTGTGGATGTGTTGAGCAATGAAGCAGAGCTCTTGTTCTGGGGCTAGTAGGCCTAGGGCGTTAGCGTTGAAGCTGGGGGAGGAGGTGTAGAGGTGGTAAATGAGCGAGGGACTGATGACATAGACATAAGCGGCTAAAGGCCGCCTAGTACTGTGTTTTGTAATGCCAAAAACTGAAATTATCGCCGGCAGATTGTTGTGAAGTACTTGGTGAGCTCCAAGAGTGACTCGAAGTGTTCAGGCTTAGTGAGTAGAGCCTTGAGGTACCTGACGGCCTCTTTCATATTGCTTGGGGGGCTGGAGGGTCGGAGCGGCCATCTGCTAAAAGAGCGTCTTGTCTTTTTGCAGAAGAGAATGTGCTCAGGTGTTAGTGGCGTTGGTGGAAGTACTGTAGAGTAATTAAACTTTTCGCAGCTGTTTTACTCGATGCACAAGGGCCACGTTATCCAGTGTCGCATCCACCAGCAACATATCCACCATTCATTACCATGTCTACCAAGACAGAGGTCAAATATTGCACTGAGATGGTTCTCGTTTGACCAGTAAGCCCTAGGATAAAGCTTTTGATATCACCCTTTCCCAGCACAAATCCCGGACGGGCGATCAGCGTCTCGAAAGAGACATTCGCTGAAGGTCTAGAGATGTCGAGAAGGGCAACCTCTGCTTCGCCCTAGTTTCTTGCGTTAGTATCCGTTTTCCGTGAATTGCGGGAACGATAATACGTCGAGATCTCACGAACTTTGACGAGACGAGAGTTTCGCATGGTCCAGAGTTGTCTCTGCTGATCGCGTTCTGCCAGTGCTCCACTCATATAGACAAACCGAAAGCGGCTTTCAGGTTCTAGAAAGAGAGCCAACGTGTCTGCAAACTTGGGCGCAGCAGCGACTGGATAGGCTACGTTTGCTTTGTACAGAGCGTCGTAGTTTGAGAACTTGGGAGCTAAGCCTCCGATAGCCCTGATAGACGGTATACTGTTTAACGATGAACTTTCGCACAGTAAGGGAGTAATCCTAATCAGATGCATCCCACTGTGCCTTCCATTTGCGCCATCGCATCGGGAGGGTAGTGCTCAAAGTCCTCCAGCAAGACGCTGTTCAATTTGGCATGTTCGACAACGCGGGGATCGACGACAGCCCTGCGAGTGAGGGATACAACACTCGTCACCGCCGGGTGCTGAAGCGCAGCGTAGAAAAATTCACCTCCAACGAAGCCCGTAGGATCAGCAACTATTAGTTTCATGTCTGATTGGGTTCGCGAATCTCGAGTCGAAACAAAGTTGCTCGAGACAAAAAGAAAGACAAATAAGAAGAAATCTGTAGTTGATAAGTTATTGATTTGAACATACTGTAGACCCAAGGACACTAATTCAAGGGTATCGCTTCGTGTGTGCTCAGCGAGTGGCACAGTTGCGATAGACCTCTTGCTAGTGCGGGGCTAGAGCGCTAGCGGGGCTCGGGTTCGGGGAGGTGACGCCCTCCCACGCATAACATACACACACATACAAAATTATATCTATGGCGCACGCTTACGTTATCGCTAGTCTTTCTTAGGTCACGTATTCGATGATCGATCAGACCACAAACATCTAATATACTGCTTCTTTCTTGGTCTCATCACGGTTTTGGGAGGGGAACAGCCCGATCGATCTTTACAGTGTCGAGCTTGTCTGATGAAAAAGGAAGGTTGTTGATGTTGATGCATGTAACGCTCGCGAGCAGGCTGCTGAAAAGCGTGCGGGCGCGAAAATAACAGGAAGAAGAAGCTACAACCTGTCGCGATAAACGCACTGAGCGTGATAGGAAGCGACGCAAGAGGGTGAAAGCCCAACAGGACGAAGTATTGGAGAACATCAACAGCTCAGAAAAGGGGCTTTTCAACCCGCAGGGTAGGGGATTCTCGGCGGCAGATCACGCTCATACGCCGAAAGAATACACTCAAGAGATGGACAACTATACCGCCAACCACCAGAAGGAGGAGAACGAAACCTTACATGAGCGCTGAGCAGTCTCCAAGGAAATGATGCCAAATGAGATTATGGGTTGGTTTGCACCCCTCGAAACGGTTTAATCCACAGGGGAGAGGCACAGCCGCGTCGGCGGAAACGGGTTCATCGGAGCTGCCAACGTACCTGACACAACGGAGCAGCAGTTGCAAAGAATACCGCAATCGAAAGAAACTATACTGTTTGAGGTAGCTGCAGATACTCGCTGAACGAGGCGATGGAAGTTTCTCCTACAGAGAACGTGCAGAACACAGTAGGCGGGGTTATGCTATGGTTTCATAGCTGATACGATCGAAGCTTATATCGATTAATGATAGCGTCAACTTCTTTACTAATAGGAGACTTTTGATAGACCATAATTTACTCCAAGGATCGCGTTGAGCCTTGCCTCACCGCCTCACCGCCTCACCTAACCCAGCCTGTGCTGATTTCCGACTCCCCATATTGAAACTGTGGGGTATAGACTTGGCGTTCAGGTACGGCCACGAATACGTGGCACGAAGCGGTGCGGACGCAAATACGCATACGTCTGCGTTCTAATTGCGCATGAGTTTTGGAAAGAGCAGAAGCGGGAGCGTTAGAAATAATGCCTCTCTGGTGTTCCCGATCACTAACATGTAGAGGAATTCACAGCAGCAGAAGAGTCAAGATCAGGGATGCGCGTGAGCGCCAACTGTGTGTTTCTTCATTACGTTATAGTAAAGTGGTTCTAAAATATATACATCGAACTTCTCCCTCCATCTATCACGGACGTTACACATCAGCAAAGATACAGTTTAGTTGCTCATGCCCTCGTAAAGGCACTTGACGGGAGCCTCCTCCTTGAGAGCCTTGGCGATGAAAGGAAGGCAGCCCTCCTGGTAAGCAGGCTTGGGGTTGCCCTCCATCCAGATGGAGTAGCCCTGGTCGCCGTTGGGGCAGGCCTGGAAGCCAATCTCCTGGTCGCCGGACTGGAAGACGAGGTTGGAGTCGGCGTTGATCTTGAAGGGGCCGCGCTCCTGGTTGCGGCCGATGGGCTGGACGCCAGTGGTGAACTGGAGGACGCCCTGGCCCATGCCGGAGCGGTCGACGTAGGCCTCGAGAGGCGGGTTGGGGGTGTAGAGGTAGAGGTCGCCTTCCTCGGAGAGGGTAAAGGTGGCGTACTGGTGGTCGACATCGCCGCAGCGAGAGTCTTGGTCGACCTTCATGCTGAGGCCGCCCTTGTAGGCTGCTACGTCGGCGTAGTGGAATTCAGAGCCTGAACGGATGGCCATGACGCGGAAGGCGTCGCCCTGAGCGGGCTTGGTGTCGTTCCAGTTGACCTGGGCGGCGGCAACGGCCAGAGTAGAGGCGACGACGGTGGAGGTGGTGAACTTCATGTTGATGGTTGAGATGGCTTGGTTTGGGTTGGTGTTGTAAAGGGTTATTGGTTGAGTAGTGAAGATGTGTGATGTGATTGTGATGAGACATTTCCAGAACGAAGACTCACCTCCTGTTATATACCAACTTGCCTTCAAGTCCGTGTACAAACAGAATACGAGAATGATGTAATTTGCGCCGAAGTAGTCCACAGAAACCGCCGCCGCATGAAGGATATAAATAAATCTCGGAGGTTAGCTAACGAAACACGACCCCTGCGTGTTTATGCCTATGATCACACGCGCAATTTCTAGACAATACCCGACGTGGGTTATGCTTGTCATTAGCGGTCGATCAACGCTCACCGTCGCACCTAACCATGCCCTTTCGCAGTGGTAAAGTGGCTAAGTCGACGACAACTAGCTCAGTACGTTGAGGCTGTATTGTGGGGGCAGGTGACCGGGTTGGAGGATAAATTCTTCGTATTGATGCGGTGTTCACAGACCGGGG
The DNA here is from genome assembly GCA_004380135.1 of Stemphylium vesicarium. Taxonomy (NCBI): domain Eukaryota; kingdom Fungi; phylum Ascomycota; class Dothideomycetes; order Pleosporales; family Pleosporaceae; genus Stemphylium; species Stemphylium vesicarium. The sequence goes on along the minus strand of QXCR01000059.1, from coordinate 6,209 downwards.
AACTCGGGCAGCTAGAAGGCCGAGGTCAACAGCAAAGCTGTATTCTAAGCTATTTGAGGGAATTGATAATTAACAGCGAGTGGTACGTGATTGGGAAGTGGAGGTTAGAGTTGATAATAGCGGATCCAGGACGGTCGAGACTATGTGATTCTTGACCGCGACTGTGAGTATAAGGCGGTGCAGAGAAGGCGTTGCGAGACAGAGCACGACGTACGACTCTTCCCTTGTGCTCACAGAACAGACAGTCAGCAGCGAAGTTGCAGGCTGGCGTATACATGGTCGAGTGGGTGCTGCACTGGCATTGACACACACATACACACACACGGTAACATTTGCCTAGGGCGAGAGGAAATGAGAATCCCTTCAATTTAAGAGGCCATTCATTCTCGCTCGTTCTCCACTGGTTGCTGAGATAGCTGTTGCAGTCATAGGTGGTTGCAATGGCATCGTAGACGTAGGAGAAGAGCAGAGGGTAGTGAAAAGAAACATGTCCGGCTTACAAGAAACAGCCCGTAGGGTTCAGCCCCTTGAGTGCGCGTCGGGCCAATGAGCAGGACGACCAGGTATGACGTTTAGCGCGGAAGCTTGGCCGTTGTTCGCACCCTCGCAGCGTCTCGTCGCAAGCCAGCGTTGCGCAACACCAACTCTTCTCCCCAAGCTCCCCAACAAGCCACTTTTAATCATCTCATCTTCCATCCGTCTTCTCTTTTTCCGGTACCCCGCGTGAAGTTCGTCAAAGTGCGGTTCCCACACCTTTCAGGCCAATCCTCCGCCATGGACTTCTCCGACATCTTGTGAGTACACCTGGAGCTTTGGGGAGCTGCACAGAGCTGGTGCACGAGCTGTGTAGAGCTGTGCAGCGCCCTCGCAGAGAAGCTTAGATATGACTTGATTGATGACTAACGCATTACACAGTCGCATGGTGAATTTCGCCGTTGCCGTATTTGTCGTCCTCGGCGGTGTTGCGAAGTTGTTTCCATTCAACGATTTGTGAGTGTGCCTGCCGCACATACCCTCTCCCACCCGTCGCATCGAATCGCCTTCTCCTCAGCCGCTTGATCGCATATCACTTGGCTATGTGGGTGCTGCATCCGGCATGCGGGGGCCCGAGAAGACGTAATTGAAGCTGTGAAATGCCAGAAGCTGCTGCCTGCAGCGCCAACTGCATCGTCCCTTGGCCGGTGTGCAGGCCACGCATGTCCAACTATGCCACATCTCAGGACCTCACATGCGCGAAGCTGTCTTCAAAGATGCCATAGCTGCTGTCTTCCGGCCTCACACTGGCCTGCTATTGCACTTTTCTTCTTTACTTATCCCCCAATAGCGCTGATGATTCCTTCAGTTCCAACATCATCCTCGGTGTTTACCTAATAATATTCGGTCTTGGTAAGAAAGCATGCGCCTGCTGTACCTAAAGAGCCCCGTTAACATTCAACCAGGAACCGCTCTCCTCGAGTTCCAGATCCCCCAGCAAGTGGCCCGCTATGCCTCCTTCATGTTCTCCTTCCTCGGTCGCGGTATTTTCTACATCTTCATCGGCTCCGTCATCGTCGGTGAGAGGTGGTTCCGCATCGTACCCGGTACCATTGTCGGCATAATTGGTGTGGCCTACGCTGCTCTGGAATTCATCCCCTCCATCGAGCCCCCAGCGAACATGCGGTATGTCTGAGACAGTTCACAATATACAAATATCGTGCGGCTAACAACGACTAGTGACGCTGACGCCGGATGGGGTGCTGAGCAAGTCTAAATCCACAGTTAGCGCAGCAGAGGATGGCATGCGAAGAACCCTCATGCTTATATTGCTCACCAGGTCTTTCGGCCTGGGCAGAAACCTGATCGCGCGCTTTTCATGTACTCAATTAGGTGTTGTGTTACGAGTTGCTCTGGCACCGGGTAGATACACTGGCGTCGTGGAGACTTGTCATTGGGATCTGGGTCTCGATTTGGGATGGGTGGATGGCTGTTCCAAAATCTTGGTTAGGAAAGTAGACTACGGTCGGGATTGAATCTGGTGTAGGATAGGATGTATGGCCCAAACAAACAAGGCTGTAGTACTCTCTCTGCACGTGTTCGCTTGTCCACTTAGTGTCCGCAGTGCATGGAGCGGAGACGGACTACCGGTACCCATGGACTGCATCTGCTGCTAGTGTATCGCTTCGGAGACGACCTCATCGGGCACAAGTCGTTGGCAGCCGAGATGCCCAAGCAGATCTGAAGTGAAATGCACGCAATGTGTACGTTGATGCATGTATCATTTCGCCTCCCGTTGATTGGACCCTCGCCATGCATCAGTGGCGTGCGGAGAGGAACCAATATAAATCGCTAGCATAGGCGAGCCGGATCCTGATCCGCTGACAGTTGGTCTATTGCAAGGCCCTAGGTGGAGACCAAGATTGATGGCGCCGATTTTTCCTTCCACATGCCGCCACAGCACATCCTTTGGGGTTAGGGAATCCTGTGCTATCTCCTTGGATGCTCGCACCTCAGGTATGGTTGGCTCTGCATGCAACCCGAGACATGTGCGATGAGGAGGTCAAATCCTTCTCGCTGTTATGAAGTTGCCTGCTGTCCATTTCCGCCGTGGACGTGCTCACACAGGGTCATGGCGCTAGACCAAAGCTTAGAATAGCAAAGACGTGATTGGCCACCAGCCCCCATTCACCGCCTGAGAAATCCAACTTGTACCGCACCAGCAACGCCTGGCCCTGTGGCCGTCTCGCACCGAGTTATGACGATGGAGATGCCGAACGCACCTGATGTCCTCCCTTGCTAGGCACATTATTCTTAAACTTGTCCGTTGAACGTTCAGTGTGCCACACCTGACATCCTTCGCGCGAAGGACCGAAGACCCGCATATCCAGACCAAGAGACGTTAGCGCTCGTTTCAAGTGGTATACACTCATTCGGATATCAGACAGAGCCGAGACCAAAATCCGATCGATTACTATCCAGCTAAGCAACTACGCCTCCCTGAACGGACGTGTGTGCAATCAGGCAACAGTGCATTACTGCGAACTTAAATCTCACCTTCGCGGGACACCTGGCCCTCAGACAAAGACGACACCCTCGCTTCATGGCGCATCCATCAGGAAACGGAGGCACGTCACTCGCCCCGACACCTACTCATCCCCATCATTTGTCAAGGGAAACAAGCAAGGACGAATTAGAGATGGCTGAGAGTCTCCGACTGCTCAATCAGGCGCATGAACACCACAAGCCGAGGACAGAGACGCCCTCGCAAGAGCAACAGCCTATCGATGCCCAGGATGATCAAAGATCCGAGATTTATCACTCCCTTGAAGATGCAGTGCCAATCGCCGACGGTCCAGCGACGCCTTCGACCTCAGCATCTCTACAAATACCGAACATGAACTACGAGACGTCCAACGCGCCTGTCACGGGTCAAGTTTGCAGGTATGTCATATGCGTTATCTGAAAATTTCCTGTGTGATCGCCACTGGTTGCGCGATTGCAGTTGGAACCAGATCTGCAGGGAAAGCGCTAACGGACCGAAGCAACTGCAAAACAACTCAGACGCCGTTATGGCGCCGATCGCCTTCTGGGGAAACTGTATGCAACGCATGCGGTCTGTACATGAAGGCACGGAATCAATCACGGCCAGTAAATCTTAAGCGCAACATAAATACTCAGCCCATCATGCCGGTACAGCAAAGCCCAACTCCAGGACCCAGTGACGGCAACAGAACGTCACCTGGAAACGTTGCTACTTCCCCGCGTGTGGCAACCTATGTTGCCGCTGATCAGATGGCGGCTGGGACTTGCCCCGGTGGGGGTAGGTGTAATGGTACCGGGGGTCAGCAAGGTTGCAGTGGCTGTCCCGCCTTTAACAACCGCGTATCAAAGACTGCCAAGTTTGCTTTGGCCCAAGCAAATGCAGCGCCCTGTGAGAGCAGGAGTGGAAACGATGCGACCGCCTCTACTGCCTCTAATTCGGCGTCGACGAGTGCAATTCCAGCTTGCCAGAACTGTGGAACCACCATCACACCACTATGGAGACGTGACGATGCCGGTCACATCATCTGCAATGCGTGTGGTAAGTTGATGCCGCCAGACACCAATCAGACGTAGTAGTCGATAGATGACTAATGCTTCTGTACAGGACTCTACTACAAGCTTCATGGCACACACCGCCCGGTGGCGATGAAAAAGCAGGAGATCAAGCGCCGGAAACGTGTTGTACCTGCCGGTGACACAGGCTCCCAAGCCGCGCCTTCTGTCGCAAACTACTCGCCCCCACAGCGGCCATCCCAGACACCTGCTTTTGAACATTCTGTTTCGCCGGATCCATCCACTGCACTAGAGTCTAGGGAAGACTACACGCCTGAGCCACCTAGGGGACCTATCGCCGTCGACTTTACGCATTACTATAGTAATCCATCAGCAACATCGAATCCAGCGAATCTTATACCAAATATGCAACATAGCGCGCCATCGCCGAGAAAACGAAGTCGCAGCGCGACTATGGATCCCGACGAGCCAGCGAATCCACTGCCCCACCGTCCGAATGCGATATCATCTATCCTGAACCCATCACAAGCTGATGCAGACGCGAACATCGACCCATCACTTTCGGTGCCGCTTCGCACAAGTGGAGGCGCATCGCCTAATTCTGTCATGTCACAAGAAGAGAAGGCAGCTAGAAGAGAGAGGCTAAAGCGGGAAGCGGATGCCATGAGGCAAGAATTGGAAAGGCGACAGAAAGAGTTGGATGAACTCGAAAACGATTGAGGTGCTTGGGAAGATCACAAAATGTCTAAAGCCATATTACCCTCCGGGGAGGTTGCATCAAAAGCAGATGGGGCATCAGATCCCTTACGAATGTACGAAATGTTTTCCAAGATTGGCGGACGACCGAGTAAGGCTCAGATTGCCTATCATATCTTTTGCGTTTCATGGGCGGGAAACATCGGTTCGGTACATCGGGCACCATTGTCCAATTCTTTTGACACGCTATGGAGGAAATATCGGAGATACCCGGAGACACATTCTCAAGTCGCTGTCACAATTGAATCGCTACTTCTTGCCAATACATGTTATGGCGATTGTGTTCGGCATCAATGCGCTCCCTTGCAAAGGCCACGGTGACGTTGAGTCGCGATGCCCTTTCCAAATAGGCAATCATAGTCACATTCGCATCAAGCAGGGGCCACAATTTAAAAACATGGTGAATAACTGTGGTCGGCAACACGTTGATGAGACTGGACCTTCACGATCCGGTACTGTGTCACCTCAACCATGGATGCACCTATCGAGGACTCACATTCCCCTTCGAAGTTGGCCCCCACGCACAAAATTGCTAAACTATCCCTTTCATCTACCCCAACTCGACGTCCACATCTACACGACATGGAACCCTAACCCGAACGTCCATCAACCACGTAGATCGCATACACCTCTCTCACGACTACGACCATGACCACCACCGCCACGATGAATCTTCGCATCCTGCCCACACCGCAGCCCCACAAAATCGTCCTCATCCCAGAAATCCTATCACAAATCATCTCTCGACTCGAACTCTTTGACCTCCGAACCTGCATGCACGTCTCCCCCTACTGGGTCGCCGTTATAAAACAACACTTAGCACCAGAACGGCTGCCACTCCCCGATGAATGGCTCGGAAACTCCCCCATCAATACCGCTCTATTCGACAGTACACCACCGCCAGATCTGCACCCGCGCTAAAAGGTGGCGGCCTCTACAAATCCCACCGCTGGGTCTCCTGCGGCACCGGTGGCCTTCTCAACGCCTCTGGTCTTCCAACAAGTTCAAAGTACGGATTGCGCGCGACATGGGATGTATGGAAGACGTCGCTCGACAATGAAGACCCCGTGTGGCTTAACACGTACATTATGCGTGGCGGACCCATACGCGTCAGGGCGTACCTCAACGAGCATCTGCAGCAGTGGGGACGCCATCATGGATGGACAATGGGGGATAACGTGTATCACTATCGGCTTGATGTCGATACGGGGAATTGGGTTGAGCTGATTTACTATGTGCAGGTTGAGAGGGAGGACGGGTGCGCTGGGGGGATTTGTTGGATGAGGTGAGGGGGTTGCTGAGGGAGGGGGCGGAAGTGCATTTGACGTTGGAAAGTAGGTGTGGGGCACTTGAGCTTTCGAGTTGAGCATGAGAATCAAGGTGCAGGAGTTCCGCTTGGACTTGAGGAGCACTTTATTGTT